>CM024758.1:111882828-111957031 GCA_014218235.1 Colocasia esculenta
ATAGATCATTACTTGGCTCTCAATAATTATGATCCTTGAGTTGGTTTCAGATTTAATTCCTCTAACTTGTTTCAACATCATGGATATAGTCCAAATCTACACCTATGGCCGCCCATATTGTTCGTTCAGTCCACTCCTGTTTTTCTTTCACGATTGTTATAACTCCATCTTAATCCACCGATGACTATGGTATAACTACTAGGTTATTCATTTTCAATTTCTCCTTAATGATCTCCCCCACTTAAATATGCACTAATAAGATACGCATCTTAAGATCAGTCTAGGGGTTTAACATCATACCTCCTTCCGGGAGCTCCACTTGCGTTACTGCTAACTGCATTCACACACGTCCTTGACGCTTTACCACTCCCTGGTTCCTTCCAACTTGGTCTTTTAGCATGGGACAGTTTGGTATACGTGTTCTTGACTCCCACATCGCAGGCAAGCCCCGGCCTTCTTCCAGCATTTGTCCGCTTGGTGCCCAGGCTTGTTGCAAAATTTACAATATTCCACCGTCATTGCTTCTTCTACTTTGATCTTTTTCTCCATGCCATAGTTCCTTCCCAGTGTTGGTCTTTTGTTGGTTTTGGGAAAGTTCCAGTTGTATCAACTGCTCCCCTTTTTATAAAGGTCGGCTTTGAGATGTCCTTCCCCCTCATGCCTTCCACCTTAGCTAATGTCTTCTACCAGTTGAGCTCTTTGGACCATCTCAGTATAGATTTGGATGTTGTGTGGTCCGAGCTCTTCTCAATGAACATGGGCCTGAGCCCATCCATGAACCGATTTGCCTTCAGTCTTTCTGTGCCCACCAGGTGTGGGGCATACACAGCAAGACGCGCGAACTGAGCCTCATACTCAGCCACAGACATTCCTTTCTGTTTCAGAGCGCGCAAACTCCTTTGCCTTCTTTTCCTTGACTCTCTCAGAGAAATACTTTTCCTGAAATATCTCCAGGAATCCGCCCACTCTAGTTCGCCAACATTAGGCAGTGGGCCGATATGGCCTTCCACCATGCTCGGGCATCCTTAGTGAATTGAAAAGTGGCCAGTACCACTTTTCCCTATTAGTGCATTGCATGACATGGAAATTCGTTCTATCTCCTCTGCCAATTCTCTGCCTCGTCTGGGTCAGGGGACCCAAAGAAACGAGGAGGGTTTAAACTCCTAAAGTTCCGATGCAGATCACCGCTCCATTCCTTACAGTTGCAGCCTGATTTCCAGCCTGAACTACATTTTGTAATGCCTGGGTCAGTCCAGCCACAGTGTCTTGCAAGGCTTGCCACTGGTTGCGAGCCATTGTAGTTGAGTGTAAGAGTTATGAGGGTTCTTGAGAAAAGGATGGAAACTAATTAATGTCTCTAGATACATTATAAGAGTCAATGGGTAGGAGTGTTTAATTCTTTCTAACATATTCCCAGTCTCTACCCATGGTCACCGGGTACTATATTTAATTTCCATGACCTAGTTCCATAGGTATCTCCTATTCCTGAGGCATATCCTATTTGGGTTTCCTAGGCTCTGATACCACTAAACTGTCATGTCCTGAGAATTACGCAGCAGATATTAGTTCGAATAATTTGAGACGATATCCCGAGACGTGAACAGTCGAAAATAAGCCTCTAGCTAGCTCGCACTAAATGTATAACAACATACATCATCATAGGCCCAAATATTGAACTCAACTAATCTTTTATTCAAATCTCAACTTATTGTATGTAAATTATTACAGGACTAATACTCAATAAAAGGGAAAATTACACTTATTCCTCACTTCCTACTACATTGTTCTAACACTCAAAATAAACTAACTATAGATAGACTCATAATTGGAACGCTCTTCACTCGGACGCATTCCCATCCTCGACTTGCTCTTCCTCTTGAACTTCATAGTCACCTAGATTGGTAAAAGTAGGGATGAGCAAACTAGCCCAGTAGGATTTATATCTCAATGTGCGGGCAATGATATAAGTGATTAGCAATTTAGAACTAGGTAAGCACGATGAATGATATGCAAGTACGAATAAAACTCGTTAAAACATGATACATGAAACAAGCTAGATAGAGAGTGATTGTGATAGAGCAAGAATATAAAGAGCAATATGTTGTCAAGAGTGAGGCATGTAGCAAGCACGCAAGATATCATGTAAATTGCAATAAATGCAGGATGGCCATATCACACAAGCAAGCAAGCAAGAATGCACGAGCACGATCAAATAACACTAATCAGGGACGTAGACACTAATGTACACCAAGAAAAGATCCATTAAGAATGTACACCAGGACACGTGTATGTGGTTATTGTATATATCATTCAACAAGCAAGCAAAACTCCCAGCACAGATGCAACGCCAGTAATCATTATACCCCATGGTTACAGTATATTTATGACTCTCCGTCATTGGGGCTAGACTGGAGCCCTTGGACACTCGCTGTGCCCGGTCAGCATCTCATGTAAAATTTTAAATGTAGATACCCACAGTCATTAATAATGGCCAATGAGAGTTTCAAGATGTAGCATGTGTAATGTCATGTTCATGATGATGATGAGAACCAACAATAAGTAAATTGAACATGATTTCATGATAACAATGGTCAAGAGATAAATTTGGCAGCATAACGGTACGATTTATACTTTAGTTCAATCTTTACATTAATGGCTTTAGTCTAGATTGTAAATCACACTCACGAGAACAAGAAGAGAAAGGAAGTGCACGCTATCTCCAGGGAACTTCAATGGTACAACCAACTCGTCGGCCATGTGGGAATCCATGGTCAGAGGAGATTTACGGAGGCCTTGGAGAATAGGTCACTAGTCTACCGATTCGGAACGATCGGTAGAGAGCTTCCAAATTCCCAAGAAAGGGCTGCCTAGACGTGTAAGTGTGTAGTGATGTACGCGTGTCTCAATTCACAAACCATCAGTTTTAAACTCGCGGATGACACTTAACATGATGGCACGAATTGAACAATGCTTTTAACTACACATGGGTTTGCAAGATTTTAAGAATAATAATTATCATTTAAACATGGTAGAATAATGGAAAGATTGAATCACAAGTTGCATGAATGGATCATAACATTTAAAGAGCAATTAGAATAACCTTCATGTAATTAAAACTTTTAAATGGGTTAACCACTTTTAAGCCTTTAAATAACCATCATGTAATTATCAGCCCCAAGACATGCAATTTACACAGTAAATATCATATTAAACAGACCTCGGGTATAGCGGTAAGATTTGCAAACAAAATAGGTGGGGTTTCATGCAAAATGCTGAGGTCACGACGGACCCCAGTAAGGTCGGGACGGGGTCAGATCAGAACGCGACAGTGCCTTGTAAGGATCACGACAGTCTTGTCTAATCAGGTAGGCAGTTCGCGACAGGTTCATATGAAGAAGGCGACAAGGGTATGTGCAGGACGCGACAAGGGGGTCAGAATAGGCAGAGAGATAGCGACGGGGCGCTCGTCGCGTTCAGAACGCGACGGGTTTGCTGTCGCGACAAGACCTCAGAACGCGGCCTATCGGGCCGTCGCGTTCACAGGGTCTGCGCCTGAATCCGACAGAGAAAGGACATGTTCTTGGATTGCGGTATAGAACTGCCTTATATTGACACAAGGTGCTTGAAAAATAGAGAACAAATTGTATAGTGCATGAAAAATAATGAAACTAGTTTTAAACCAACCTAGACATGCAAGGTGCTTCCAATAAATTGGAATTAGAAAACAAGGATGGTTTCGATAGGCTTTAATCAAGTCAAACACAAACGTAAAAGCCAAGTGCAACCCGAAAATGCAGTATCATGCAGCGACCCTCTTACCATGCTTATAACTCCTAACTATTGACATTTAGACAAAACATTCAACACAAGACATGACAGCACAACTATTAGAAAAACTTTGATGTTGTGGGTTTTCTCTAATTCGGTCTCAAATCACATGCAACATATAAAGAACGGGAAAAGCCCTGACAGTGCGCGACTTGGGGAAAACGCTTATAATTCAAAATCTACTCATGGAATTCAATGAAACCAGTGGGAAAGGAAAGTTAACTTGATTCTCTACACATTGGTATAGGATATGTTAAGGTTTGGCCCGAGAAAACCTACCTTCTGGGTTGAAGAAGTCCCGTTTTTCAGAAAACCCGTGTTCAGACCACTTGGAGGAGAACGCTTAATGCTCTGTGTATACTACATGGAATTTGGGCATTCCACTTGGGTTAGAACGTAGACTTGACCCTCTTTCCTGGGGTATAGGCCTTGCAAGGTTTGGTTATGGTTTGACTCACCTTTGGTCGACTTCAAGTGGACGGTTTGTGCAGGTCGCAGCAGGCGAGAAGGGGAAGAAGAACGGCTTGGTGTGGGCGATGTCGTGCTCCCCAGCCACCAAGAACTCCTCCACACGACCCCAACAAGATGTAAACTCGTCCCCAAGGGTTTGGTGAAGAATGTTTAAGCTACCATGGTGTTTAGGAGTCCTATTGTGACTAGGAAAGAAGAGTTGCGGTTTTGGCTTGTTAGTTTCCTAATTTGAGGATTTCTTCCTCCATTAGAGTGTGTGAGGCTTTAGGAAACCTCCCACCATAGTTAAGCACGAATTGGGTTGCCAAGAATGCAAGATCTCTTCCCAATTCAACTCTAATTACCTCTTTCTAATTTCAGCTTAATTAAAGTTACGAATTTCTATGCATTTTCTTGCTTCATTTGAGTTTTGGGCCATATGTGGTCCATTGGCCCAATTATGATATTGGTCATTAATATATAATATGGAAGTATCCAACACATTTATTTAATTTTTGATTGCGTCGTATTTCCGTGTTAACAGTTTTCTGACTTGTTTCCTAATTTGGATAATCGGTCACATTAACTCTTAAACCTAGCCTAAATGATTTTTATTTACCCAAATTTCTTGATGGGTCATTAGAGGATATTATTTGAAGTCCATATATGATTTTTATTTAATTTTCTAACTCATCCAAGTACGGGTGATAATGATTTTACGACTTATTTATGAATTACGATAATAAGTCGCAAAACACTTTAAACTTGGCTAATCCGATTTTTCTTGGCACAAATTTCTTTGTGGAACATTTAGGAATAATGTGTGGGGTTGATTTATAACTTTTACGGAATTTTCTGATGTGTTTTAGCATATATGATAATGATACGTATGTTTTAAATAATTCGATATTATGAAAAATATTTTTTGAATTTATTTGAATTTTTATTTAATTAAAATTTCTGGGGTGTGACAAGCTTGATCTGAGGCAGAGACTGAGAAAAAGATCTACAATAAAAGAATCTCTCAGAACTCAAAGGCTCTCCAAAACTAACATGATGAGGCACTGGAGAGCAAGAGCTACAAGGTGTTGAAGTGGAAAGCAAAACTCTTTTTGCTACAGAAAAATTGTTCCAGATTTTTCGTTGAGATTTTGAATCCTTCAAAAGTTATCATTACCGGAGTCTTCAGTCTTAATATATATATCTACTCTTGCTCAATTAGCCGTTTAGATGAGCGTTGTCTCTAGGCTTTAGTGAACGTTACACTGCGTGGTTCTCCTTATTTTTCAACAGGTATGTTGCAGTTAACAGTCCTTTACGTTCCATGCATGCAAGGAAATCCTTCTTGATATCCTTCAGCTTCCACTTTGTCCAATGTATATGGGGGTGCTGCAGAGACCTCATAATAATTCTAACATAGATAGCTACACTGTCTCTTGTTGTCAGTCAACGGAATTCATGTAGTAAGACATTTCACTAAAATATACATCATTCTTCTTTTTCTAAAGGTGTTTCTTATATACGCATGAGAGCAAAAGATATTCAGATATGCATTGCAGTGAAATGTACAGTCGCATTAAATGCATGGATATTAGAGAAACACGCGGGAGGACTTTGACTTTCAAAATATTTGAGACATGTTTGAATGTCAAGTCATTGTAGTCCATAATTCATTATGAGTAACTTATGAAATCGTTGTGTAAGCAAGTCGTTGTTTATGTAAATCGTTATTCATCCATAAACAAATCGATGTGGACACAACCGTTATACAATCATAATCAAATCGTTGTAGAGACAAATCGTTATGAGAGTATAAGCAAGTCGTTATAACCAAATCGTTGTGAGCAAATCGTTGTTTCACACATAAGCAAATCGTTGCAGGTATTGAATCGTTGTTTTACTTATCGAATCGATGCAGTGATCAAATATTTGTTTGCTTTATCGAATCGTTACACTGACCAAGTCGTTGTGTAACTTATCGAATCATTACGGCGACCAAGTGATTATGTAACTTATCGAATCGTTACGGAGACCAAGTCGTTATGTAACTTATCGAATCATTGTGGTGACCAAGTCGATGTGAAACTTATCAAATCGTTACGGCGACCAAGTCGTTATGTAACTTATCGAATCGTTACAGTGACCAAGTCGTTATGTAACTTATCGAATCATTGTGGTGACCAAGTCGATGTGAAACTTATCAAATCGTTACGGCGACCAAGTCGTTATGTTACTTACCAAATCGATGTGAAAGCAAATCGTTATTCTCACTTATCAAATCATTGTGAGAGCAATCGTTGTTCTCACTTAACAAATCGTGTGAGATCGAAATTGTTAAGCTCACTTACGAATCGTTGTGAGATTGAAATTGTTATGCACTTAGCGAATCGTTGTGAGATTGAAATCAATGCAACACTATGAAATCGTTATAAAACTGAAATCAGTATGATACTTTATTAAATCCTTGTGAAAATGAAATCGATAGAAGTGAAAATCGTTATGACACATAGGAAGTTGATGTGTACTTAGAGAAATTTCCTACTCTATACTTTAAATGCTACAGTGTAAGAATACTTACATTTTTTCTTGATTTCGCCTGATTTACCTCTTGTGCCTAAGCTTCATGAAAACTTGTTAGAAAGCACTTTATTGAAGTTTTGTTAATCACCAAAATAGATATATAATTCATGAAGTTATATGGGGTTGAACTGATCATCTAAACCATGATTGAAGAGCACAATCTTCCCGCCAATCTCATCTGTCTAGATATGAAGGGCTATCATGCCATATTGGATGTCGATTGGTTGATCGAATATGATGCCGATGTAAATTGTCGTCGTAGGAGGGTCACCTTTAAAAGACCAAACCTCCCAACCCTTTCACTACTTGGCACCCGCTATTGTAAACACCATGTTCTGATATCCTCTCTTAA
The DNA here is from genome assembly GCA_014218235.1 of Colocasia esculenta. Lineage (NCBI taxonomy): Eukaryota > Viridiplantae > Streptophyta > Magnoliopsida > Alismatales > Araceae > Colocasia > Colocasia esculenta. The sequence continues at coordinate 111,890,039 of CM024758.1, forward strand.
GGCTTCTAAGGTGATCATCGAGGGTTGTGATGCTTTCCTAGTTTCAGTCATGGCGACTGAAAAGAAGAAACCAACTCTAGAAGAAATTCCTGTAACTAGAGACTATCCTGATGTATTTCCAGAGGACTTACCTGGTATACCACCTGAGCGAGAGGTAAACTTCACCATCGAGTTACTCCCTGGGGCAGCCCCTGTATCCAAAGCTCCATATCGCATGTCCCCTGTTGAATGCAGGAGCTAAAAAGGCAGATCCAAGAATTGTTAAATCAAGGTTTCATCAGCCCCAACATATCCCCGTGGAGAGCACCAACACTGTTTTCCAGGAATAAGGACGGGTCAATGAGGCTCTGCATTAATTACCGTTAGTTAAATCAGTTGACAATAAAGAACAAATATCCACTGCCCAGCATCGATGAGCTGTTTGATCAGATCTCCGATGCACAGTACTTCTCCAAGATAGATTTAAGATTAGGTTACCATCAACTGAGGATCAAAGAAGAAGATATACACAAGTCTGCATTCCGGAGTAGATATGGTCACTATGAGTTCGTGGTCATGCCGTTTGGCTTAACAAATGCTCCAGTGGCCTTTATGTAACTTATGGACAATATCTATAGGCCATACCTAGACCAGTTCGTAGTGGAATTATTGATGACATCCTCATTTACTCTGTGTCTAAAGAAGAGCATGAAGAACACTTGAAGGTTGCTTTGCAAGTGCTTAGAGACAATCAACTCTATGCCAAACTTATCAAGTGTGAATTCTGGATGGATGAAGTATCTTTCCTTGGCCACATCATATCCAAGGAGGGAATCTCTGTAGATCCATCTAAAGTGGAAGCTGTGAAGAACTGGGCAAGGCCGACAACTGTGTCGAAAATTAGAAGCTTTCTGGGTTAGCTGGTTACTATCGTCGCTTTATTAAAGACTTTTCAAAGATAGTTATACCACTGACCAGACTTACCAGGAAGGAAAATCCATTCATTTGGACCACCGAATGTGAAGACAGTTTCAGGGCATTGAAGGAGCACCTCACTTCAGCACCTGTACTGACACTGCCCGTAGCTAGGGGAAATTTTGAAGTTTACACAGATGCATTCGGGATCGGCCTAGGCTGTGTACTGATGAAAAATGGGAAGGTGATATGCTATGCCTTCAGACAACTGAAGAAGCATGAAGACAACTACCATGTGCATGATCTGGAGCTAGGTGCGGTAGTCTTCGCTTTAAAGATATGGCGTCACTATCTATATGGTGAGAAGTTCATTGTGTTTTCTGACCATAAAATGTTGAAATATCTATTTTCTCAGTAGGAGTTGAACATGAGATAGAGGAGTGGTTGGAGTACTTGAAAGGCTTCGACTTCACTATCCAATATCATCCAGGCAAAGCAAATGCTGTGGCAGATGCTATGAGCAGAAAGCCAATGATTACATTATCAAGCCTTATGGTAGGAGAATGGCAATTACTTGAAGATTTTGCCAAGATGGATATTGAGGCTGATGTTAAAGAGAGGGATGTCTAGTTGCTAATATTAGAGCTTAACCCACCTTACTCGAAGATATCCTAGCAGTCCAAGACAATGACCCTATGCTTGTGGAGATAAAGGTTAATCTGGACCAGAGGCCAGATATTTCCTTTGCAGAAGATGGAAGATTGCTATTCTGAGGCCGAGTTTGTGTACCCGACCATGCAGAAACCAAGAAGATCATTATGGATGAAGCTCACAAGACCAGGTATACCATCCAACCTGGAACTATTAAAATGTACCAGGACTTGAAAAGAAGTTTTTGGTGGCCAATATGAAAAGGTATGTGGCGGATTATGTCGCCAGATGCTTAACCTTCCAGAAAATCAAAGCAGAACACTTGCGACCTGCAGGTAAACTTAAACCCCTAGAAATCCTGGCATGGAAATGGGAAGGTGTAGGGATGGACTTCATTTTCGGACTGCCTAAATCTAGAGGTGGATTCGACAAAATATGGGTGATTGTCGACCGCCTAACCAAGTCCGCTCACTTTTTGCCAGTTAAAAATAAGTGGATAGTTGATGTTCTAGCTACTTTATATGTGAATGAAATTATTAGACTACATGGAGTACCGGTGTCTATCGTGTCCGATAGAGACCCTAGATTTACATCCCATTTTTGGAAGGACTACACTATTCATTGGGATCTACACTGAATTTCAGTACAGCTTTCCATTCGCAAACTGATGGTCAGACGGAGAGAACAAATCAGGTGATTGAAGACATGCTTAGAGCCTGTGTCCTAGATTTTGGAGGTAGTTGGCATGAACATTTACCTCTTGTGGAGTTCGCCTAAAACAATAGCTATCAGACCAACATTCAAATGGCACCATTTGAAGCACTTTATGGCAGGAGTTGTCGATCTCCAATTTGTTGGTATGAAGTTGGTGAAAAACAATTGCTAGGACCAGAGATGATAAGGGAAACCACAGAGAAGGTAAAGCTTATCAGAGAAAGAATAGCAGTAGCACAATAAAGGCAGAAGGCATATGCAAACAATAGAAGGAGAGACCTGGAGTTTCAGGTTGGTGATCATGTGTTCTTCAAAGTGTCTCCAGGCCATGGAATTAGAAGGTTTGGAATTAAAGGCAAGCTATCACCAGATTCATCGGCCCTTTCGAAATCCTCGAAAGAGTAGGCGAAGTTGCATATTTTCTGGAATTACCACCACAACATGATGGAATACACAATGTGTTCCATATATCTATGCTGAAGAAATATGTACGCGATCCTTATCACACCATAGATTATGAACTTCTGGAGTTCAACAAAGATGGAACTTATCAAGAAAGGCTAATTGAGATCGTGGACCGAGAACTGCGCCAATTGAGAAACAAGGTCATCCCACTGGTAAGAGTTAGATGGAATCAACGCCTGGAAGAAGATGATATGTGGGAAACCGAGGAAGCGATGCGCAAAAAATATCTGGAATTGTTCACAAGTAAGTACACCTCACTTGTACCATAGATCCATCTATGAATTTGGGGACCACCATCTATGAATTTGGAACCAAATTCTCTTAAGTGGGGGAGAGTGTAGCACCTCGGAAAATTTAGTAATTGAAAATTTAAAATAAATAAAATAGATAATTTCTATATTATCAAAATAATAGAAACATACGTAGCATCATGGTATGTGCAAGAACATGTTAGAAATTCTAAAAAAAAATAGTTCAACTTTAAACAACATAACCAAATGATCCACGAATAAATTCGTGCAACGAAAAATCCGATTGACCAAGTTGATGTCACATTGTGACTAATGGTCATAATTAGGAAATAAAGTCGGAAAACCATTATCATGGGTGTATAATATGTTCATAAATAGAATAAAAATGATGGAGAGACTCCAAAACATATATTGATAACCCATTATCATAATTGGGCCAATGGACAATTTTTGGCCCAAGAATAAAATTAAGCAAGAAAAATACATGGAAATTCGTAACCCTAATTGCGCTGAAAATATGAAGAGGCAATTAGGGAAAATCATGAGACAATTAGCCACACTTAGCAACCCAAATTCATGCCTAACTATACTAGAGTGTTTCCTAATGGCCAATACACTCTTTTGGGGATGGGAATCACCAAAACATGTTAGGGTGCATGCTAAAACTGCAACCCTTCTTTCCTATACACATTAGGACTCCTAAAAACCCTAGATGCTTAAATACTCTTCCCAAAACCCTTAGGGACGAGTTTACCAATAGTTGGGGTCGTGAGTAGCAGAGCTTGAACACCAGAAGAGGAGGAAATCGCCCCCAATTGGAGCTTTTCTTCCCCACATGTGTTCTACATCGACCTACAGAAGGCTTCTCTTAGTCTCAGTCAAAGGTAGGTTACCTCAAGCCAAACCTAATCAAATCACATGCCATTGTGTAGTTCTATGAGTCTACTTTCATATGCACCTATTTTCCCTAATTTTCATCGAGCATGCATGGTGTATTAAGTGTTTTCCCGAAGTTGTGCATGTTTAGGGTGTTTATTGTTCATGTCATTTCTCATGCATCCCAAGGACAAATCTTGTGAAACCAAAGCCATAGTGTTAGAGTGTGGAGTCAGAACTTTAACAATGTGGATCAATACAGGGGTCTGCTTACAGAAGTGAATGAGTCGAAGTCTTCATGGAAGTCGACTTCAGCAGTCGACTTCAGCATTCGACTGCAGCAGTCGACTTCAGCATTCGACTTCAGCAGTGGGAGTCAGCAGTCGACTGCAGCAGTCGACTTCAGCATTCGACTACAGCAGTGGGAGTCAGCAGTCGAATTTAGCATTCGACCTTAGCAGTCGAATTTCTCAAGGCAGTCGACTTCTCAACCCCAGGATAGGCGACTTGCGTGAATCTGAGTTAGGGCAATTTTCTCCTTGTAAATCTCGATTATGGCGCCCTAACCTCCCAGTATATATAGTAGGGCGGTCTCTCCTTGTATGTGGTTGTTGGACGACTGTTCCTGATGTATAGTATTGTAACTGCTGCTGTGGCCGTGGACGTAGAAGGCTTTGCCTCCGAACCATGTAAAAATCTGGTGTTCTTGTTCTTCTTCTCCCTTGTTCAATCTCTTCTCCAAACTCTACGTTTGAGTTGTGTGAGAGAGGGCTGCCGATCGGGGGGACAATTCCCCAACACATAGTTCTCTTCTACTCCCTGTTCCCAACAAGTTTCATGTTCACACTTTTGTCCCAAGAGCCCTAGATCATGAGATATAAGCGTTGCATGCATCATTGTAAAGTTTTTACCATTTTCAGGGAAGAACATGAAACGCGGCGACACTAGACGTCGCGGTCCTCTTTACATGAATGTGACATACTAGACCGTCGCGTTCATCCAAAATGCGACCGTACCCTACGTCGCGATTTAATCATTGACTTGACCATTCTGACGCATCAAACTGTGTGCCGCGTGGATTTCAGTGCCGCTCATGAACGCGACGTAGTACTACGTCGTGATTTGGACCATTTTTCTAGCTCTTGGACTTTCATTGTTTTTATATTATTATTTTGAAAACCCTTATTGAATGCGACGTGTCGATACGTCACGATTCAGGGTGATTGCGACACGATTCCTGTCACGTTACGCGACAAGAAGGACCGTCACGTTTTAAACATGAAGGCGACGGTACAGACCGTCACGATTTGAACGTTCACAGGATACTCATGTTTTTGAACCATGTACTGTCTTCTTAAATGCGACGACTGTGTCCGTCATGGATTTAAAGGCCTACTCGAGACCTGTTTTGCATGGTCTAAAGTTTAAGGTTTGCATGTCATGATTCTGTTCAGTGTATGTACATTGTTCAACGGCCTAAAAGCTATTAACCCATGAAAAAGACTTAACAATGTGAAATCTTATGCTATTTCCTCTAAATGTTTGATGTATTCCTGCACCTATTGATTGATCATCTTGCTATTCTAGCTTGTTAAATTGAATACATGTTATCTTAAAATACTGCAAACCATGTCAAGTTTAGTGCATGTTTCATGTCATCATGTTATTGCTTTCCGCGTGGTTTTAAACCGGTTGAATGTGGATTGAGACACGTACTACACTACAACCTTGCACTTATGGCAGCCCTTTGTTAGGGGATTGGAAACTCACGGCCGGTCATTCCGTATCGATAGTCTAGTGACCTTTCTCTTAAGACCTCTGTAAATCTCCATACTCCGTAGATTCCCTCACAGACACCGAGTTAGTTGTACCATTGAAGTTCTCTGGAGATAGTGTGCACTTCCTTTCTTCTTTTGTTCTCGTAAGAGTGATTCATAACCTTGACTTAAGTCATTAATGTAAAGAGTGAACTAAAGTATAAATTGTGCCGTTATTTCCGAATTATCTCTTGATTATTGTTATCATGAAATCATGTTCACATGACTTGCTACCCTTGACATCATCATCATCATGAACATGACATTACCATTGCTTACATATTGAAAACTCTTATGGCCATTAATGACTGTGGGTATCTACATTTAAAATTAAGTGAGATGCTGACCGGGCCCGGTGAGTGTCCAAGGGCTCCAGTCTAGCCCCAATGATGAAGGTCATATATACTATAAACCATGGGTATAATGATTAATGGTGTTGCATCTGCGCTGGGAGTACTTGCGTGTTGATCCTAGATACAATAACCCATACACGTGTCCTATTGTGCATTTCAAGGTGGATCTTTCTTGGTGTACATTAGTGTCTTCGTGCTTGATTAGTGTTACACGATCGTGCTCGTGCTTGCTTGCGTGATATGACCATCCTGTAATTATTGCAATTAAGTGATATCTTGCGTGCTTGTTACATGTCTCTATATTGATAACTCTTGCTCGTTCAATCATTCTAGATCTTGCTCTATCATGATCATTCCATCTATCTTATTCATGTATCATGTTTAACGAGTTTTATTAGCACATGCATATCTCGATAATCATGCTTACCTAGTTCTAAATTGCTAAACACGTATATCATTGCCCGCACATTGAGATGTAAATCCTTCTGGGCTAGTTTGCTCATTTTCTACTTTTACCCTTCTAGGTGACTATGAAGTACAAGAGGAAGAACAAGTCGAGGATGGGAATGCGTCAGAGTGATGAGCGTTCCAACCATAGAGTTATCGTTAGTTTACTTTGAGTGTTAGAGCAATGTAGTAGGAGGTGAGGAAAAAACGTACTTTGCTTTTATTGAGTCTTAGTCCTGTTATTCAACGATTAAAGAGTTGTATTAGTTCCGTTATGAAACAATGAGTTAAGATTTGAATACAAGTTTAATTCAGTTCATTGTTTGGGCTCTATTGTTTGTTGTGTGGATACACATTTAGTGCTTGCTAGCTAGAGACTTATTTTTCGACCGTTGACGTCTCGAAATATCGACTTTCATTCTTCAAATATTATCCGCTGTGTAATTCTCGAGACGTGACATCTTTATCAATAACCTTCACTTCTTGCATCTGAATTAATGAGTCTTTAAGATATTCCTATATGAGATACTTCAAACATAAAGACTAAAATAATTGTACACTCAGTTTAGTCTTAAAGATACAATCTAAGAACAAGGTTATGCCAATCTTTAATACTGAACACATTTAAACCGAGTTACAAAAACTTGTAGGCACATAAGTAGCATTAGTGTTTAACATGTGCAATTTTTTAAAGCTTTACTTTTAACACATCTTAAGAATAATTTTTCTACACTCATGATCATGCCTATTCTAATCAATGTAAATCTGTTTTTGAAAATTTTCAAAAAGAAATTGATCAGAAAAATAGGAGATATAAACAGAGCAATGAAAACTTCATTCTATCACTAAGTAACCGGGTTCATTTCACCTAAACAAGTGTCTTGACTCACGTCAAAAGGTGAAAATATATCTTTCAACTCTGTATAAGATAATGAAGGTTACACACTGAGTAATTACGAGGTCTTCCATTGGGTAAATGTTGTTGGGTTCACATTCTAAATGATAATACAACATGTTTTTTATGATGAACATGATGCACAATGTAAACAATGATGTACAATGTGAATTGAGTTTGATGCATGAATTCTACATACAAATGACTTGTCACAATAACTTGGCACAATGCTTGATTATATCTGTTCATAATATGTCTCTAACTATGTTTACTAATGTAGGAGATACACTATGCAACATGTGCCAAAAACAAGTAGAAAAGATCAAGAAAAGTCACAAGACAGTGTACCTGTCGACAGCCATCAAGCACCTGTCGACAGATTCATACAGCCAGCAAGTTCACAGTTCTGGAAAACAAGCCCTGTCGACAGCAACAAAGCTCCTTGTCGACAGAAGCATACAGTCTGAAAGATCCAGTTCTAGAAGACATGTACCTTTCGACAGCAACAGGTCGCCTGTCGACAGATTCATACAGTAAGAGCTTTCCAGAACATCCAGACTTCTGGTACTTGATACTCTGTTGATTCCTGTCGACAGCAGGTATATTACCTATCGATAGACGTACAGAAGCTTCAGATTCGGAAAGTTTGAACGTTGCCGAAGTTGGTGTTTCCTTCTACCACAACTCTCCATATGTAAACACCACTATATAAGCAACCTTTTGAAGCAAATCACGTACACAAGCAGCCTCCAAGCAAAAACCCTAAAGAGTTCTCACAAGAAGTCTTGCTCTGCTGCTCTGCTGCTCTGCTTCAACCTACCGCCCAGAACCAAGAAAAGAAGTATCTCCAGCGGAAGGTGAAGTCTGAACGTCGTGGATTCAAGTGTCTCCATCAAGTTGTGACCTTCAAGACGAAGCTTGAAGCCCAGTCAGACGTTCACAAGAAGAGTTTACAACTGGATTTGTTCTTCAACTCTTAAGCGCTTCTATGTTTCTATTTCTCCATATTCGTGTGTGTGTGTGGTGTTTCAGGCAGCTCTTGTGCTTGATACACGTTGTGTGTGTTGTTCTGATTGTGGTTTCACATCAGATAACACGTGTTGTGAGTTGTAGTTTGTGAACTAGCTCATAAGCAGATTGCTCTGCGTGTGTGTGTGGCCCGTGGATGTAGGATACATAAGTTGTGTACTCCGAACCATGTAAATCGTCGTATCTTGTGGTTTGCATGAATTTACGCTAGATGTATGATAGGCATGGCATCTCCACGCACGTTTGATAATCTGTTATCCATCTGTTATCAAGTCACACACATCCACACATAGTTTAAAGTTTAACATTGTTTTGAGAATCTGTGTTTCGAAGAAAAGAAGGTGATAAACGTTTTAATCTGCAGTAATCTATTCAACCCCCCTTCTAGATTACCATATAGGGAATTCCGCAACCCTTCAATTGGTATCAGAGCCAAGTTTCTCTGATTTACTACTTTTATCTGTTTGATCTTACGATCAGGAGATTCACGGTCAAATGGAATCTAACAAGGGGTATATGGCCGAGGGACACTCAGTGACCAGGCCACCCTTCTTTGATGGAACTGATTCCGTATTGGAAAAATCGGATGCAGGTGTTTCTACGAGCACAAAATTTCAACTATGGAAAATAGTCAGAAAAGGAGCATACGAGTTCCCTCAGGATGAGGATACTTGGACCAAGGACCAGATCGCCAAGGGGACACTCAACTGGAGCGCCCTCAATATGATGCAGTGCGCGGTCCATCCGAAGGAATACTCGAGAGTCTCCACATGCACCTCAGCAAAGGAGATGTGGGACAAGCTTGAGCTAATCTATGAAGGTACGTCTGAGGTAAGAGAATCAAAAGTAAGCATGTTGGTTTCAGAATATGAAATGTTCAAAATGAATAATAGTGAACCATCTCTGATATGTTTGCTAGATTCATGATAATAATAATAGATTGAAAGGTCTTAAAAAGGAATACTCAAAAAGTGACTTGGTGACGAAGATACTTCGGTCTCTTCCATCCTCATGGAACACCAAAGCCACGGTCATTGAGGATTCCAAAGACCTCTCAAAAATGAAAGTAGATGAACTGATTGGTTCTCTAATGACTTATGAACTGAATGTCAAAAGAAAGGAAACTGAAGAAAATCCTAGGAAGTCACTTGCCTTGAAGGCTTCCAGGAAGAGTTCTTCAGCTTCCAAAAAGGAGATAATTCAGGAAAGTGATGTGACTAAATCGTCTAGTGAGAGTGACAATGATGAGATGGCTATGCTCACTAGACAATTCAAAAAATTCCTGAAATACAAGAGGAGAGGTACAGGTAACTCTAAACCTTTCCAAAAGAAAGACTTTTCCAATAAATTCGATACTAACAAAAAGTCTGAGATTGTTTGTTATGAGTGCAAGAAGCAAGGGCACATGAGAGGAGAGTGCCCCGAGCTCAAAAAGAAACTGAAGAAGGACAAATTCACCTTCAAGAAGGCCAAGGCAATGTTGGCCACTTGGAGTGATGAAGTTGAAGACGAGGACAGTTAAGCTACCTCAGAGATGATGAGATTCAGTGTCTCATGGCAAGGAGTGATGACTCCAACGAGGTAAGCTCTTCCTTTGAAACATATTCTATTACTGAATGGGAAGAAGCTTATACTGTTCTATTTGAAAAATTTTGTGAATTCAAGTCTGAAAATAAAGCACTCAAGAAGAAAGTCAATTCCCTTATTCATGAATCAAACAAAATGAAGAAATTGAATCCTTGAATAAGGTAATTGAAATGATGAAGATTGATGAACAAACACACAGTGATGAATTGGATAGCATGAAACTTAAGTTTCAAGAAGTTCAAAAGGAAAGAGATGATCTAATGAACTCTCTTGAAACTCTTAAAGTGAGCATGCTAATCTAAAAGAAAAATTGGAACAAGCTGAAAAAGAAATAAAAGGTAAGCCTGAAGATTTATCTAGCTTTGTCAAAAGTAAACAGAATCTGGATGCAATTCTAGGTTCAAATGTTTTGTTGCAAAACATGGATTGGGTTTCAAAATGCAAAGCCAAAGGAAATTGGCAAAAATCTGCTAACAGATTTCATTGATTCCAGCCCAAGTTCAAGCAAACAAACCCCTTCAAAGAATAAGAAAATCCTTCAAAGGGTAAGAAACAGAAACCTAATTGATCAATTTTCTTCCTAGTAAAACTAAGGAATTTGCAACACGACCAACACAGGACAAAAAGCATGCTTCTAAACCAAATTAACAAGGCAACAAAAGGGTAAGATGCCAATGCATGCTCCCAAGAACATCAAGCCCACTGTTGTTCATAAACCTTCATCATGCAAAATCTGCAAAAAGGCCGGCATACTGAAAAACAATGCTGGAACAATCCAAATAAATTGAAACTCAAACAGATTTGGATCCCTAAGCACTTACTGTTGGCATGAATGATACAACGGCACCCAAAGTAATTTGGGTACCAAAACCTCTTGTCTGATCCACATGTGCAGGAATGCCTAGCAGCCCACAATCAAAACAAATGGTACCTGAATAGTGGCTGCTCGAGGCACATGACGGGCGATAAAGAAAAATTCAGTTTGCTCGTAGAAAAAGACGGAGGTCAAGTGATTTTTGGAGGTAACAACAAAGGCCAGATCATCGGCTCAAGTAAGGTTGGTAAGTTTGCCTCTAACTCCATAGACAATGTTTTACTTGTTGATGGCCTTCATCACAACTTCCTTAGCATAAGTCAATTGTGTGATAAGGGTCATAAAATTGTCTTTGAATCCAATTCATGTCAAATTCTTGATAAGGAAACAGGAAGCCTAAAGTTTTCTGGAAAGAGAATAAACAACATCTACATGGTTGACTTAGATGATCCAGAAAATAATGATCTATGTCTTGTAGCAAACAAACAGGATGAGCTTACATTGTGGCATCGTAGGCTCGGTCATGCTAGCTATAATGTATTGCACAAGATCATGAGGCTTAACTTGGTAAGTGGTCTTCCTGAATTTCCTTTAACAAGAATGAAAATTTCTGTGATGCATGTGCACAGGGAAAACAGACCCAAAAATCCTTCAAATCAAAAGCACCGGTGAGTACTTCTAAAGCTTATGAACTGTTGCACATGGACCTATTTGGACCTACGAGAACACTCAGTCTCAATGGCAAACAATATGGTTTTGTCATTGTAGACGATTTCTCTAGGTTCACTTGGGTGAAATTTCTGGCTCACAAGAATGAAGCACTGAATGTTTTTGAAGAATTTTTCAATAAAGTTGAGCATGGAAATGTCAACAAAATAAGCTCCATCCGCACTGATCACGGGGGAGAATTTGACAATACCTCCTTCTCTGATTTTTGTAGGATCCAAGGAATAGAACACTTGTTCTCCTCCCCAAGAACTCCAGAACAAAATGGAGTCGTGGAGAGGAAAAATAGAACCTTGGTGGAGATGCTTGCACGCTTCTGGTCGAGAATCAACTAGCAAGAACCTTTTGGGCAGAAGCGGTAACACATCATGCTACATTCTTAACAGAGCCATGGTAAGACCGGTATTCAAGAAAACTTCCTACGAACTACTGAAAGGTAAGAAACCCACTATTGGGTATTTCAGAGTTTTTGGTTCAAAAGTGTTCATACATAACAATGATAAAAATGATTTGACAAGTTTGAAGCCAAAAGCGATGAAGGTATTTTTCTTGGATACTCAGAACACTCTAGAGCATATAGGGTGTTCAATCTGAAAACTAGAAAAGTGGAAGAACTCCACATGTTGTATTTGATGAATCTCAAACCAAGCCTAACAATACTAATCTTTACAGGTTTGTAGATGAAAATGAAGATACAACACTCGGAGAACTACAAAGAAAATCAAATGCAGTCTCTAAAACAATGTCAAGACTAAAAGTGATATCTTCGCAGGTACGATGATGAAAATGAAGGACATCTGCTCAGAAATGAAGAAGAAGTACCTGCACAAGATCCACAACAACAAGGTCATCTTCAAGCTGAAAGTCCTCCAGCCACCCCTCCTCCAGAACTACCTCCTCAAATGCAAGATCAACCCGGACCTTCCACCGTTACTAATGTGAGGTATTCTAAAGCTCATCCACTTGAAAATGTCATAGGTGACATAAATGACTCAGTTCAAACTAGGTCTCAGGTTAATCAAATAGTTGAACAGGATCATTTAGCTTTTGTATCTCAACTGGAACCAAAAAATGTTGAAGAAGCATTAAAAGAAACTCATGGATTGATGCTATGCATGAGGAGCTTGGGCAATTTCAAAGAAATAATGTCTGGAGTTTAGTTCCTAGAACCCCTGAAATATCTGTCATTGGGACAAGATGGGTCTTTAGGAATAAACTAAATGAAGAGGGTAAAGTGGTGAGAAACAAGGCTAGACTGGTTGCAAAAGGATATAATCAGGAATTTGGTGTGGACTTTGAAGAATCCTTTGCACCTGTAGCTAGACTAGAAGCAGTTAGGATCTTGTTAGCATATGCATGTTCAAACAAGTTCAAACTATTTCAAATGGATGTTAAACTGCTTTCTTGAATGGCTACATAAAAGATAAGTCTATGTTTCTCAACCACCTGGTTTTGAGGATCATGATAAACCAAACCATGTATTTAAATTGCACAAAGCTCTTTATGGTTTGAAACAGGCACCCCGAGCTTGGTACGACAGGCTGAGCACCTATCTGGTAAGCAAAACTACTCAAGAGGTAAGGTAGACCAAACGCTCTTTACAAAGAAAGTTCGCAATCACATAATTGTTGTTGAAGTCTATGTGGACGACATTATCTTTGGTTCTACTAATCCTTCACTGTGTGAAGAATTTTCTAAACATATGCACAGTGAATTTGAGATGAGTCTTATGGGGGAGCTTCAATTTTTTCTTGGTTTGCAGGTCAAACAATTAGAAGACGATTCTTTATCAACCAAGAAAAATATGTTAAAGAGCTACATAAAAATTTTCAGTTTGAACAAGCTAAGCATGCCTCAACACCCATGAGCACAGCATTAAGCTAGAAAGTGATGAGAAAGGTAAATCGGTAGATGCCAAACAATTTCGGTATGATTGGCTCACTCCTTTATCTTACTGCAAGTAGACCGACCGACATACAATTCAGTGTTTGTCTTTGTGCTAGATACCAATCTAGTCTAAAGGAAAGCCATTTAATTGCAGTCAAGAGAATTTTCAGATATCTCTCAGGTACGCATGATTTGGGGTCTTTGGTATCCAGCAGGTAGTAGCTTTAACTTGGTTTCATATTCTGATGCTGACTATGTTGGATGTAAAATTGACAGGAAAAGCACTAGTAGCTATTGCCAAATTCTTGGTGGTTGCATGGTTTCGTGGGCATCCAAGAAGCAACACTCGTTGCTCTCTCTCCACTGCAAGGCAGAATATGTTGCTGCAGGGCTGTGCGCACAAGTGTTGTGGATAAAAAGTTAGTTGTGTGACTACAACATTGACATTGGATGCACACCTATCCTATGCCAACACCTAGTGCAATCATCTATCAAAGAATCCCATTCAACATTCTAGGACAAAACACATAGAAATTCGTCATCATTTCTTGAGAGATGAAGTAGCCAATAAACATTGGAGATAGTTTCATACCCACTGAAAACAATTGGCTGACATCTTTCCCAAACCTCTGGCTGAAGATAGATTCACAACATTGAGACAGAATTGGGTTATGCAAATTACAATGAAACTTAACCCAATATTAAGTATATGTTCCTTGGTGTGAACTAACTATGAGGTATATCATTGGTGATTTGTGGAAGAACAAGTCATGCTTGTTTGGAAACTTTCATTATGCGTGAGAAAACATTCTTCGCCAAGTATCCATAGTTAAGTCGCATAAAAGTTTCATTGTCTTTCTATGACTCAGTTTCTTATATTTTGCCCACTCACTATTTCCTGTCAAAAATTTGAACATCTTCATGCAATCACTTCATACTTGCTTTGGTGTTTTTAAGTTGCTTGGTCAATTGTGCAAATGTGTCCTGTTGTACTTGAATGCATGTAACACAATAGCACACACTATGGGGGAGTAATTGAGGTTAGATGGATGTCATTGTGAAAGAAATCACTCAACTTTTGTGCTACAATTCCCTCACATGCTTTGCCCATTCCATACTTCATTCTGACCTTATACTGGCTCTAAACAGGTCTCTTTCGACAGCCAACAATCATCCTATCGACAGAGCAGGCCACACAGAACACTCATTCTGCACACTGTCTACATCTGTCGACAGGTCCACTTTCCTCTATCGACAGATATGTACAGTCTCTGCCTGCCAAAACCCTACATCTTCTGTCAATGTACATCTGTCGACAGCCCATTTCTGGCTGTCGACAGACACACTTACTCCAGGAACTTTTTGCCTATTTCATATCCCACTACTGAGCAGGTTCCAAACTTGACATCTAAGGTGTATATTGGGTGTTAATACATGTCTCACCCCATCATACTCATGGATATCAGTTATTCTTCATACCATTATGATTTGGGCATACTACTCTTGTATGGATTTAGGTTATATCATTCTGAAAACATTTAACTATGTCTAGGATACCCACCTCACTCCTCTAAAGATTTTCTAAGTATGCCAACATAGTTCTCACTCACTCACTTGCGTAGTCTTTTGATTATGGAACTTTATGTCTCATATGATAGCTAGTCATACATTCATTGATCTTGAGTTTTTAGAACAATACTTGGAGAAAAGCTACCTATTTCTATACAATACAATTCGATAGCCAAAACTCAATTAAACTATTGGGATAAATATAGAGCAATGATGAGATTTGCTGAGTAACCGGGAGATGGGCATCCCAAATGTCTGCCCTCGCATCAAAAGGCTCACTCATCAACTCTGTACAACGGTATGCTAGACACTTTCCGCTGAGTAACTGGGGGTATTGGCACGTGTAATTTCTATCCTCACGTCAAAAGGTATGAAGTTCTCTTCATTACCACCACTTTCTCCCATTGCCTTTCAGAATTGCAAATAGAGAATAAAAATGAAATAGTGTGAAGCCTCCACTGAGTAATAAATCCCAGGGTCCGTGTTGTTTATGATTGTCTAAAACATATAGATATTCTCTTCCTACATCTCTTGACTATCAACAAAATGGGAATTGTGTTGTCCTACACTGTCATATATTTAAAGAAGGGTGAGTGTGTGTTTTTCTTACCTTAAGTGAGTGTTTTCCTGATGCTCTAACTTAAAATCCCTTGGTATATGCTTAAACCATTACGGAAAATGATATGGCTTTTTATATCTTTGAATATGGTTGGTTGAAGTATGTGTTCACCTAGTATACATCCTCAATAAACATTGAGGAACCAATGCTCAAAGTTCCATTTCTAAAACCACTCAAAAATACCAAAAATTCACTTGTTTGTCTGTGCCTGTCGACAGGCAGCATAGGCCCTGTCGACAGCCGGCGACAGATCTGTTTTTGGGAGTCAAAAGGGTTCAATCCGAAAACGGATTTGGTGGGATGCGACTATTCGTATACCCTCAAGCCTTCTATAAGAGGACCCCACCCCCCTTTCCATCCTTTTCAACTTCCAAAACCCTCCTTTCCCTCCCTCTCTTCAAAATCTCCTACTCCAAGGCACCGGAAGAGTTCTCCTCTCACTTTTGTCTTCCTCCTTCCTGTGTCCCTTCTTCTCTACCCTCACCATCCAACAAGCTTCCACTCTTGATGGCTCCACCGGCCAAGAAGCTAGAATCACGTCGTCGTCCTCGGTCTCCTGAAGCCGGCCAGGGCTCCAGGGCCACCACCGAGCGTCGGACGAAGCACCGGGAGGATCGTTTGCCGGAGCTCATCAGTACGCCTTCTCTGAGTCTTCTCGATGTCCATGGTACCTTCACCAAGGTTCTGCAGCCCCGCTACATTGACTTCGATTCCTTGGAGGATATGTTTCCAAACTACATCCTCTCTTTGATGTCCAGGGTTGGGCACCCTTTTGCTACGATCACATGCGGTATTCTACAACCGCCGTGACCGATTTTCTACACCAACCTCCGACTATCAAGCAGTGGAAAGTTTGTATACCAAGGTGAAGGATACTCCATTTTTTATTACTCCTAATCTCCTATCCACCGCCCTGCAAATCCCAATATTTGAGTGGACATAATGACCCATCATCCAACTCCAGAGGAGTATCATACGCTCATTACTTTGCAGCCTTACGATCCTACTGATCGTAGGCAACTAAATGCCACTCCTTCCCTCCTTTCATCGTTTCATCCATCACATCTTCACCACTCTAATAGTTCCCAAGGATGGTAGCCGAGAACTTGTGACCTCCCTTCACAAATCTCTGCTTCACTAATTCCTCAATGCTGAACCTATCAACTTACCTGCTCTTTATGGTCTCTATCTTTTGCATATGTGTTCGCAGTGCCAAGAGATCTATGCCATATGCATGCCAACTCACTTCTCTCTTCCTCTTCATTGGCATTCAAATTCCAAAGGAGGAGATGACCGTTCTCAAATCCCGTAGCTCCTATGACCTCACTGCTGCACATAGGATGGGCTACAAGATGGTAGATGGCATTATAACAAGAGATCTCAAAGGTAAAGGGCAGCTGCTGATGATGGTGATGATGAAGAAGATGAAAATGAAGAAGATGCTCAAGATGAAGACTCCCAATCTGAGCCACTAGATGCTCCAAGAGATGATGCTGCTGATGATGCTGAGCCCTCACTTCGGGATTTACTTGCTCAGCTCCAAATCCAAATGGCAACAGCTTTGAAAGACTTAATGCCAGAATGGACACACTTGACACTCACCTGGATAGCATTGCTACTGCGCGTCGGGCACCTACACCTCCAGCTGATGATGATGCTTAGTTAGCTTAGGTGTCTAGGATAGCGTCAAGTTCTGTTCTAGTTCACAACTGTGTCTTGGATGCCCTCAGTCATGTTGTTGTTAGATGATTGTCAAACATGTCTTTCCCTTCCTTTTTTTATTAGCATATCATGTATGTGTATGACTCATGAAATATCAATGCAAATCCTTGCTCTTTGTCTAATACATATGTATTGGTGTATGCTTTTGGATGTTGTCAAAAGGGGAGAAAACTAAATTGTGCACTTACTTAATTGATTAATTTTGTCATCATCAAAAAGGGGAGAATGTTGGGTTCACATTCTAAATGAAAATACAACATGTTTTTGATGATGAACAATGATGCACAATGTAACAAATGATGTACAATGTGAATTGAGTTTGATGCATGATTCTACATACAAATGACTTGTCACAATAACTTGGCACAATGCTTGATTATATCTGTTCATAATATGTCTCTAACTATGTTTACTAATGTAGGAGATACACTATGCAAGACATGTGCCAAAAACGAGTAGAAAAGATCAAGAAAAGTCACAAGACAGTGTACCTGTCGACAGCTATCAAGCACATGTCGACAAATTCATACAGCCAGCAGTTCACAGTTCTGGAAACAAACCCTCGACAGCAATCCTTGTCGAGAAGCATATAGTCTGAAAGATCCAGTTCTGGAAGACATGTACCTGTCGACAGCAATAGTCGCCTGTCGACAGATTCATACAGTAAGAGCTTTCCAGAACATCCAGACTTCTGGTACTTGATACTCTGTTGATTCCTGTCGACAGCAGGTATATTACCTGTCGACAGACGTACAGAAGCTTCAGATTCAGAAAGTTTGAACGTTGCCGAAGTTGGTGTTTCCTTCTACCACGACTCTCCATATGTAAACACCACTATATAAGCAACCTTTTGAAGCAAACATCACGTACACAAGCAGCTTCCAGCAAAAAACCCTAAAGAGTTCTCACAAGAAGTCTTGCTCTGCTGCTCTGCTTCAACCTACCGCCCAGAACCAAGAAGAGAATCTCTCCAGCGGAAGGTGAAGTCTGAACGTCGTGGATTCAAGTGTCCATCAAGTTGTGACCTTCAAGACGAAGCTTGAAGCCCAGTCAGACGTTCACAAGAAGAGTTTACAACTGGATTTGTTCTTCAACTCTTAAGCTCTTCTCTCTGTTTCTATTTCTCCATATCCGTGTGTGTGTGTGGTGTTTCAGGCAGCTCTTGTGCTTGATACACGTGTGTGTGTGTTGTTCTGATTGTGGTTTCACATCAGATAACACGTGTGTGTGAGTTGTAGTTTGTGAACTAGCTCATAAGCAGATTGCTCTGCGTGTGTGTTGGCCCGTGGATGTAGGATACACAAGTTTGTACTCCCGAACCACGTAAATCGTCGTATCTTGTGGTTTGCACGAATTTACGCTAGATGTTTGATAGGCACGACATCTCCACGCACGTTTGATAATCTGTTATCCATATGTTATCAAGTCACACACCCACACATAGTTTAAAGTTTAACATTGTTTTGATAATCTGTGTTTTGAAGAAAAGAAGGTGATAAACATTTTTAATCGGCAGTAATCTATTCAACCCCCCTTCTAGATTACCATACAGGGAATTCCGCAACCCTTCAAATGTGACCTCTTGTACGAAAAGTGAGATTTGACCAAGTTATTCTTATATTCTCTCTAGAAAAATGAATCAAAACTTCAAGTTAAACAAGACAGACTAAACATTGACATAGATGAAGTTCATGAAATGAGTTTAAAGTTATTACTCTAAATTGTGTTAATAGTTAGCTTCTACACTCATGTGATAACCATTTTTTCAACTCACATAAGTCACTTTCATCATATTTGCTTTATCCTTTTAACTATATTCAGATTATTAAACCTTGACATATGTTGTGATTGAATGTGTCTTTATTATTAAACTTTATTGCACAATTCCAAGACATATTAATCTCTCTCTCATATTTTAATATCTAGTATCTCATAGATTCTAATCATTTCTGATACATCTATCTCCCAATGCCACTCCTTGCTTTCATGTAACTCATACTTTGATCTCCACCCATTGATGTTCTTTGGTATCACATGTATGTACTCCATGGGTACCATCACAGGGGGAGAGTGTTTGTCAAGGGGGTGACTACATTTGTCCTTGATTAAGGGGGAGAGATAGTCTTTTTGTTGTTGCTAAAAAGGGAGAGAAATTTCAGTTGTTTGAGATTGTTTGAGAATATTTTGTCATCATCAAAAAGGGGAGAATGTTGAGTTATGGTCATGTGAATAACCATAATCATTGTTTTAATAATGATTGTTTTGATTTGTTTTGATAATGACATAATCATTGTTCATCTTGTTGACATAATAACATCATGTTTTGTGATAAACTTAAGTGCTTTCATGTTGCATATCCTTTGATTAATGATTGCAAACTATAGAAAGACTGCCATGTTGATAATTTGCATAAATGGCCAATCAATTACTCATGACTTGGTTACAGTCAGTTGAAGTATGGCCAATCGATTGCCTTATGTTAAACATCGATTGTCTGCATATCGATTATTGATTAACTTAAACATTGATTGTCTCATGTTTAAACATCGATTGTCATCATATCGATTGTTGATCAACTTAAACATCGATTGCCTTATGTTAAACATCGATTATTAGCATATCGATTGTTGATCAACTTAAACATCGATTGCCTCATGTTTAAACATCGATTGTCTGCATATCGATTGTTGATCAACTTAAACATCGATTGTCTCATGTTTAAATCAAATTGTCATCATATCAATTGTTGTTCAACTTAAACATCGATTTCCTTATGTTAAATATCGATTGTCAGCATATCGATTGTTGATCAACTTAAACATCAATTGTCATCATATCGATTGTTGATCAAATTAAACATCGATTGCCTCATGTTAAACATCGATTGTCATCATATCGATTGTTGATCACCTCAACCATCGATTGTTGTGTGCTTCACATCGATTACCAAGTCCATATCGATTGTCTTTAAGTCTCATATCAAGTGTTGTAAGTCTTACATCGATTGTTGTTATAAATTGAAGCCTGTACTTGTCTTTTCTTCTGAATACCTAAAAATGTGATCTGTGCAGGATATCATGTGACTGGCACGTGCCTCACCTGAAGTACTTAGTACTCACGCATCTCCAAGTACTAGGTCAAATGATTTGGGCAATAGTGCTCTTATCCCTTCTAGAAGGTGTGCAGAAAGAGGTGGGAAAAAGGAGAGCCCAGGAAGAGGAGAAGATTAGCACCGTTAGAAGAAAAAAAAAGGGGAGAAGAAAAGAAGAACAAGCAGAAGAGGAAAAGCTTGTGCTGAGGAGATGCTTGTGTTGCTGAAGACAGATCTAAAGTTGAAGGAGTAGTCAGAGTCTGTAATTTGTGAATTGAGTATTTTGCAATTCTTATGTGTGATCTGTATAAGTTGTTCTACACAGATCACATGATTGTTTTTATTCTCTTTTCATACTTGTATTAGGATAGATGATACTAGAGGATCTACTCCCTCTTTGAGCTTGTTTTAGTAGTTCTTGGATCCGTCATGGTCCAAAGGTTTGAGCACTGTGTGCTCAGGTGTTTAACCCATTGTGCTCTGTTTACAAAGCAGTCGTGCTTAGGGGTTTGAGCAGTCGTGCTTAGGTACTTTGAGTCAGTGTTCTCAAGGGTGTTGGAGCCGTCGTGCTCTGGTCTATGTACTTACAATTGCATGGTGGGTTTCTCCACCGTGGGGAGGTGGACGTAAGACACGAGTTGTGTTCTCCGAACCACTTAAATTTCTCTGCAGTGGTTTGATTGTGGTTTTTTGTCTTGTTTACACTCTATCCACACACCACTAATGATCTAGTTAATCTATGTGACTTACTTGTTTTAATTTCGCTGCCATTCAATCAGATCTACTAATTCACACTCACATACACCTTATTCGATCCCAACATCTTATACATGATCTCCTGGAAAAGACAACGACAATCACTAGCAAGAGGCATTTAATGAATGACTAGACATATGAGGGAGAACTGAATGTACCTTTTGAAGAACGGTTTACAATTGATAGGCTCTGGACGGGCCTCTTTTCCTTGGGCATCTCGCCCACTTTGCTTCAGGCCACCACGTGGCCTGTAGCACCCCGGAAATTTTAATATATAAAGAAATCAAATTTAATAAAGTGTTGGAGGGACTTCCAACATTATATATTAATGACCCAATATCATAAGCGGTCAATGGACATCAATTGGCCCAATAATCAAATAAAGCTAGAGAATGCATGGAATTCGTAACTCTAATAGGCTGAAATGGAAAGAGGCAATTTGAGTTGAATTGGGATGCAATCTTGCATTCTTGGCAACCCAAATTCGTGCCTATCTATGGTGGAAGGTTTCCTAAAGCCTCACACACTCTAAGGGAGGAAGGAATCCTCAAAAGATAGGGAACTGCCCTGTCAAAACCGCAGCTTAGCTTTCCTAGTTTAATAGGACTCCTAAACACCATGGTTGCTTAAATACTCTACACCAAACCTAGGAACAAGTTTTAGAACTTGCTGGGGTCATGTGGAGAAGTTCTTGGTGGCTGGGGAGCAGGAGATCATCCACACCAAGGCGTTCTTCTTCCCCTGTTTCGTCTGATGCGACCTGCACAGACCATCATATTGAAGTCGACCAAAGGTGAGTCAAACCTAAACCAAACCTTGCAAGGCTTATACCCCTGGAAATAGGGTCAAGGCTACGTTCTAACCCAAGTGGAATTCTCAAATTCCATGCAGTATACACGGAGCAGTAAGCGTTTTCCTTCAAGTGTCTGAACTCGGGTTTTCTGGAAAAACGAGACTTCTTCAACCCAGAAGGTAGGTTTTTCTCGGACCAAACTTTAATATATCATATCCCAATGTGTAAGCATCAAGTTAGCTTTCTTTTCCCACTGGTTTCATCGAATTCTAATGAGTATGTTTTGAGTTATAAGTGTTTTTCCAAGTCGCGCACTGTTAGGGTTTTTCCCGTTCTTATTATTATGTACGTGATTCGAGACTGAATTTGACCGAACTTCCTTCACAAAGGTTTTTTTAATTGGAGTCACGATCATCTGTTATTTGGACGTTTTGTCCAAAAATCCTTGGCTAGAGAGTTACAGGCATGGGAATAGAGTCACTGCATGATACTGGGATTTCAGGCTACACTTGACTTTCTGTTCTTCATATATTTTCTCTGGATTCGAGACTGAATTTGATCAACCCCCAGCATCAAAGTTCTTCTACTAGTGTCATCGTCATCTTTTGTGTTGAACATTTTTGTCTAAATGTCATTAGTTAGAGAGTTATAAGATGGGTAAGTGAATCGTTGCATGAGACATGTTTTCAGGTCACACTTGACCATAAGTTTTTGTCCTGGAAGCCCTCTATGTCGACACTACCCACTCTAGTGTCGACACCCTGTCCCAAGGCAGCCCAGAGAGTGTTCTGGGAAGCCCTCTAGTGTCGACACTACCCCCCTAGTGTCGACGCACTGTCCCAAGACAGCCCAGAGAGTGTTCTGGGAAGCCCTCTAGTGTCGACACTACCCCATCTAGTGTCGACACCCTGCCCAACAGCCCAGAAAGTGTTCTGGGAAAACCATCTAGTGTCGACACACTGCCTCATCTAGTGTCGACACACTGTCCCAGTTTTACCCAGGAAGTTCTGGGAAACTGATCTAGTGTCGACACTACCCTATCTAGTGTCGACACACTGTCCCATGTTTTTCCAGAAGGTCTTCTGGAACCTGGCTCTAGTGTCGACACTACTTGAACTAGTGTCGACACTACCTGACCAGTTTGTCATGTTTCTGCTTTGTGTTTGAAGCATAGTGTCGACACCAGCATGGATTGTGTCGACACTACCTTTACAAGATATGCATATTTTGGTTCTTTTCATTACATAATGTTTATTTAATGGCTTAAAAGTGTTTAAATTATTAAAAAATCCTTAATTACATGAATACTATTCTAATTGCTTTCTTAATGATATGATCATACATGAGACTTGTGATTTACTCTTGTTACCATTCTAGCTTGCTTTAAGTGATAATTTTATCTTAAAATCTTGTAAACCCATTTGTAGCTAATGCATTGTTCATTGCATGCCATCATGTTAAGTTTTTTTCCGAGAGTTTGAGACTGACGATTGTGAATTTACACATGTACATTTATACACACTTATACATCTAGGCGTGCACTTCTTTCTCGTCTTGTTCTCGTGAGTGGGAATTGCCATGTAGACTAAAGCTATAAATGTAAAGGTTGAACTAAATGTAAATCTTATCATTTCGCTGCCGAATTTATCTCTTGACTATTGTCCTTATGGAATCATGTTCAATTTATTCTTCTTATCATCATCATGAACATGACATTACACATGCTTACTTATTGAAACTCTCATTGGCCATTATTAATGACTGTGGGTATCTTCATTTGAATTTTTACATGAGATGGCTGACAGGGCACGGAGTGTGTCCAAGGGCTCCAGTCTAGCCCCAATGACGGAGAGTCATAAATATACTGTTAACCAAGGGGTATAATGATTACTGGCGTTGCATCTGCGCTGGAGTACATTCTTGCTTGTTGAATGTTAGATACATAACCACATACACGTGTCCTGGTGTACATTCTTGATGGATCTTCTCTTGGTGTACATTGGTGTCTACGTGCCTGATAGTGTTACTTGAACGTGCTTGTGCAATCTTGCTTGCTTGCTTGCGTGATAAGGCCATCTTGCATTTATTGCAATTAGTGATATCTTACTTTCTTGAAAACTATTGACATCAAGTGAAATCTTGCGTGCTTGTGCAAAGTGATCTATTGCTAGTTCTTTCTTGGTATCTTGTTCAAAATCTTATTCTATCTTGTTCACTTTATCCAGTTTGTTTTATACATCATGTTTTAATGAGTTTTGTTCGTACTTTAATATCGTTCATCGTACTTGCCTAGTTTTAAAATGTTAATCACTTATATCATTGCCCGCACATTGAGATATAAATCCTACTGGCTAGTTTGCTCATCCCCTACTTTTACCAAATCTAGGTGACTATGAAGTTCAAGAGGAAGAGCAAGTCGAGGATGGGAATGCGTCTGAGTGAAGAGCGTTCCAAACATGAGTCTATCTATAGTTAGTTTATTGTGAGTGTTAGAACAATGTAGTAGGAAGTGAGTTATCATGTACTTTTGCTTTAATTGAGTCTTAGTCATGTATTAGTTCATCTGAGACAAATATGAGATTTGAATACAATTTATATTGAGTTCAACATTTGGGCCCTGTTATGATGTTTGTGTTGATACACATTTAGCGCGTGCTAGCTAGAGGCTTATTTGCCGACTGTCCACGTCTCGGAATATCGACTCGAATTATTCGAACTAATATCCGCTGCGTAATTCTCGGGACGTGACATGGCCCATATTTCTTTCCCTTGACATCCCTCGGGCACCAATGCCCCTTTTATCAATCTCCCTTCAAACACCTGAGCAAACACTCACCCTCCAACTCCCTCTTTCTATGAATCTCCCTCCAATTGAGCACATGCTTGTAATCACGAGAATTGATCCCCAAATAAAGATGATGAATATAAGGAAAAGGACTTTGATCGCCACCAAAGTAGTTGTAAAAGATTATTAAATGAAGAGGATGCTAACTACCTTGGAAATAGAGATAAGAGGCAGAATGAACCTAGTTCGAAGAACGCGACGAGTAACCTGTCACCTTATAAGGAACGCGACCAGATGTTCGTCGCCTTCTGCAACAGAAGAGGGAGACTGCAGTTCTTGTTTTTCCTGCTCCTCTTCTTGACAAAGAACAAGTTCCTCGTGCTTATTCTGTCTTTTCCTAACATGACAAGAAAATTAAAACAAAAGAAAACCCATTAGAAACTTGTTTTATGGAGTATCAATCCCAAAATATGTAAAGAGCATAACATATGGAGGGAACTCATGTGGGGTGCTATTTTAAACTCCTTTGGGTGTTTAAAATAGGTGTGTGGGGCGTGATCTAATGAGAAACTATGAAAAGAAAGGGATCTAAATATGCATGTACGAAGAAAGTTGCAATAAAAGCATGAAGAACTTGAAAGAGTGGGAGAAAACACCCTGGTGGGCACTTTCTGGTCGTCTAGAGGTTGAAGTGTCTTCTGGAGATTCGTAGCTCTCGGAGAGAGGAAGCAACAGAAGGCAAGAGTCCTCAAACCATGCCCTATTGGCACTTTTATAAGCCATTATTCCTGAATGGGATGGGAAGAGAATAATGAGTTGGAATCTGAGTTTAGGCAATTGTGGTGGTGCAAGGAGAGTTAGAACGTGGCAAGGAGGTTCTAAGGAAGGTTTCCTCCAAGTTTGGAAAGATTTGAAGACATCTAGACCCACCAAAATACAGATTATTCATGAATAGCAAGGGTCGGAGTGGGAATAGGAAAGCCACGTTGCATGTGCATGAGAAGGAAACAAGAACATGACGGGCCTTGTGTCGGTATCAGGTAGCGATGCCTTGATACGTTGCCTTCCACATAAGGACGTTTTGAAGCATTTTTAAGGCCAAATGAGAACGCGACGTATCAGGTTGTCGCCTTCTTGATATAATCGATTATTTTCTGAAAGGCAATCGATGGATGGCATGAACGTGACACTAAGGTTGTCAGAACAAGGTTGTTCAGAAATTGATTGATGGGAAATGCGACATGAAGGCGTCGCCTTTTGAATATTAACGCGACAAGGTTGTGGTCGCATTCATGATCTTTCAGCATATGTTCTACTCCAAGTATCATTTCTCCTTGCATGGGTATCGGATTGGCACACATTGGTGGTGTTGGATTAACTCAGAGAGCTACAATACAATATGATGAAGACTGTATGATTAGACAAGGAAGAGCCTACCAGAGATATGAACTAATAGAGTGGTACCATGATCGGATAAAGCTAGCTCGGCGATGATGAGCCAATGTGGGGCGTCAATGATGTGACAAGGGATTTGACTCAACCTATGGGTCAAAATGGGTGTCTACAGATTGCCCCTCCTTGATGCCTGCTTTCCAAGGGAGTGGAGTGATGGTGGAGTAGAGATGGCATGAAATGATGATGTATTGGAATGAAGGGGAATGTGATGAAAAGTGGGCATCAAGGTAAGAGACAACCATTCTGAATGAATAAGCAGTAAGAATTATGTGGAGGACCTTGAACATGGCTGGAATGGAGTGCACAGATGGTTCCAATCTGAGACGAATAATGATTAAAAGAAAAGATGATCAACCTCTTGATGAAGAGGTTCCCTAGACATGTTAGGCTTGCAGTTTTTCATTATTGGGAAAGGTGTTGTTCCGACGGTCGATTCGACTCTGGCCTTCGAGCAGTTCACAGCTAATGAGGGGATCAATGTGAATGAGATGATTGACATAATGAATGGGGATGAGAGGAATCTTGAATAGAAACCATACTGGCAGACTGGACCGAGCAACTAGCTCAAAGAGAACTTTCAAATTCAGAGTGGAATAATATTTCTTATTTGTAAAATGAAGATTTAATTGGACATCATTGCAAAGTTGGCTTTGACTAATCATGAAATGTGAAGCTCAAAGTCCTACATGATGCATGCTGGGCTAAAAGAAAAGAAATCATAAAATTAATAAGCAAAGAAAATGAGAAAATAACAATTACTCATGGATATATTGCTAAACCAAATGAGCAAGGGTCAGACACTTCGCATCCTCGACGTGCGATAGAATGCATCGTCCTCGAGCCATTCAACCTAATGGCCTATCCAATGATTAACAGTGCGCACCTAGATCATCCTCGTTTTTGTTGAAGGGGAACTCAGATCCCAAACATACCGAGAACAGCCAGTCCTTGAGATGATATATAGAGTAATACCATATAGTAATGCGCGAGAGAGTAAGGTTAGAAATACTTGCCTGAACTTTCCTGATGAGCCATCTTTTGATTTTCTCATTTTTGTGAATTGTTTTTCTATGTTTATGAATTTTCAAGATATAAAGGTAAAGAACAAGATATAAATCTAAAACAATGAAAAGAATTAACATAAGTGCAAGGAAATATCTTAAATTGGCAAAATAATCATGAAAAATGCATAATAGGTCAATCAAATGACCATACAATGAACGCGTTAGGAAGCTTGTCGCTACCATGATGATAAAGCGACAACATAATTGTTGCGACAAGATGGCGACGTATCAATATGTCTCTACGTCAGTTCCTACATCCCAAACAGATTTGGCAACCTGGAGCACTTGTTTGCTTCTTACTTGGACACTTAAGGCTTCCTAATTCGGTTCTAACTCCTTTTGAGCTTTCTAAACCTTCTTCCACCATGATTAGAAGTATTGTTTTGCTATAAATAGAGGTGTGGAGGCCAAATCCGGAGTTCATAACTCCTCTTCTTCTCCTCAAGCTCTCAAACCTCTCATGGCCATGAGAGAGCTCTAAGTGCTTCCATGGATGGGGAGGCTTCCTATGAAGGTCCCAAGCGCACTCAGACATCTTACAGTAAGCTTGTGAGGCTGACGGAGGTTTCAAACCATTTGAGTGGCAATGCCAATATGAGAGAGGTATGTAAAGTGGTTTTTAAATTTTCTGTGAATTTCAACTCCGAATTTCATGTAACTTTCTTTCTCTTCTCCTCTCTTTTTCTTTTCTTCTTCTTCTTCAGCTCTTCCCCGCTCCCGCCGATACTCTAAGCTCACTTGGTTAGCACCCATAATCAAGGTTTTACCCATGTATGCAATCCGCACCTTGAGAGAGTGGGGTTCAGGGGGAATCTTGATAGCCACCCATGACTACCATAAGATCTCTTTTGATTGGTATAGTATAACTGCATTGATATAGCTAGGACTCCCACAAACTCATACCTTCCTTTTTCCCAAATTTGAGGCTACCGTCTTATTAGAGGAGGTTGAAGCTTTTATGGCCTCACCTAAGACTACACGGGGAGATGAGCACAAAACATGCTATACCGTGGAGCCCATTGATCCTAAACTCATCTTAGGTAATTCATGATAGATCCGAAAGATATCTATACCATGATTAGCCCACAACATGTTCACCTAATCCCTTCTCTAAGTGGGTCATATCTCATTGTAGAAACAGTGTGGGAATTACCAAGAGAGAGCCAAGGCCGTAGCCATTTGCTTGTGTGATGTGGTTTTCTTCCCATCCGGAGATCACCTCTTAGACCATTCAAACTTGAGCACCATTAGTGGGGTAAGGCGGGGACTCTCCCTCTCTCATGTGATCCTTGCCTTCCTTTATGCAAGACATCATCAGTGGATTTAGGGGGCCTACTCTTTGGCTCTATGATTCTATTAGAGTGCTGTTAGGAGTGAGGATTTAGTTTAAAACCTGTTAGAAACCCACTACGGAAGCCGGATCTTTGGTGCCACCCTTTGTGCTTCATTGGCAGAGCAGCCAAATCTCTGATCATGTTGTATGTAGGACAGCAAACAAAACTCGGAGTGCATGGCGGCTATACCTCAACACACTTCTGATGGAGCACTTTACCATGGACATAGCGGTGCTACATGGAGTGGACATACGGCTTCCCCGTGGACGTGGATTGGACCTACAACATATGGGGAACATCACATTGGTTCTCTACAACCCGCATAGGTGCTACCTTCAAGTTGGAAAGCCTCAGACAAAAGTACTTCAGCCGTCACACCTACCTCCTATGAAAGCGAGGTGCTTGGGAGATCTAGAGGACGAGCAGGCCGTGCATAGCGCGCTAGTTATGTGGCGTGTGTGTGCCACTCACGCACGACCACCCATGGTGCACGAGGAGCGCGAGATGTACTAGACGTACCTTAGAGAGTATAGAGAGATTTGGCCACGTGGTGACCGTGAACTTGTGAGAGAGACTTGATTGTATTTTTTAGAATTTTGATAGATTTGATGTATTGAGAACATGAGAGTGATGTATCAAAACTTTTAATCATGATTTTCAACTTTTATATGATGTTATTCTTTGATAATTATCAATGAAAACCCAAATTTATGGAGGTTCTATGAGCAAACTGAGATGGACCAAGGTAACCGTCGCAACTTAGAAGGCGACTGTCAATGGCGTGACCTTGTTAATGAATGCAACAGGTTTCATGTCGTGACCTAAAGTGAAAGCGAACCTAAGTTACAGACCCGAAGTGATTTTGAAATCTGGCCCATAGAAACACCCCTTTTCCCCCCATTCTCCTACTCTATTTTTCCTCTCTCTTCCAGTGACCGACCTTCCCCCCCTTCTTTCTCTTCCTCCTCCGGCGACCCTCTGTCGGCAGAAGGTTTCCCCCCTCTTCTTCACTCTTCTCCTTCTCTCTTCACTGTGCTCTCTTGTCCATCTGCCATGGAGAGGGGCAACCACGATGGTGGTGATGGATGGGATCAGCCAAGACGGTCTAAATGGGCTGTGATCCATCAGCGGCAAGCAGGGGATACTTCCATGACGGCAGGGAAGAGGAATCGGTCACCTCGATGGAGGTGGACTCCATGGAAGTGCCAAGATATGGAGAGGCCATCGGCCCCATAAAGGTAGGTGGCCGATCCTTCCTTCATCGTTTGATTGGTGGGATGGGTGGGGTGGACAAGTTGCTTAGCACCGATTGTAGGGCCTTTGGCTCAAGATGGAACCGCCGGGGAATGGAAATTGGCCATCCTCAGGTACCCTGTGAACATGACAGCTTGGCTGTCACATTACAAGGGTGAACATGACACACCTGGCATCATGTTCAGAAGGCGACGGTTCGACATGCCGCCTTCTGAAGGCCAATGCGACACACATGGTGTCGCATTCATAAGGCAACTGGAAGCCCTGTCGCGACCTGAACAGTGTGGATTTTGACTGACCTTTGTGCATTTCTTGGCTATTTTGTAGAGTAAGTTATGGTCCCGGCTCGGATGGGTCGTCGTCTGGGTAGTGTACCAGGGACTGTCAAACTTCCAAGGGACCCGAATGGAGCAGATGAGGTTCGGCCCCTTCCTGAGGTTGGACGAGCTGACGCCAGATGTGGCGCTGATTCAAGTGTTGAAGGAGAGATGGGACCCCGAGTGTCACGTTTTCCTCATTCCATGGTGTCACATGATCCCCACTCTAGAGGACGTGGAACGAATCACCAGACTGAGGGTGGATGGACAGGCAATGATAGGGGTGACTTACACCTGTTACTAAGAGCTGGTGGAGAGGCTCCTAGGGCTGGAGATGGTACGAGATAGGTCATCCCTAGTGTTGAGGATGAGGTTGTAGGCAAGCTTGGGAGTGGTGGATGCTCGCCACTTGACGGAAGAGGGCTAGGCGAAGTACATGGCCATGTTGACAGGGGATGCCAGGGCGACGCTGGTAGAGGAGGAGGGAGCAGCAGCAGATAGGGACTTGAGACACTTCCTAGTCCTCGTGACCGGGAAGCTCATCCTTGGGAGTAGAGGGGACCCGGTGAGCTGCTGGTGCTTGCATCTGCTGGAGGACTTGACTCAGGTGAGGAGCTAAGCGTGGGGTGTGACGCTTCTGGCCCACCTCTTCGACAGCCTGGGCACCTCTGGTAGGGAGACAAGGGTAGCCGATTTCTTCCCATTCCTATAGGTATATTCTTACCCTTACCGTTTATTTCTTTTCTTGCTATAATTGACTATATTACTTACCATCTTCTTTTTCAGGTGTGGGCCTATCACTACCTTCCCTCCCTTGGTTGGGGAGTGTCGAGGTGGCCAAGTGCAGTACCACTCTTTCAGCACTGGAGGTTCCGCCAAGATGAGCGGTCCTTGCACCTATAGGTGACCTTCATTTAGGACGCACTGGACTCATTCCCCTTTGGGCATGTAAGTACTTCTCCACTTGCAACCTTTACTTTCTTTTTATTATGAAAAATGACTGATGTGCAGGTCGAGTGGACTCCCTACACTAGTGAGAAGAATGCAGACCAACCGTGGGTGGAGCAGGGCCGCCCCTATTTCGATAGGGAGATTTGGCTTCATGCTTTCAACACGGTTGTCCCACTCCACTTACGGCTAGTTGCGAGGACACTGGGGCTCCACTAGGCTATAGTGGAGTTCTTGACCAGGTAGAGGAAGAGGTTAGGCCACAGCTTTCGTGGGATCCAGCAGATCACGGACTGGCGGGAGTAGGCTTGAAAGAAGCTCGAGGATTGGCGACAGCAGGGTCGAGAGGTGACCTCCGAGGCTGCCAGTGACGAGGAGGACTACTTTTGTGCCTATGCACGGAGGTACGGGGCCTAGGTGTACCGGGAGGACCCGACACTTAGTGACTACTACTAATTTAGCCCTTTCTAAATGCTTTAATCATTAATTCCTTGGCTAACTTGATCTGGCTTGTAGCTCGAACCCGAGGGTAGGATCACCTCCCTTGAGGGCATCCTCTACTCCACCATCCAGCAGAGGGACGATATCTAGAGGACCGTGATCGAGCAGGTGAGTACTCTACTACTTGTTTCCCCTATTCTTAGCTTTAATTTTCAGACCATGTGCTCTTCTCTTGTAGTGTGGCGAGCTGGAGAGGGCTCAACAGATGGTGGGTGGCGCTTCCTCCTCCTACGACAAGCCTAGTCGCTCCATGTTGGAGGGCCAACAAGCAACGGCAGTGGCCCGGGTGGAGGAGGCCATGACCCAGCTTCACGAGCGGGTAAGTTACTAGCCTCATGCCCCTTATTCATTACTCTTCCTTATTTCTTTTTCTAACCCATCTCCCATTGCAAGAGGCTGAGCTGAGGGGTGCTCTAGCACGGACAGCTGTGCTAAAGACGGATAAGGTAGCAGGGCTGCACTGAGAGGTCGACGAGGTCCGCTCCCAGCTGGGGATCGAGCGGTAGACTGTCTTGATGATTTGGGCAAAGATGAGGGGGGTGGAGAGGGCCCTGGCGCTGGTTGGCCATAGCCGCCCATCGGCCAACAGGAGTGGTGCCCCTAGCGGCTCGGCGGGGCACTACCTGACAGGTTCCTCCAAATGATAGAGGAACGAGAAGGAGGCAAGGTGACATGAGGAAGCAGATGAGGGGAGCACGAAGGGACTGAGGGAGATAGCCCCTCCACCCTCTCGCCCGCCTGAGGGTACATGGGAGAGTGATTGAGGACTTGTACTCTTCCTTTTGTTATCATGTATTATGATGAGGTACAGATATGATGATATAGAATGCATCCCTTTTTGGCCATGAAATGTGACTGAGTGTGTGATAGTGATGAGTAGGATATGAATGCCACTTTCATTCTTTTACTGCGATCTGCACACTTAAGAAAAACATGAAACCAAGTTAGATCCATTCGTTGACTTAGCCCCTTGCCTTGAGCATAAGTGACCAACCTTGATAATGGTCAAAGGGCTGTCTTATTAAATAAGAGGAAAGAAATAAGTAAACAATTGAAATGAATGAAAACAATATTTTGGTTTTGAAATATTTGATTTTTTGAAGTTTTGAAATACTTGAATTTTTTTAGAATTTTGAAATATTTGATTTTTTTTGTTTTAAAATATTTGATTTTTTTGGAGTTTTGAAGTATTTGATTTTTTAGAGTTTTTTAAGGCACCTAAAGTCAGTGTTAGCCCTTCCAAAAATAAGACACATGAGACGAAAGGTACTCACCCTTTTTAGGGCCACAACACAAAGACCAATTCAAACCGCTGATTAGGAGTCTTGGTCGCTCCCCCTTTCGCCAAGGGCTTTACTAAGATAGGACGTTCACCTAGGGGTGACATGTGATAGCCACAAATGCGTCGTTAAACACGTGGCTAACAATCTTAAATTAATCAGCTTGCACAAAATATTTTAACAATAGTTAAGTGATGAGACTGAGTCGAATCCACGGAGAAAAAGATTATTAACTTTGAAAACCTTAATTCTTTGATTAGAAAAGTGTGTTGAGAATTTTAAAACTAACTCCTAAGATTAATTTGATCAACCAATAAATCTAATCAAAGTGGAGAAATAAGAAGAGAGATAGAGAGATAGGAAGAAACTAAGTTGACAAGATTTAAAATTTAAATCTACTAAAAAAAGGGTTTACAAATAAGGCATTATACTAAAACAAAATAAACTAATAGTTACAATAAAAAATCAAGTGAGAAAGGAAAGAGAACGAGAGAGAGAGAGGAGAGTGAGAGAGAGATGAGAGAGACGAGAAGACAGAGAGAGGGCGAGAGAGAGCGAGAGAGAGAACAAGAGAGATGAGAGAGAGAGATGGCACGCACGGCTCCTCCTCTACGTGCATGCATGCACGTAGATAGGAGAGAGGGAGGCGGCGTGGGCGCGGCGGGCCTGGACGTGGGCACGTGGCAAGTGCACGGCTGGCGGGCGACACGCGTGGGGTGAACTCGTGCGGGTGGGTGGCAGCAAGCGGCCAACCGTGGGCATGCACGAGCGGGCGCAGGTGGGGTGGTGCAGGCGGATGCAGAGGCGGCCTGGTGCGGGAGATGGCCTACGCGGTAGGCGCGGGCTGGAGCGGACGCGGCGTTGGCGCGTGCAGGTGAGGCGACGGCGGGCAGCAGTAAGCGGGGTCACGCTGGCGCATGCTGGTGTGTGGCCGGGAGGCATGTGCTCACACTGGTGCAAGGGTGGGGCAGGCGAAGCAGCCGACGCAGATGGGCACTGGTGCAGGCGTGGTAGACGCCGGTTCACAGAGAGAGAGAGAGAGAGCTAGAAGAGAGAGGAAGAAGAAAGAGAGGGGGGAAGACCCGGTGGAAGAGGAAGAAGAAAGAGACGGGGGATCGCAGGAGAGGGGGTAGAGAGAGAGGTCGACCAGAGGGAAGAGAGTGAGAGAAGGGGATTGCCAAAGAGAAAAGAAGAACGTCTTCGGAGAGAAGAAGTCCCCCTTTTGTAAAGCCTCACCGCCTTCATCTTTACAATAATCACGACGCCCACCTCAACAACTCGTACCATTTGAACCCACGCATGACACAGCCAGCCTACACATGCCTCCTTCAAGCTTTCCATGCATACAACGCTATCTAGGGAATCCAGCACAACTACCTCAACATCCGCTACTATCCTTTCTATAACCATGTGAAGCATGCACTCATTTCCTCTTAACGTAAATGGCCCTTCGTCGTTTAATGTGGTATCAGCAGCATTAACCATTCTTGTACTATTCCATGATATATATATGATTTTCCGCAAGATATTCGGATTTGCACAGAATTCCTGGGCTGCCTTTAGAAGAGATGGGGGTGAGCAGGTCATGAGAGGGCTGCCCAAAGCTTCCGTCATGTTGGATGTGTGACCATGTTACCCCTTTCTTCCTCCATTTTTTACTACCATGAAGCAACCTAATTTTTCAAAAAATAAAAATTTAATAATATTAAAAATAACTTATTGGAAAATCAAAGAAAGGAGAATTATTAAAACCTATATTAAAGAAAACAAGTAATGGGCTTTGTTAAATGGAACATCTAAAATTTATTGGGCCAAAATAGAGATTTTTAAAAAGGGGAATAATAGGAAAATACCCTAAATTCGTAACTTAAAATTATATAAATAGAAAAGGGGTAATAAGCATTAAAATAAGTAGTTTGAGTTGGAATTGGATTCCTAACCCTACCATAATTGCTTGGCCATGAATTTAGATTCCATCCTAACCCGATTAGAAGTTGTCAAGCTTAGAAGGAAGAAAGGAATTAGGAAATCTCGGAATTAAAAGGGAGTTAGAGTTCTATTAAGAAATAGAAACCCAAAAGTAAAAATACTCTCTAAACTTCCATGGCCGGCCTTAACACATTGCTGGGGTTTGCTGGACAAGGAGAGGAGGCCAAGGAGGAGAGGAATTCGTGGGGAGGAGGCTGGACCAAGCTTCAACCTGAGTTCTTCAAGTTCTACCCTAGAAGATCAAACGAGTCAAAGGTAGGCATTCTCACGAGCAAAAATTATAAAATTCCGTCTAACCATTAGGAACAAAAGCCCTCTGTTTCATAATTTTCTATCGAGTCAATATTTTCTTCTTGATTTTTGAAGTTCTGCACTCATTATGACCCCGACCTTTCATCTAAAATCTAGAACTTCATGAATACTCGACCCCATGCTATGAAATTTTAACTAGAGATGCTGATGAATGCTAGGCATTGTTTGCCCCTGAAAGCCCGAAATTTTTTCATCCATCCTACTGCTCGCATTAATTCTTGCAGCTAAACTGTAAACTGTAACACTGTTCCATATTCTTCATGAATAAACCTGTTGAAGCATGCTGAAACCATGCCTATTTTCAAATTCCTATTTACTGTAAGTACCCTCGCATGTCTAGACTAGTTTGAAAGTGATTTTGCAATTTTTCATCCACTATGCAATTAGTTATGAATTTTTGAACTAACCTGTGTCAAATAAGGGCAACTTGGACCGCAATCCAAGGTGCTATCCTTTTCCCGCTCGGACTCAGGCGCAGGACCTGAGAACGCGATGGCCCGATAGGCTGCATTCTCAGCGCCATCGCGACACAGTACCTATCGCGTTTTCAACGCGACATGCAACCCTGTCGCGTTCTAGCAGCCTACTCTGGCCGACCTATCGCGACCTGTGCAAGACCCTATCGCGTTCTCATCTGACCCTATCGTGATTTACAGGGGTACGTCGCGATCTGGGGCTTTTGCATGAAACCCCCTCTTTCTGCAAGTCTTGATTTTCTACAGTAATATCATGCCCTGTTAAACTCTCTTAAACACAGTAAACGAAGTTGTTAAACTTGGATATATTTTAATCAATTAAAATCTTCCACATGACCTTTCATGTCCATGATTCTTCATGACACATGCACACACTTTGAACCATCCAATATGGCTTAACTTGTCATGAATATCTCATAATATATCTGGTAATTATTTCAATAATATATTTAAATTGGCATATTTTAATGAACTTGTCTTCATTTTCATGCGATGTTTTAGGAATACCGTTAACGACGCTCCACTGTTCTAGAATTCTCTAGGACGTCGAGCACTTATTCTCTATAGACACTTTTCTTTGACTTGGATGAACTCTCGTCGGATACTCCTTCTGCCAGATAGTGATCTTTGTTCAAGGCACGTAAGTCTCTTCTGTCCATGGGTTCCCACATGGTCGACGAGCTGGTTGTACCCTAAACACCTATGATACCCTTGAGGGGATAATATGATTCCAAACGGCTATTAGAAGTTTGCTCTTATCTTGAATCACGCTGGACCTCTAGACCTGTGCAATACTTGGCCAGTGAGAGTGATGCAACTGCAACGACCCACTTCCACCCGGTACGGTTATACCAACCCACGTCGGATGAGAGCAAGCCGCTACAGGGGAGAATACCCCAACAAGTAACAAATGAGCTGAGATATACACAAATAGAGTCGAATAAATGCAACGGAATTTAAATAAATCTATTCCATCAACTTTTAAATTCACATACCACAGTCTGTATAGTTCAACAGGAGATAACATAAGTACAAAATATTCCAAATACATAGCCGACTCCAAGTACATTTGAACAAAATCCAAATTCCAATTGTAGCATTACAACTTATGAAATATAAGTTACAATTCTTCAATCCCTTAGTCCAACTCCACTTCAATTCTTGCTAGCTCCTCCGCTGCTAATTTCCTGAAATGATTAGCAAGAGTGAGTCTATGCAATAGACTCAGCAAGTAACTTAAGATTCAATATATACATGCTTTTTAACAATTAACACAATAAGATTTCAGCAGTTAAATCATACATGATCATGCTATAACCTAAACAAATTCCATTAAACAATTATCTAAACAATGTAAAACTAGAATCTACACAAGGTCACTAACATCATGGTGTCATTAACATGAGTAAAATACACATTCACACGTTTTCATGCTTTATCTAAGTCATTGTAAAGTTGCACAACTAAACCATGGAAACATATACAAGATAGGTAGCACTCCTAGCATGATTCCTAACTCACTTAGCATGCAATCATAACAATTTACTTCACACTTAGCTTGCTGATTTTATACAAATTTTATCACATTCATACTACCTTTGCATAGGGATCACTTTTAACTATACAACATAATACTAAACACATGTGCATCCAATCATTCAAATTTCATGAATATGAAAGCATATACTTACATTTTGGTACTAATGGTAACATCACTTTTAGCAATTGACAATTTATACATAAACACATACACACACACATTTGTACACATCAATAAACAATTTATCAATAACACTATTGTCATTTATACTTATACTATTTTCTCATTACACACGACCATATGATAAACCTTGGCTTTCACATACACTCACTTTTGGTTTTATCACACAACACTTACACGCATTTCTCATTATTTCCTCTTTCACATTCACACACTTCTTATCATTTCACTTTTGCACATAACATGTGCCACATTTACACATATCTTGCACATACCTTGTGCTATGAACACATATCACTTTTCTCATTCACACTTATACTTATTTTCACTTAATGCCAAGACACAGCCCAAACCACCACATAGACGATCACATGACACATACACATTCACATTCACTTACTTAATCACCGGCACAGTGATAAGTCTTAGTTCCTGCAGAAACCGGGGAAAGCCCTTCCCACCATTACCAGTGGAACTTGTCCACCTCCAGGATTTTACAAGACCCTTTGCCAGGGTATACACTTTATCAAGACCCTTTGCCTAGGGTATCACATAACACATTGAGCTTTCCCGTAGGGGCATTACTACGGTACAGCTCCAAGCATCTAGGGTGGCAGTGTCTTATGGGCATACTTGTTTATCTTGTCATTAACCGTTTACACACAATACCACTTGTTCTCTCACATTCCATACACACACTCATACATAATTCATACACACATAAGTCCCCATTTATTGGTTTTAGCCTCACTGTTACAACTATCAAATAATCATAATACAGATATAATCATACTGAAATTTACTGAATCACATCAAGTCACAACTAACATGCTC
This sequence comes from Colocasia esculenta, assembly GCA_014218235.1. Lineage (NCBI taxonomy): Eukaryota > Viridiplantae > Streptophyta > Magnoliopsida > Alismatales > Araceae > Colocasia > Colocasia esculenta. The sequence continues at coordinate 111,928,264 of CM024758.1, forward strand.
ACATAGTCATTTTTCTCATTTAAAATTTCATAACAATACCTACTGTCATCAAAATAACATGAGATTTTAACCACAGACACATTTCAGGTTTATAATCACACATGCAAATTTTCATATTTTTCTGAATCATATTACATTTACAGAAATTAAAACATGCAATCTCATGCCGTTCATAATTTGATTTAACATGGAACATAACATGAATATCAAATTTGACAGTTCACAGCCCTGAACCTAACATATTCATCATCACAGAAGTTTTCTCCAGATTTATTTGCAAAACGCATAATTTACTGTAATTTATACAAATCCTATGCATGTCTTCTATTTCCAAAACAGAAATTACAGTAAATCCCACAGTCATGGAAAAATTCTCAAAATCTCAGGGCATGGACTGATACATATACACATGGTATAGAAAAATCTAGGGCATTTAATTCATCAGGAATCATGTAGACAGTAGGTGAACATGCATAATCCATTTTTTCCCAACATGTATTTCAATAATCTAAAAATTTATACCATTCACCAAAATCACAGAAAATATCACATGCATCCCATGGTCTATTTTACATAACATATATGATTACATTATATCCTCATTCGAAAACACTTCGGAAATTAATCATATAGAAGGGAGAACAGCTCACTGTTCTGCCTGAAGAGATTAACGGCATAGTCTGGACGCTAATAAGAATTTAACGGCAATATCGTTGGCCGCCAATATAGGATCTCGACGGCCATGGATCATGCCGTCAAGTTCAGGTCTGTGCAAAACACAGACCCGAGCTCCAAATACAAGGAGAATAGGGGGATCCAGGACGCGAGGAAAAATCCAGAAATGCTGGGACCTAGGGCACATGTATAGGATTGAGATCTATAGGTTACTTGCCTCTCAATTAAATCTACAAGATCGGAATAAGCTGATGAAGCCCTTCTCGGCCTTGCCAAAAAGGTGTTCAGAAACTCCTTCGATCCTCTTCTCCTGTCGATGTAGATGGCACCTCGGAGCTGGGATCTCTTCTTGGATGTATTGGCCGTCTCCCAGACGTGGCAGCTCCTTGGTTTCCTCCTCCAATCGACGGATTAGAGCTCCTTAAGTTCAGCTTTTCTGCATCTCGGGTCCAAGGGTTCACCAAATGTCAAAGCTTCCTCCTCGATCTAGGCTGGGTATTTCATAGGTTTAGGGTCTGGGGATGCTTCTTGGGTAGCTGTACTACGCTCCCATCTTCATGGATCTCTCAGAAGGTCTCCCAATCGCCGGATTAAAGCTTGGGAAGATCAGGTTTTCTTCTAGTTTTCTCACAGCTAGGGTTTTCCTGGCCAAGAGACAAAGCAATCACCTCCAGCTGCTAAGGGTGTTTCTATATAGATCTAGGCTTGGGGCATGCGTGGGCAGGGTCTGATGTGAGTTGAGAGCCGTTGGGAGACATCTCCCCAACCAGTGAGCTTGCTTGCCCCGAAATTCTGGGTCTGCAGCGCACAGAAACTTAGGGATATTGACGTCCACATACATGGACGGCTACATTAGGGTTGGCGTCAGTCGATATGGACGCTGACATATCATGGGCGTCCATCCATGTTGACGCCAAGACATTCTTCTGCCAGAACTTAAAATCATGCAGAACCATGCTTAATCCACACATATATGCACATGAAACCCATGTGGTATAGTGTATACACCATTACACCCGATAACCATCCAATATTTACTATTAATCCTATACATACATAGGTACATCAAGATAATAATAATACGCACATAAATATCTACACAAGCATACAAAGTCCTACAAATCAATATAACATTTATACCTAGGCATGCCCATGCATACATAAGCACACTAAGATAAGATGTACGTAGGTGCCTACCTATGCGTACATGAGGTTTATAGAATTACAATATACACTACTAAATACACCTATCATACTTGCACTTGATATATATATACATGCAATGTACAAAGTACAATGTACACATTAACTACACCATGCAAATGAACAACGTTTACAACTAAGTATACTCATGCATACCTAAGTATACCAGGGGTTACATGTGTAAAATTAAGTACACAATTATCACATGCATATGATAATCTACATACGTACATACACATATGCACTTCATATATTCGCACACAATATTCATGAAATGGGCAATATAAGGTATACTTCAATATTTAGATAGCACCTGCATAGTATTTAAATAGATATTTTATACTCAAAATTAGCCAATTACTCATCTTCACGATAATAGTTTACATCCTCGCATATACCCATGCAAAATTTATATCTATAATATGCACCATTTTCATGCACGCCCTTTATGCAAGAACAAGTAAACAACATATTCATAAATTATAAGTGAAAAAAAAGAAATTCGGGGCCTTACACCCTCTCCCCCTTAAAAGAGATCTTCGTCCTCGAAGATCGGATCACGCACCTTGATGACATCTTGTTGCCGCTTCTAGTCCACTTAGGCCGGTGCCTAATTCCTGCCGATGGCTTCCTTACTACTGGAACGTCTCGGGGAATAAACCTCTTCTTCTGATTCGGACAATCTTTAATCCGATGGTTCTTGCTACCGCACTTGAGACATCTACCTAACCTCGTCCAAATACGTCTCCGCCGTGGCGCTTGCCACAATGCACACATACGGGTTCTCGTTGCCGGCCAAAACTACTGACTGAAAGGTCGATTCTATTGGTACCATAGATGGTTGTTGTCTTTTCATGAGTTTCTTCATCTTCCTCTTTTGCCGCTGAAATGGCTCTGGCAACATTTCTAATCTTGCTTTCTTCTCTGCCAAGTACAACTCCATTTCACTCTCTTGTTTGCATGCCGCGCTAAGAGCTACCTCCATAGTTCTAAGATCAAACGCCGCCAGTCTGGCTCTCATCGACGGTCTAAGCCCCATTACAAACTTCCTTACCTTGCGCCTCTCATCATCAACTATGTGTGGTGCATATCTAGACAACTCTGCAAATCTAGCCTCATACTCCAAAACTGTCATCGATCCCTGAGTCAATGCTAAGAATTCCTGCTCCATTTTGTCCTGTATATGCTCAGGAACGTACTGGCCTGGAACATCCTTACGAAATCTTCCCAAGTAACCTCTAGCTCCACTCCCTCAAACCGCGTGCGAAGAACGGAAGACCACCACACATCCGCTCGCTCCTGAAGCATGTATGACGCCAGACTGATCTTGTCATCCTCTGCACACCTGATAGCTCGGATATCTTTTCGATTTCCCTGAGCCAACTTTCTGCAACTAACGGCTCACTCTCCCCCTTAAAAGAGGGTGGAGCCATCCTCTTGAACCTCTCCATGACTGATACACCTCCTAAACCACGGTCCTGCTGAGCTGGTGCTGGAACCTGAGCCTGAAACTGAGTTTGAAAAGCCGCTTGTGTTTGCGCTTGAGTCTGTATTGCTTGTACAATCCCTTGCATGACTGTACCATAATCAGCCAACGGTGGCGGGGGTGGGCGATCCTTGAGGTGCTGGTACTTCATGCTGCTCTCGTCAGTCCTACTTAACTCTTCATCCCGAATAGGTAAGCTCGAACGTCGAACCTCTCCAGCCATTGCTACAAATAAACATCAAGTTAAACTCCATTTATCTCTATACCTTACATGTTATCACGTATTCATCTTACTACTTTTCTAGTACTATCTTAATTATTCCTTGGATCGGGCTATCCACTACAAAGACTTAGAGATGTGATTTAGTTGATGGCTATTTATGTATAATCTCAACCCAACCGCTCTGATACCATCTCTGCAACGACCCACTTCCACCCGGTACAGTTATACCAACCCACGTCGGATGAGAGCAAGCCGCTACAGGGGAGAATACCCCAACAAGTAACAAATGAGCTGAGATATACACAAATAGAGTCGAATAAATGCAACGGAATTTAAATAAATCTTATTCCATCAACTTTTAAATTCACATACCACAGTCTGTATAGTTCAACAGGAGATAACATAAGTACAAAATATTCCAAATACATAGCCGACTCCAAGTACATTTGAACAAAATCCAAATTCCAATTGTAGCATTACATACTTATGAAATATAAGTTACAATTCTTCAATCCCTTAGTCCAACTCCACTTCAATTCTTGCTAGCTCCTCGCTGCTAATTTCTGAAATGATTAGCAAGAGTGAGTCTATGCAATAGACTCAGCAAGTAACTTAAGATTCAATATATACATGCTTTTTAACAATTAACACAATAAGATTTCAGCAGTTAAATCATACATGATCATGCTATAACCTAAACAAATTCCATTAAACAATTATCTAAACAAATGTAAAACTAGAATCTACACAAGGTCACTAACATCATGGTGTCATTAACATGAGTAAAATACACATTCACACGTTTTCATGCTTTATCTAAGTCATTGTAAAGTTGCACAACTAAACCATGGAAACATATACAAGATAGGTAGCACTCCTAGCATGATTCCTAACTCACTTAGCATGCAATCATAACAATTTACTTCACACTTAGCTTGCTGATTTTATACAAATTTTATCACATTCATAACCTTTGCATAGGGATCACTTTTAACTATACAACATAATACTAAACACATGTGCATCCAATCATTCAATTTCATGAATATGAAAGCATATACTTACATTTTGGTACTAATGGTAACATCACTTTTAGCAATTGACAATTATACATAAACACATACACACACACATTTGTACACATCAATAAACAATTTATCAATTAACACTATTGTCATTTTACTTATACTATTTTCTCATTACACACGACCATATGATAAACCTTGGCTTTCACATACACTCACTTTGGTTTTATCACACAACACTTACACGCATTTCTCATTATTTCCTCTTTCACATTCACACACTTCTTATCATTTCACTTTTGCACATAACATGTGCCACATTTACACATATCTTGCACATACCTTGTGCTATGAACACATATCACTTTTCTCATTCACACTTATACTTATTTTCACTTAATGCCAAGACACAGCCCAAACCACCACATAGACGATCACATGACAATACACATTCACATTCACTTACTTAATCACCGGCACAGTGATAAGTCTTAGTTCCTGCAGAAACCGGGGAAAGCCCTTCCCACCATTACCAGTGGAACTTGTCCACCTCCAGGATTTTACAAGACCCTTTGCCAGGGTATACACTTTATCAAGACCCTTTGCCTAGGGTATCACATAACACATTGAGCTTTCCCGTAGGGGCATTACTACGGTACAGCTCCAAGCATCTAGGTGGCAGTGTCTTATGGGCATACTTGTTTATCTTGTCACATTAACCGTTTACACACAATACCACTTGTCTCTCACATTCCATACACACACTCATACATAATTCATACACACATAAGTCCCCATTTATTGGTTTTAGCCTCACTGTTACAACTATCAAATAATCATAATACAGATATAATCATACTGAAATTTACTGAATCACATCCAAGTCACAACTAACATGCTCACATAGTCATTTTTCTCATTTAAAATTCCATAACAATACTTACTGTCATCAAAATAACATGAGATTTTAACCACAGACACATTTCAGGTTTATAATCACACATGCAAATTTTCATATTTTTCTGAATCATATTACATTTACAGAAATTAAAACATGCAATCTCATGCCGTTCATAATTTGATTTAACATGGAACATAACATGAATATCAAATTTGACAGTTCACAGCCCTGAACCTAACATATTCATCATCACAGAAGTTTTCTCCAGATTTATTTGCAAAACACATAATTTACTGTAATTTATACAAATCCTATGCATGTCTTCTATTTCCAAAACAGAAATTACAGTAAATCCCACAGTCATGGAAAAATTCTCAAAATCAGGGCATGGACTGATACATATACACATGGTATAAAAAAATCTAGGGCATTTAATTCATCAGGAATCATGTAGACAGTAGGTGAACATGCATAATCCATTTTTTCCCAACATGTATTTCAATAATCTAAAAATTTATACCATTCACCAAAATCACAGAAAATATCACATGCATCCCATGGTCTATTTTACATAACATATATGATTACATATATCCTCATTCGAAAACACTTCGGAAATTAATCATATAGAAGGGAGAACAGCTCACTGTTCTGCCCTGAAGAGATTAACGGCATAGTCTGGACGCTAATAAGAATTTAACGGCAATATCGTTGGCCGCCAATATAGGATCTCGACGGCCATGGATCATGCCGTCAAGTTCAGGTCTGTGCAAAACACAGACCCGAGCTCCAAATACAAGGAGATAGGGGGATCCAGGACGCGAGGAAAAATCCAGAAAAATGCTGGGACCTAGGGCACATGTATAGGATTGAGATCTATAGGTTACTTGCCTCTCAATTAAATCTACAAGATCGGAATAAGCTGATGAAGCCCTTCTCGGCCTTGCCAAAAAGGTGTTCAGAAACTCCTTCGATCCTCTTCTCCTGTCGATGTAGATGGCACCTCGGAGCTGGGATCTCTTCTTGGATGTATTGGCCGTCTCCCAGACGTGGCAGCTCCTTGGTTTCCTCCTCCAATCGACGGATTAGAGCTCCTTAAGTTCAGCTTTTCTGCATCTCGGGTCCAAGGGTTCACCAAATGTCAAAGCTTCCTCCTCGATCTAGGCTGGGTATTTCATAGGTTTAGGGTCTGGGGATGCTTCTTGGGTAGCTGTACTACGCTCCCATCTTCATGGATCTCTCAGAAGGTCTCCCAATCGCCGGATTAAAGCTGGGAAGATCAGTTTTCTTCTAGTTTTCTCACAGCTAGGGTTTTCCTGGCCAAGAGACAAAGCAATCACCTCCAGCTGCTAAGGGTGTTTCTATATAGATCTAGGCTTGGGGCATGCGTGGGCAGGGTCTGATGTGAGTTGAGAGCCGTTGGGAGACATCTCCCCAACCAGTGAGCTTGCTTGCCCCGGAAATTCTGGGTCTGCAGCGCACAGAACTTAGGGATATTGACGTCCACATACATGGACGGCTACATTAGGGTGGCGTCAGTCGATATGGACGCTGACATATCATGGGCGTCCATCCATGTTGACGCCAAGACATTCTTCTGCCAGAACTTAAAATCATGCAGAACCATGCTTAATCCACACATATATGCACATGAAACCCATGTGGTATAGTGTATACACCATTACACCCGATAACCATCCAATATTTACTATTAATCCTATACATACATACATAGGTACATCAGATAATAATAATACGCACATAAATATCTACACATGCATACAACGTCTAAGGTATAACATGTATCTTACTACACCTATGAAATCAATAACATTTATACCTAGGCATGCCCATGCATACATAAGCACTAAGATAAGATGTACGTAGGTGCCTACCTATGCGTACATGAGGTTTATAGAATTACAAATACACTACTAAATACACCTATCATACTTGCACTTGATATATATATACATGCAATGTACAAAGTACAATGTACACATTAACTACACCATGCAAATGAACAACGTTTACAACTAAGTATACTCATGCATACCTAAGTATACCAAGGGGTTACATGTGTAAAATTAAGTACACAATTATCACATGCATATGATAATCTACATACGTACATACACATATGCACTTTATATTCGCACACAATATTCATGAAATGGGCAATATAAGGTATACTTCAATATTTAGATAGCACCTGCATAGTATTTAAATAGATATTTTATACTCAAAATTAGCCAATTACTCATCTTCACGATAATAGTTTACATCCTCGCATATACCCATGCAAAATTTATATCTATAATATGCACCATTTTCATGCACGCCCTTTATGCAAGAACAAGTAAACAACATATTCATAATTATAAATGAAGAAAAAAGAAATTCGGGGCCTTACAGAAGGGCAGTGAATTCCACCTGACTACCAAATCCAAGTACGCGTGTTGTGCAAACTGTTAATATCGCCGTTTTACCTTGACGTTATGTGCAATGACCTGTAGTTCTCATCTATACTCGACTCGACATCTATTCACACTCTCTCTCTACTATTCATCTATCCATCTCGTACTCTATCTTTTCTTGGTTACTCTCTATTGGCATTGATGATTGTCTAAAGATAAAACAACATAACCAATGTCGAAATATATAAAGAGCCCGGTCTGGTCCTGGGATATGCGCCCGAATGTACTATTTCCCATGGGAGTTAAATTACTAGAGTGTTTGGCATTACACTCAAGTGCTATCTATCTCGACTATCTAAATGACAATCAAAAGTGCTATATTCTCTCGTTGTCTATGACAACAAAGTGCTATACTGTAACGACCCTCTTTATATCGGTACGGTTCTACCAACCCACGTCGATATAGAAAGCGTCGCACAGTGGGACATTTACCCAACACTAGTACGATAGGCTGAAATACACAAATATAAATATCACATGACAGCGAAAAGAAAGAACTAAATGAGATATCTTATTCCATCATCCACATTTTATCCACAGTCCATATAGAGGAAAAGAAACTAGACATTTCATAACTAAAACAAATGAATTAAGTACATTGTCCACATAAGACTAACAGAGTCTTTATTACATACTTATGAAAATGAAAATACAATGCTAAATCCACAATGTCTCCTACTCCCGCTCCGAGTCGCTCCTAATGACTTCCTCGAAAGAAGTAGAAACGTCTGCACCTGTACGCCGAAGCAAGAATGAGTCCAAAAGAACTCAACAAGTAACTCCAAACACATTAACTTACATGCATCACATTACTTTACACATTTCCATGCTGACCATTAATCATTTAAATACGGAGTTTGTACCATAATTAAGAAGATACTTCTAACATGGATTCTAAAATCATTTTCACTTGGTAACATATTTATACCCATGAAAAGCTTGTTGTTTGCTACATACACACACATTGATTTAAGGATTTACCATATTACATGCTATCACAAGGAATCATATGGACACATATTCCTTTACATGGTTTCACAATTTACACATTCACTTTCACTTAAACACAATTTCACATTTACTTAATGCTGTGACAAATAGCCCAAACCACCTTTAGAAGGACACACACTAATCACAACATTTATTTATCTCCTAGGCATTCCAGTGATAAACCTTAGTTACTGCGTAGAACCGGGAGAAGCACTCTCCACCCTAACTAGCGATACTTGTTCGCCTCCAGGATTTAATCCCAATACCCATGGGACATCACACCATTGAACTTTCCCGTGGAGACTTTACCACAGTACAGTTCCACACCCTCTAAGGTAGCAGCGTCACCCATTGGCACAGTGACACATTTTTCACCTTTTTAACATGCTCTTAGTGTTCAATTTAACACATCCATTTCTTACTCACATATTTACACAATTCAGTCTTTTCTAGCATGATACTACTGTTTTCAGAGTTTAACAACTACTAACTGATTCCTATCAGGCTATAACTACATTAATCATTTTTAATTTCCTAAACCATAACCTTTTCATGATGAAATATTGTAATCAATACCTACTGTCATCCAATTAACATGAAAATTTAACCACAGGTCATTTACTATTCACATATAAGATATACGAAGTTTCAAAATTTTCTGAAATATCCACTATTTAATAATGTTCAAAAGTGATGTTATCTACGATTAAAATAGCCCAATTTACATAATTGTTATAATTCAGACCGATAGTTCATGCTACACCTGCATGCTGACCGTACTAAACATATGCTAATTTCTCGATTTTAATTATTTTTACGCTATTTATAAAAATTTCTACACTAAATAGGCATGCTCAGTGTTTTTCAATTCAGAAAAATGTAGTAATTTATACAGCCATCAGAAATTTATCAAATTGTAACAGTACATTCGGGTGATGATTTAACTAGCATAGAAAATTTATGACATCAACCTTATCACAATCATGTAACAGTAAATTAACATGCTCCACAACAGTGTTTCAAATTTTCCAGTAATTATTGCAGTAAACGAAAATCATCAAAATTTCATAACATACTCCATGGTATATATATATACTTTATAACATACAAGATTTGCCATATATCCTCATGCACAGAAATCCCAAAAAATAGGTTATAAAGGGCAGACAGACCAACTGTTTCTGCCTGAAGAACTAACGGCAAGGGGTGGCCGTTTACCAGGTTAACGACAACAAAGATCGCCACGAACTTAAGATCTTAACGGCAAAGATCCTGCCGTTAAGTTCCTGTCTGTGCAGAACATAGACTAAACGCTAAAAGATCACTTGAATGGGGGTTCCAGGACACGACAAAAATCCGTAAACTTTCTGGGACATACTAGACATATGTAGGGATGATGTGGTTGGGTTACTTGCCTTGGATAAAATCTCCAATCGATGTTTTGAGTGGAAGAAGCTCTCCTCGGCCAGAGCCAAAGAGCCTTCAAATCCTTCTTTATCTGGGTTCCCTGTTGATCTTCACTGCACACCAGCATGGGGAAGTCGTTCCCAGATGTTGAGAGTCCTCTCCAGTCGATGTCGATCGCCGGATGAAGCCTCCAGTAGCCGATCAAAGAGTTCCAAAACACTTTTTCGCAAAGAAGTTTAGGTTTTTGACCCAAGAGTCAAAAGGATAGATTGGGTCGAAAACTAGGCAATATAAAAGGGGTGGGGGTCGGATACGCATAGGATTAGGCTAGGTTACCGTTGGGGACGGTTTCCAAATCAGAGGGCGACATTTTCGGGGGCGTTTTCGGATCTGAAATCGCAACAGATCTGCAAAATCAACATCAACATCAGTGGCCGCCAATTCTCAGTTGGCGTCCATCGATGTGGCCACTGACTTGGCATTGGCGTCCACCCATCATGACGTCTACTAGCTGCCCGAACAGAACTTAAAACTGCAGAACTATATACATCACACATATGTATATATATATAAACAATGCATACATCACAATATTATTTACTCATGCAATATATATATATATATATAAATACTATGCACAATACTCTATACATCAATAGTATGTACTTATATACGCATATATACATAAGCAAACACTCAAGATGAAAATCAAGAGCCTTACACCCTCTCCCCCTTAAAGAAACTTCATCCTCGAAGTTAGACCGACACTACTCAAACAATTGAGGATACTTCTTCCTCATTGCATCCTCAGCTCCCAAGTAGCCTCCTCTCGCGAGAATTTGTGCCATAACACTTCACCGACGCAATGCTCTTGTTCCGAGATGCTGAACTTTCCGGTCAAGAATAGCTACTGGTTGCTCATATAAGAAAGATCTGGCTGCATCTCCACTGGCTCGTGACCAATAACATGAGATGGATCTCTGACATATCTCCTGAGCATAGAAACGTGGAAAACAGGATGAACACTAGCTAACGCTGGGGGTAAAGCTAGCTCATATGCCACGTTGCCCAATCGTCGGAGAATCTCATAGGCCTAGGACTTAGCTTACTATGCTTGCCAAATCTAACTACACCATGAGTAGGCGAAATCTTTAAAAAGACATGCTCACCTACTGCAAACTCTAAATCCTTCCTCCTGTTGTCTGCATAACTCTTCTGTCTATCCTGTGCCGCAACAAGCCTCTTCCTAATCATCTGGCCTTATCCGAAGTCTCCTAAACTAACTTTGGACCGATCAACTGCCTATCACCTGTCTCCTCCCAACACAAAGGAGATCTACAGGGCCTACCATACAGTGCCTCAAATGGAGCCATACCAATACTTGCATGAAAACTATTGTTGTATGCGAACTCCAAAAAGGTAATGGTGCTCCCAATCATCCTTCCAATCTAGACACACGCCCTCAACATATCCTCGAGCATCTGAATAGTCCTCTCAGACTGTCCATCTGTCTGGGGATGAAACGCTGAACTGAGCTTCAACTCCGAACCTAACGCATCCTGAAGACCCTTCCACAGCCTCGAAGAAAATCTCGGATCTCGATCCGAAATGATCGACTTCGGTACCCCATGCAATCTAATAATACTACTAACATACTCTAGCTAAACTCTCTACTGACTGCTTCTTCTTCATAGGCAAGAAATGCGCAGTCTTCGAGAATCTATCTACCACTACCCAAATCGAGTCATTACCTCGTCTAGATCGAGGCAAACCCATACAAAATCCATAGTGACAGCTTCCCACTTTCATACTGGGATCTTCATCTTCTGCATAAGACCAGATGGTCGCTGCCGCTCGGCCTTCACTTGCTGGCACACTAGACATCTAGATACAACTCTGCTACATCTTTCTTCATGTCAGACCACCAAAAGGATCTCTTCAAATCCTGGTACATCTTAGTGTTATCCGGATGAATAGAGAATCTAGACCTATGAGCTTCTGCTAATACATGCTCACGGACATCCACGATGTCAGCAACACAAACACGGTGATGGAATCTAATCACACCATCCTCATCACGAGAAATGCCCGCCTTGCCCACTAACTCTTGGAGTCTAGGGTCGGCTTCTGTTGCTCGATCACCTCATCCAACACCGAAGACCTAATGGACAACTGAGCTACAAAAGCCTGTCACAATGATGGCTCTAACTCAGTCATCGCACATGCTGCATCCTCCACATCTTACAATCCTGCTGGAAAGACGACCTCTTCCTACTAAGGGCATCCGCTACGACATTCGCCTTTCCAGGATGATACTGGAGGTCGAAGTCATAGTCCTTCAGGAACTCAATCCATCTTCTCTGCCTAAGGTTTAATTCCTTTTGAGAGAAAAGATACTTTAGACTCTTGTGGTCAGTGAACACCTCAAATCTGACACCATAAAGATAGTGTCTCCAGATCTTTAGTGCATGAACCACAGCCGCAAGCTCAAGATCATGAGTCGGATAGTTTCGCTCATACTCCTTCAATTGGTGAGAAGCATACGCTACTACCCTTCCTTGCTGCATCAATACACAGCCAAGGCCAATCCGAGATGCATCCGTGTAGATAGCGAAACCCTCTACACCGCTTGGTAAAACTAATACAGGAGCCGAAGTGAGCTTAATCTTCAACAACTGAAAACTACTCTCACACTCTTCGGACCAGACAACATTACTCCCTTCCTAGTTAGCTAAGTCAATGGTGCGGCGATGGATGAAAATCCCTCATGAATCGCTGATAATACCCGCCAAACCCAGAAAACTCCGAATCTCCGAAGGAGTCTTGGGAATCTCCCAATCCATAACAGCTTGGACTTTCGCTGGATCCACTGCTACACCAGCACCGGAGATAACATGCCCAAGGAAATGAACCAAATACAACCAAAATCGCACTTGCTGAATTTTGCATACAGCTTGTGCTCACGGAGAACCTCTACACTACCCTCAAATGCTGACGATGCGTGGCCTCATTCAGAGAGTAGACCAACACGTCATCAATGAAAACTACCACAAAACTATCTAAATATGGTCTAAACACCTTGTTCATGAGATCCATGAAGTTGTCGGGGCGTGGTCAGACCAAAAGGAAGGACCAAAAACTCATAATGTCCATAACGGGTTCTAAAAGCCGTCTTGGACACATCCTCACTCCTAATCCTCAACTATGATAACCAGACCGCAGATCAATCTTAGAAAAGACTAATGCATCTTGCAGTAGGTCAAACAAATCATCAATCCGAGGTAAGGGATACCTGTTCTTCACCGTCACTTGGTTCAGCTTTCTATAATCGATGCATAACCTAAGTGACCCATCCTTCTTCTTCACGAATAAGATAGCTGCGCCCCAAGGGGAAACGCTAGGGCGAATAAATCTCTTATCTAACAAATCCTGCAACTGCTTTCTTAGCTCTGCTAATTCTGCAGGGACCATCCGATAAGGTGCCTTCGAGATAGGAGAGGTGCCTGGAAGCAACTCTACAGTGAACTCTATCTCTCTCGCCGGTGGCAATCCAGATAAATCATCGGGAAAGACATCAGGAAAATCTAGCACTACATCTATCTCTACAAGAGTAGGTGACTCATCAGCCTTGGGTACTAATACCACGCTGGCAAGAAAAGTGTCACAACCCTTGTTAACCATACACATCGCCTTCATGGCAGAGATGACAAACTTTCCCACTAAATTCCTTGGCAAAGGATGAGAAAACTCGTCCTCACCAGGAATGCGGAAACAATCTTCTTCCCACAACAATCCACTAACGCATAGTGCTCCTCTAGCCAATCCAGACCAAGAATGGCATCATAGTCCTTCATCTTAAGCAAGAAGAAGCACCCTTCTAGGAATCTATCCTCAATGCACACTGGTAAAGACGGAATACACTTCCTAGTCGATACCGTGCCCGTAGGTGTGTGCACATAGACAAATGGACTTCTAACTCCTCAGACTCTATTCCTGACTCTAAGGCTAACTGCCTAGCAAAATGCTCGGAAATGAACGAGTGGGTAGCACCGTATTGAACAAAACCCGAGCATGCACACCTAAGAAAACTGTACCTTCGGTGTCATGATCCGCCTGCTCGGCGTCCTCACGAGCTAACGCAAACACTCGAGCTGGGGCTCGAGGTCTCCCTGGTCGTCCTGTCACTGGCACTGCTGCTACTGCTGCAGGGGCTGGTCCACGCTGGACTCCCTACTGAAGCCTCGGACAATCCTTGATCCTATGCTCGCTGCTTCCGCACTTCAAGCACTTCCCGCCAACTTCCAACATTTGCACCACCATGTGCCCTCCCGCAATGAGGACACTCCTTCTGGCCACTAGGGGAACGTTGAGAAGGTACCTGACCACTGCCCGATGCCACAGGACTGCTGCGTGACTGAAAAGTCACCTTCTTCCTATCCTGCCTCTGGAAAGGAGCCGCGGGCCTCTTCTGAGAAGCCTTCTTCTCCTCCAGGTACTGCTCCATCTCTCCTCCTGACGACATGCTGCACTAAGGGCCTGCTCAAGGGTACGATGGTCGAAAGACACCAACCTCATCCTCAGTGATGGTCTCAGACCCATCACGAATTTCTTCACCTTCCTGCGCTCATCAGCTACAATATGAGGGCATACTTCAATAGCTCGGCAAACCTGGCCTCATATTCCTGCACGGTCATGGAGCCCTGAGTCAAAGAGAGGAACTCCTACTCCATCTTGTCCTGGATGTGCTTCGGAAGAAACTTGGCTCGGAATAGCCTCACAAACTCATCCTAACCAACCTCCACAACACCATCCTCGAACCGAGTACGTAACAACGAGGACCACCACACGTCGGCTCGCTCCTGCCAAAACCATCCATAAGGACTAACCAACATAATCTATACTTAAAGAAAATACCACCGAATTAAATTACACATACCTGTAGCATATAGGTGGCTAAAGTGACCTTGTCATCCTCAGTGCACCTAATAGCCCGAAGATCTTCTCGATCTCCCTCATCTAGCTCTCAGCAAGTAACGGATCGCTCTCCCCCTTAAAAGAGGGTGGCGACATCCTCTTGAACCTTTCCATGATGGAGGGTCCACCATGGTCAGCCTGGGGAGCTGGCACCTGAGCCTGCTACAACAAGCATCATAAGCAACACATACAACATAACAACATGCATTTAATAAAACAGACTACTTTATCTTATTATTCTAACCTGAGCCTCCAGCTGAGCCTGAATGTAGCCTGAGTATGGGCCTGCATCTGCATGGCTTGCACTAGACCCTGCATGAACACTCCGTAGTCCACTGGCGGTGGAGGAGGAAGCACAGGACCCTGGGGTGCTGGAGCCTGCTGCTCACCCTGGTCCTCATGCCTAGGCTCATCTCTCCTCTGCTCGCCATCACGAGCAGGTACACCACCACGTCTACCGCGTGAAGCCATATACTGCAAAATATTTAATCACAATTAAAGACTAATCTATAAGATTCCTAACTATATGGACAATCTATAGAGACTTAGCATATAATGAAGATGATGGTATATGCATATTTATGTACAATCTCAACCATCGCTCTGATACCAATCTCTGTAATGACCCTCTTATATATCGGTACGGTTCTACCAACCCACGTCGATATAGAAAGCTCGCCACAGTGGGACATTTACCCAACACTAGTACGATAGGCTGAAATATACACAAATATAAATATCACATGACAGCGGAAAAGAAAGAACTAAATGAGATATCTTATTCCATCATCCACATTTTATCCACAGTCCATATAGAGGAAAAGAAACTAGACATTTCATAACTAAAACAAATGAATTAAGTACATTGTCCACATAAGACTACATAGAGTCCTTTATTACATACTTATGAAAATGAAAATACAATGCTAATCCACAATGTCTCCTACTCGCTCCGCCGAGTCGCTCCTAACGACTTCCTCGGAAGAAGTAGAAACGTCTGCACCTGTACGCCGAAGCAAGAATGAGTCCAAAAGAACTCAACAAGTAACTCCAAACACATTAACTTACATGCATCACATTACTTTACACATTTCCATGCTGACCATTAATCATTTAAATACGGATTTTTACATAATTAGAAGATACTTCTAGCATGGATTCTAAAATCATTTTCACTTGGTTAACATATTTATACCCATGAAAAGCTTGTTGTTTGCTACATACACAACACATTGATTTAAGGATTTACCATATTACATGCTATCACAAGGAATCTTATGGACACATATTCCTTTACATGGTTTTACAATTTACACATTCACTTTCACTTAAACATAATTTCACATTGCTTAATGCCGTGGCACATAGCCCAAACCACCTTTAGAAGGACACACACTAATCACAACACTTATTTATCACCTAGGCATCCAGTGATAAACCTAGTTACTGCGCAGAACCGGGAGAAGCACTCTCCACCCTAACTAGCGATACTTGTTCGCCTCCATGATTTAATCTCAATGCCCATGGACATCACACTCATTGAACTTTCCCGTGGGGACTTTACCATAGTACAGTTCCACAGCCCTCTAACTAAGGTAGCAGTGTCACCCAATGGCACAGTTACACATTTTTCACCTTTTTAACATGCTCTTAGTGTTCAATTTAACACATCCATTTCTACTCACATATTTACACAATTTAGTTTTTTCTAGCATGATACTACTGTTTTCAGAGTTTAACAACTACTAACTGATTCCTATCAGGCTATAACTACATTAATCTTTTTAATTTCACTAAACCATACCTTTTTCATGATGAAAATATTGTAATCAGTACCTACTGTTATCCATGAATATGAAAATTTTACCATAGGTCATTTACTGTTCACATATCACATATACAAAGTTTCAAAATTTTCTGAAATATCCACTATTTAATAATATTCAAACAGTGATATTATCTACGGTTAAAATAGCCCAATTTACATAATTGATATAATTCAGACCTATAGTTCATGCTACACCTACATGCTGACCGTACTAAACATATGCTAATTCTGGGATTTTAATTATTTTCACACTATTTATAAAAATTCTACACTAAATAGGCATGGTCACTGTTTTTCATTCAGAAAAATGTAATAATTTATACAGCCATCAGAAATTTATCAAATTGTAACAGTACATTCTGATGATGATTAACTACCATAGAAAATTTATGTCATCAAACTTTATCACAAAATCATGTAACAGTAATTTAACATGCTCACAACAGCGTTTCAAAATTTTCCACTAATTATTGCAATAAACGAAAATTCATCAAAATTTCATAACATACTCCATGGTATATATATATACTTTATAACATACAAGATTACCATATATCCTCATGCACAGAAATCCCAGAAAATAGGTTATAAAGGGCAGACAGACCAACTTTTTCTGCCTGAAGAACTAAACGGCAAGGGGTGGCCGTTTACCAGGTTAACGGCAACAAAGATTGCCGCCAACCTAAGATCTTAACGGCAAGAGATCCTGCGTTAAGTTCCTGTCTGTGCAGAACACAGACTAAACACCAAAAGATCACTTGAATGGGGTTCCAGGACACGAGAAAAATCCGTAAATTTTCTGGGACATACTAGACACATGTAGGGATGATGTGGTTGGGTTACTTGCCTTGGATAAAATCCTCAATCGATGTTTTGAGTGGAAGAAGCTCTCCTCGGCTAGATCCAAAGAGCCTTCAAATCCTTCTTTATCCGGGTTCCCTGTTGATCTTCACTGCACACCAGCGTGGGGAAGTCGTTCCGGATGTTGAGAGTCCTCTCCAGTCGATGCCGATCGCCGGATGAAGCCTCTAGTAGCCGGATCGAAGAGTTCCAAAACAAGTTTTCGCACAGAAGTCTACGTTTTTGACCCAGAGTCAAAAGGATAGATTGGGTCGAAAACTAGGCAATGTAAAAGGTGGGGGGTCGAATACGCATAAGGGTTAGGCTAGGTTACCGTTGGGGAATTGTTTCCAAATCAGAGGGGGACATTTTCGGGGGCATTTCCGGATATGAAATTGCAACAGATCTGCAAAATCAACGTCAACATTAGTGGCCGCCAATTCTCAGTTGGCATCCATCTATGTGGTCGCTGACTTGGCATTGGCGTCCACCCATCATGACGTCTACTGGCTACCCGAACAGAACTTAAAACTACAGAACTATATACATCACACATATGGTATATATATATAAACAATGCATACATCACAATATTATTTACTCATGCATTATATATATTATATATATATATATATATTATTATATATATAAATACTATGCACAATACTCTATACATCAATAGTATGTAGTCATATACGCATATATACATAAGTAAACACTGAAGATGAAAATCAAGGCCTTACATATACTATACTCGTTGTGTTATTGCTATACTTGTGCTATTGTGCTATGGCCATCATTCTATTTCGTGCTATGCTCAACTCTGGTGCTATATTTGGAAACTTGTGCTATATCAATCACATGCTATCGTGCTATCTATTACTTTACTTGACTCTCTCGCTCTGTCATTAGTTACTTTGCCTTTTTAATACATTAATCATTTAAAGCCTTCTTGATCCTAAGATTTAAGTCCTACTGGGCGTTATCGCTCACCCTGCGTTGTGGTTATGTGTTCTCAGGTGAGACCGAGAAAGGTGCTTACACTCAAGAGGATGGGAACGACCAGGAGTGAAGTCAAGAGTACCCTGGCATCTTAGTAATATATTAGAGTCTTAGTTCGGTCTTTTGCTTTTATTCAATGTAATTGGGCCCTATAGAATGGCTCTGATATTAGTGCTTGTAACTAGACATTGGAAATTATTAATGAGATGAATTTGCTTTAGTATTTATTATTGTCCAATGGTTTGATGTCTAGTACTCGCTCTGTACCCATTTTACTTGCAACTGCCTCGTGTTCCGATATTCTGCGTCAGGGAGTGACATACCATGTCCATCTTGCTTGGTCCATTAGCCCATTAAACACTTGAAGATAAGTCCATTAACTTGCAAATGATACACATAAAAAACTTTAATTAATTGCCATTCTTACAATAAAATGGTAATAGATTTACATGAAGTTAATGCCCATTTATCAACAAAACTACACTATTATCCACAATAATTATGCAATTATCACACCCCAACTTACTCATTGCTAGACCCTTAGAAATGCACCCAAGTGAATAATTGGGACAAACAAGAGCTTAAAACATCATATTTCATGACAAGCAAGCAAAGATGAGAATGATCAATCATAAGTATTTCTAGTCCTAGTGGCAAGTATCAAAGATAAACATGTCAGTTCATGTTATTAGACAGTTCCTCATGATACACTTGAATTATCATTTTCTTTGTGAATGTGCTTGTGATCAATAGGCATTAATAAGATGGTGCATGGGCTTTTACCTATTACTTATAGATGATGTCAACTCTACATTCCTTAAATCCAATCCTCGAATTACAGGTAGCTTTCACTCTGCCTTTTCCCTCTCTTTTTTTTTATATATTTTGTAAACCTGGATACCCTTTCACCGTTTGACGTGAACTTCTACACTTCTTAAGGTGCCGAAGCCGGTTACTAGGCTAGGGATTTCCTTCTTCATTTTCATTTCAATTTTTTTTATATAACTTGTAGGCGTGTAGCTTTTCCCCCTCTATTAGTCTTCAATAAGAGTGTAGAATATCAATCATCAACCTGAGTATTAGGTAAAACTCTCATCACCCTCATGAATGACACTTATTCATCATTTAATTCATGTTTGTAGGTTCAATAAAATTTTAAACATATTTGAGGAAAATGCTAAGAACATAACCACAAAACTCATCCTTTAACTTACACTGGCATAAGTATATACTCAAAGTAAAATCATTCTAAAATAGGCATTCTTTTCTTGCATGAAAATGATACATGAAGCATAATGTTCGGGATGTTTAGCAGGATTTTAAAATTTGAAAGATTTTCACAATTTTTCCTCCCCCCAACTTGAATGACATTGTCCTTAATGGCAAACAGATAATAAAGCCATCAGAAGTTAGGAAAGGAGATATACAACCTGATATCTTTAATGAAGGCGGGTTGCTCAATTGATTCATCAAGGATAATGGGCTCTAAAACCTAGAACACAATAGAAAGAAAAATAAATAAGTTAAATCTCCTAAAAATTGGGTTGCCTCCCAACAAGCGCAAGTTTAATGTCTTTAGCCAAACAGAATGAAGTCCTTATGAATCTACTCAGAGTCATTTAGGGAATGGATTCTTTAGGTGTGAGGTAATGTTTTCCAAGTAAGGTTTGAGACGTTGACCATTAACAATGAAAATTTAACCATTTTTAGGATCAAGAATTGTAATAGCACCATGGTCAAAAGCTTTGACAACAATGAATGGTCCGTCCCATCGAGATTTCAATTTACTTGGAAATAAGCGCAGCCTAGAGTTAAAGAGCTAGACCTTTTGGTCAAGATGGAAGGATTCCTCAAAATGGTTTGTCTTGAAAGATTTTGGTCTTGGCTTTATATATCTTTGAATTCTCATAGGCTTCATTGTGCAATTCCTCAAGCTCATGCAGTTGGAGGGCTCTATGTGATCCAGCTTAGGCTAAGTCAAGATTGAATTGTTTAATGGCCCAACAAGCCCTATGCTCTAACTCAACAGGGAGGTGACAGGCTTTACCAAAAATCAACCTATAGGGAGACATGCCAATGGGAGTCTTAAATGCAGTCCGATAGGCCCACAAAGCATCATCCCATCTTTCTGACCAATCTTTCCTATCAGGCCTAATGGTCTTTTGGAGAATGTTCTTGATCTCCCTATTGGACACTTCCACTGGCCACTCGCCTGGGGATGGTAGGGGGTGGCAATTTTGTGAGTTATCCCATATCTTTTACGCAAAGCTCAAAATTGGGAATGAGTGAAATGAGATCCCCCATCACTTATAATAACCCGAGGACACCCAAACCTAGAAAAGATGTTTCGATGCACAAACTTCATGACAACTTTGTGATCATTAGTTCGGGTGGAAATGGCTTCGATCCACTTGGACACATAATCAACGCCACTAATATGTACTCATTACCAAAAGATGACGAGAATGGGCCCATGAAATCTATTCGCCAGACATCAAAAATTTCCACCACCAAATGGGTTGAGTGGCATCATGTCTGTAACGTCGCGTGCTTTTCGGATCCATGCGGATCATGTGAATTGTAGTGTGGCGGCCGTTGTGTGGCCAATGTGAGATGGTTGTGTGGAATGTATGGTGTGAATGTGTGGTTTGAGCAGGTGAAGTGCAGGGCTGGTCCTGAAATGAAATAGGACCTGCTGCAGTTCAGTTGGAGTTGGCGGCCAGGGGGTGGCCATTGACCTTTGGCGTCCAGATATGTGGTCGTTTACTGCATGAACTTAGCGGCAGTATCTATGGACGTTTATAGTGGCGGTTGTTCTTGGCGGCATAGGGGTTGACGCCAACCTGAGAATGATGCAGGTTATAGGCTCACCCGAGAGCATCTCTCTCAGCTCACTCTCTTTCCCTCTTGCCCCAGCTTCGCGTTCCGGTGTTTCTGAAGCTTCTAACAGGTTCCAAGGAGTGGTTGGAGGATCGTAGAACGCGTGGCGTTGCCGAATTGCGCGAGGAAACGTCGCGGCGTGGTGCAATTCCCATGGGAGCTTGCGGAGGGCTCGGCGTGAACCGGGAGATTGCGGGAGATTCTAGCGTGTTCTGAGGTAGGGGACGAACCCGTTTAGTTTCGTAGAAACATTAAAACACATCATAACCACCTGATATAACGTGATAATGCATTTTCGGATAAGTTGTACCATACGGGGATAATGGGTGGTTTGAGTAGTTTAATGTACGAAGCATGTTGTAATGGTTACGTTGGGTTCCTGCATGTTAAAAGAATCGTTTCTATATGTTTTCTGTAGTAGAAGGTTAGAAAACCGCAGAGCCGGATTAGGGTTTCTGCAGGGTTAAGGCCGGAGAACTTGGCGTCAACATCGTTTGTCGCCAAGCTCCTCAGCTATGATGTTAACGGCCAGATCCCTTGCCGTTGACTTGGTGTAAGCGGCAGTCGATGTTGCCGCCTACTGGTTATGAACAGAAATGACTGAATTATGGCATTTATCGATAATACATGTGTGTTAACACATGAGGTGCACTGAATGCACATGGTTTTCGCGTTTAGCATACAAAGTATGCGATTAGTTACTTACTTTAATGACTGCGCGTTGTTTACGCGAGTCTAGTTGGGTTCACGTGTTGTGGACCGGTGTTACTTGAGGTTTACGTGAGGTTTCACGTGGTTGTGTGTGACATGCACGTGGTTTGTGTACGTGGCGAGTAGTACGACGCCTACCGTGGTTACCTCTCCAGTTGGGTGCCCCAGGTTCTTTTGAGCCAGGCTGTTAGCTCGGGGCTTTGTCCGGTACTTGTGTTGTACCGTCGAGGTCTGTGTCGTCTGACCTGGACACCCTCACTCCTGTGTTTGAGTTGCACGTCCGGCTGAGGGAAAGACGACAGTGGGACAGTGACACTTGTGTTTGTCTTTAGTCACTTGTAGCGCGCTCGTAGTTGGGGGTACGGACACCAGTAGTCTACACTGGTCCCCAGCTAGTCCTTTTCCAGTGCCTCACTCTAGAGAGCCCGGGCCAGGGTCTCCTGAGGTGTCAGGCATGGGCCTGTGACCGTGTGGTCCGCAGGTGGTGGTGTTTAGTTGGTCTCCACAGTTGCTTGACTTTTCATGTGGAGCGGCAGCTGGACCTTTCGTCCGTGGCTGCGAGACTGAGAGGTTTTACCTGTGTTAGCTTGTCCGAGTCAGTTACTGGTGTCGCGAACCAGTTCACGTGGCTCGTGTTTGGCTGTCTTTACTCTAGCTTGTACACCTGTACTGGTTTGCCGTTTAATTATTAAAGTTGTTTCTCATAGTCGGCAGACGGTGAGTACTTTTACAGCTTTAATATCCTGTTTAGCTGTTATATAAATTGTTGGTATTGTTTACTGCTTTCGTACCTGTGGTTTGGTTTGCTCGGTGTTGGGGGAGTTCCCTACTGAGCCAGTGACTAGCGAGGCTCACCCTACCCCCATAGGTGAGAGCGAGGAGGACGTTCACGACCGTCGTCCAGCTCAGAGCCGCGCCGTAGCGGTGCAGGGTCGTACCTCCAGCTGTGTAGTAGCAGCTCCAGCAGTGTAGTGTAGATAGTTGTTTATTTTCTTCAGTTGTACCTCGGGTATGCCCCAGGCTCTTGTACTTCTTTTCAGTTTTTGTGGAAATTTGGCTATGTATCTGGTTATTTATATAAAATGTGGTGTGTTCCTTTGTGTTACACGGACTGTGGTTTGGTTTCCCTTGCGAGGCTTCGGCCCGTTCGCGGGAGGCGGATCCTTATTAGCTTGTTATCGATTTAATGGGCTTGGCCGAGGCGTTCCGTCACAGTTGGTATCAGAGCAAGGTCCGTGTTAATATAAGGGAATTAGAAAGATACATAGCCTTATTTCGGTCTTTGTACACTGCTGGTAGGGACCCTGGTTTTTGATAATTTGTTGTTTGATTTTTGTTGGTGTTTTGTTTATGTAGAAATTTCTGGAATGGCTGATAGAAGAGATGGGGTGGTGGTGGAGGATGATCCGGAGGAAAGCACCCAGCGTATGATAGAAGAATCTGGGAAAGCCTCACGGATATTCGTGCGAGGATGGATCAGCAGGCGCCAGTACCACGGTTATAGTGCCACCTGGGGATGGAGAGGCTGTACCTGTAGCTCCAGTTCCGCCGAGAGTGGAGGTACCTTTTGCAGCACCTGTGCCACCACCACCACCAGTGTTGATTGCAAAAGAACCAGTGATGCAGGTTGAGAAGTTTCTGAGATTGCAGCCACCTACTTATCAGGAGGGCCGAATCCAGATACAGCTGAGCACGGGTTCATGAGATTGAGAGGGTTTTGCAACTATGAGGTGTCCGGCAGCAGATAGAGTGGTATTAGCTGCTTATCAGTTGAGGGGCTTTGCCTTGGAATGGTGGCGACTGAAGATGCAGACCACCTTCGCAGGCAGGACAGAGGAAGCCATTACTTGGTCGGAATTTCTCGATGTATTTAATGATACATTCTTTCCGATTCAAGTACAGCAGGTGAAAAGGGAGCAGTTTCGGACTCTCCAGCAAGGTAACTCTTCAGTTTTAGAGTACTAGATGAGGTTTATGGCGCTCAGCCGTTATGCACCTTATGTTGTTTCAGATAATAATATGATGGTTGAGTACTTCATTAGAGGCTTGAGAGTGGAATTGCAAGATGCGATAGTACCTCTTATGTGCAAGACAGTGGAAGAAGCAGCTCAGAGAGCAGCTACATTAGAGAGGTCTATTCGGACTCGACAGGTGGGCGAGTCAGGTTCAGGTAGTTTCCGGCTACCGCAGCAGTCATGGGTGCAAGCAGGGGTAAAGCACCAGCAGGACCTTCTTCATCAGGTTTTGGTAAATGGGGTCAGAAATTAAAGCAAGCATTTAAAGGAAAAGGAAGAGGATGGGGAGGTCGTCCGCATTTCAGCAGGGCCGAGGTAGGCCTGAGGTGGAGGAGTCGCAGCAGAGTACTGCCAGGCAGCCTTACTCCACCAGGATATAGATGTTATAATTGTAATCAGCGGGACATTTGATCCGCAATTGTCCCTATCGAGAGAGTATGGATATGGAAGAGGTGGCAGCAGCAGCAGCAGCCTCAGCAGTTTCAGCAGCCACAGTCAGGTCGTGGCAGAGGAGTACCGCAGCAGCGAGGAAGAGGCCGGGTTATGGCTATCACCCGAGCCCAGGCGGAGGCATCGAATATGATAGAAGGTACTTTACCTCTTTATGAATATTCAGCAAGAGTTTTATTTGATTCGGGTGCCTCTCATTCTTTTATTTCCGAAGAATTTCTGGATTGTATGGCTCATCCTTTAGAAGAGAATCTTGTGAGTTGTAGTGGAGGTTCCTTCAGGTGAGTTTTTGCTCACTTCGAGCTATGTAGATGAAGCTCCTGTTATGATTGAAGGGAACCAGATGCGGGTCGGTTGTATGCCCTGCAGTTGTCAGATTATGATATTATCTTGGGTATGGATGGCTTGAGATGTATGGAGCAATGTTAGATTGCAGAAAGAAAAGGATCAGGTTTTGTCATCCTAATGGTGCAGTATTGAATATCTAAGGTATGCCTTTTTATACCTCTAAATTCTAATTTCTGCAATTAAAGCTAGAAAGTTGATAAATGCTGGTGTGTGGCTTATTTAGCCTCGGTAAGTCTGGTAGAGGTAGTCAGTCAGTGAAGCAGTTCCCGTGGTTAGGGAATTTGCTGATGTTTTCCTGAGGATTGCCTGGTTTAGCTCCACATAGAGAGGTGGACTTTACCATTGAGTTGCTGCCAGGTACCATGCCGATTTCTAAAGCTCCATATCGATGGCACCAGCAGAACTTAAAGAATTGAAAAAGCAGTTAGAAGAATTGTTGCAAAAAGGGTTATTAGACCGAGTCATTCCCCGTGGGGAGCGCCGGTTTTATTTGTGAAAAAGAAAGATGAAGTTTTCGCATGTGTATTGATTATAGAAAATTGAATGATGTGACCATCAAGAATAAGTACCCGTTGCCGAGAATAGATGATGTTGTGATCAGTTGCAATCAGTAAAAATGTTTTCTAAAATTGATTTGAGGTCTGGGTACCATCAGTTGAGAATTAAAGAGGAAGATATAGATAAGACAGCTTTTAGAACCAGATATGGTCACTTTGATTGTGGTTATGCCTTTTGGGTTGACTAATGCTCCTGCAGGTTTTATGGATCTGATGAATAGAATTTTTCATCCATATTTAGATCAATTCATTGTGGTCTTTATGATGATATTCTGATTTATTCAGCATCTGAGAGGAGCATGCAGCTCATTTGAGGTTTACCCTGCAATTGTTAAGGGATAACCAGTGTTTGCCAAATTCAATAAGTGTGAATTTTGGCTGAAAGAAATTCAATTTTTGGGTCATGTTATCTCAGCTAGAGGAGTAGCAGTGGACCCAAGTAAGTGGAAGCAGTGATGAGATGGAAGTGCCTAAGACAATAACTGAGATTAGAAGTTTTCTGGGATTGGCAGGTTATTATAGGCGCTTTATTCAAGATTTTTCTAAAATTGCAGCACCTATGACTAAATGACCAGGAAGGGTGCCTTTTGTGTGGTCCGGTGAATGTCAGAAAAGTTTTATGGAATTGAAGAAGAGACTTACATCAGCACCTATATTGACATTACGACAGGGAGTGGTGGTTTTGTGTTGTATACTGATGCTTCAAGGAGAGGTCTTGGAGCAGTGCTTATGCAGCATGGCAAAGTGATAGCTTATGCTTCCAGACAATGAAGCCAGCAGAAGAGAATTACCCCACTCATGATTTGGAATTGGCCGCAGTGTGGTTTGCCTTGAAAATGTGGAGGCATTATTGTATGGCGAGAGATTTGAGATCTTTACAGATCATAAAAGCTTGAAGTATATCTTTTCGCAGAAAGATTAAATCTTCGTCAGCGCAGATGGATGAATATTTAAAGGATTATGATTTCAGTTTGGCTTACCATCCGGGTAAGGCCAATGTTGTAGCAGATGCCTTGAGCAGAAAGGCATATGTAAGTCTAATGATGATTAAAGAAGGAAGTTGTATGAAGAAGTAGCAGAGAATTCCTGTATGTGCCCAGTAGTCAGCGACGGGCAGTACTAGCTGCTAGTGCTGTAGAGCCATCTTTGTATTGGCAGATAATTGAGCTCAAGAGCAGATGCCAGTTTGGCTGAAATTGTGAAAATGGAAGGAGTTACCATTGATGATAATTGTGTGGTCAGGCTCAGGGCAGATTGTTTGTTCCTGCAGAGAGAGAGGTGAAGCAGCGGGTATGGAAGAGGCTCATAAATCTAGGTACCTATTCATCCGGGTAGTACTAAAATGTACCATGATTAAGAAAGCATTTTGGTGGCCTCTTATGAAAAAGGAAATAGCAGAATTTGTTGCAAGGTGTGCTATCTGTCAGCAGATTAAAGCAGAGCATCAGAAGCCTGGAGGTTGTTGCAACCATTGCATTCCACAGTGGAAGTGGGATGATATTGCTATGGATTTTGTGGCAGGTTTACCAAATCGAGAGTTCCGGGCATAATGGAAATGGGTATTTTTGACAGATTGACTAAGGTATGCAGATTAGTGGCAGTGAGTATGTCTTGGACAGTGGACAGTTGGCAAATGTTTATGTGAAAAGATTGTTCCACTGCATGGTATTCCAAAGACATTGTGTCTGATAGAGATCCAAGATTTACTTCTGGTTTTTGGAGAAGTTTACAGAAGTAATGGTACTGAGCTGAGATATAGCTCCGCTTATCATCCCCAGACAGATGGTCAGCAGAAGGACTATCCAGACGATTGAAGATATGTTGCGGGCTTGTTGTTTGGTTGGGGAGGTAGCTGGGAGCATCATTTGGGAATGGTGAGTTTGCCTACAATAATAGTTATCATACCAGTCTTGGGATGGCACCGTATGAAGCTTTATATGGAAGGCCATGTAGAACCCCATTGAACTGGCATGAAGTGGAGAAAGGGATTGGCAGTTAGTGGGTCTGAATTGATTCAGCAAACCACTGAGTAGTGAAGCTTATTAAGAGAAAAATTGCAAGCAGCTCAAAGTAGGCAAAAGAAAAGTTATGCAGATGTTCGGAGGAGACCACTTCAGTTTGAGGTGGGAGATTTTTTTTCCTGAGAGTTTCTCCAAGTAAAGGAATCATGAGATTTGGCAAGTCTGGAAAGTTGAGTCCAAGATATGTGGGACCTTTCCAAGTGATTGAAAGAATTGGGGAAACGGCTTATAGGCTGGATTTGCCAGCAGATTTTGCAGATGTGCATGATATTTTCCATGTTCTATGTTGAGAAAATGTATGAAGATCCAGCTCAAATAATCAGATATCAAGGTGGTGACCTGAGGCCGGATATGACTATGCCAGAATATCCGGTGCAGATCACAGATCGAAAGATGAAAAGCTGAGAAGAAATAAGAAATTGAGTTAGTTAAAGTGAGATGGGAAAATAGGTTGGGTGGTGAGGATACCTGGGAGTAGCGCCGAGGAAATGGCTAAAGGGTATCCCTATCTGTTTGTATAAGCTTTGTATTTCTTTTTAGATGATAGTGTTGTAAGGTGTGTATGTTTAAGTTTTTTAACTTTGTTTGTTATGAATTCGAGGTCGAAATTTTCTTTTTAGATGATAGTAATGTAACGTCGCGTGCTTTTCGGATCCATGCGGATCATGTGAATTGTGTTGTGGCGGCCGTGTGAGGCCAATGTGAGATGGTTGTGTGGAATGTATGGTGTGAATGTGTGGTTTGAGCAGGTGAAG
>CM024758.1:111957131-112019518 GCA_014218235.1 Colocasia esculenta
GCCAAATGCTTGCCAAGAAGATCCTTATGTTGAACCACTCTTTATTACCTTCATATTTTGGTGCTAACAAAATTTATGATTAGATTGTTTCATCAATATTTATGATTATTTTATGGTGCACTAAAATGCTAAATCGATGTTCATTCAATATACATCGATTTCTATTCAAAGTGCCACATCGATTCACTAACAACGACTTGATAAGTTACACAACGATTTGATTGTGTAACGATTCGTTAAGTGAAACATTGATTTGACTGTATAACGATTTCATAAGTGAGAACAACGATTTGCTCTCATATCGATTTGGTTCTCATAACGATTTGATAAGTGAGCGCAACGATTTGCCCTCACATCGATTTGCCTTCTATAACAATTCGCTATGGCTCATAACGATTTGATAAGTGAGCGCAACGATTTGCCCTCACATCGATTTGCCTTCTATAACGATTCGTTAAGGCTCATAATGATTTGGTTCACATAACGATTTCATAAGTGAGAACAACGATTTGCTCTCATATCGATTTGGTTCTCATAACGATTTCATAAGTGAGAACAACGATTTGCTCTCATATCGATTTGGTTCTCATAACGATTTCATAAGTGAGAACAACGATTTGCTTCTCACATCGATTGTTAAGTTTCATAACGGTTTTCTCAGACTTACAACGATTTGCCATTCATAACGATTTTTTAAGTCTTATAAGTATAACGATTTGATAAGTGACTTAACAACGATTCACTTCAATTTAACATAGATTTCTTATAATTCTCTAAAGTGTTTTTGGTGCTTAAATGAAAAGTCAAATATCTTCTGACAAAAAGTTGCATGCGTATTCAGAGTCTTGTCAGAAAAAGATATGAACTACTATTTTCAGCATCATAGCAGAAACACAGTAGCATGCACTGTTATCTTATAAACACTCTTTTATGCTAACACTCTCTTCTATGCTTACAGACCTCGAAGACCACCAGAGTCTGATTAAGACAAATGAAGAGAAGATGAGCAACGACTAGAACTCCAATGGATCTCTTCAACGGATCCATTCAAAAGCTGCTCATATAAAAGATGAAGCATGTCTGAAGAAAACAGAGAGCTTTCCTGAATATCCTTGAAGGAGTGTACATCCAATGAGGAACTTCAAATTCCACATACACTTAAAGAAAGAGAGAAAGAGCCTGAGCCAAGAAGAAGCAAGCAAAAGCATCTCAAGCATTCAAGCCTTCAAGCTTTCTTTTCTTTCTTCATCTCTCTCTGCGCTCATTGTAAATTTGGGGGAGAGTCCTTGACTGTGAGCTAAGTTCTTAGTGTTCATCTTGTGTTAGCTCTCGGTCTGATCTTTCTTTTCTAAGAAAGATTTATGTTTAGCTGTAGGACTGTATACAGTGTAGAACCTAGCTAGGGGTTTGTGTCTAGCAGAACCGCACTAGGGTTTGCACTAGGAGGTTGGCTTCTTGACCTGTAATAGAAGTCGGCTGTCTTCTTGCCCGGGAAAGAGAAGAAGACATGGTGGGATCCAGGGTGTTGTAATTCCTCTTCGGGTTGTGAAGAGAAGACCAACTGGGTGCTGGGTGTTGTAGTGTCCTTGAGGGGGACTGTACCCTTGGTTAGTGAAATCCCAAGAGATTGCTTGGGGACTGGACGTAGGACTTCCATGTGGGAAGGGCCGAACCACGATAACTCTTTTGTGTTATTTGTGTGATTGTTTATTTGCTTCCGCACTGCTACTCTTTATTACACTAAACTAACCAAACTTTCAAGTGATAATTTTCTGTGTTTAAAGTTTCTGTTTCTGATTTCAGAAAACCTATTCACCCCCCCTTCTAGGTTAACTTGCTGCCGTACCAGAAATGAGTGGACCAACAAGTGGTATCAGAGCGGGTCTCTTAACATTCAAAGAAGATCCAACGATCTTAGAGCAAAGATCCATGGCAGCTCAAGGATATGCTGAAGGTCAATCAGTCACCAGACCTCCATTCTTTGATGGAGAGGACTACCGATACTGAAAGATGAGAATGAAATGCTTCATTCGAGGCACAGACTTTGATCTGTGGCAGGTAATAGAGGTAGGTGATTTTGTTGTTATTCCTACAAAAGGCACCACTGTCATTACTGCAGATGATAAAAATAAATTATCATTAAACTTTAAAGCAAAAAACTATTTATGTTGTGCTTTATCTAAAATAGAATTCAGTAAAGTATCCGCATGTATATCTGCTAAAGATATGTGGGACAAATTGAAGCCCACATATGAAGGAATACCCACTACGGATGAAATACCTACTGATGCTCAAGTGTTTAAAGAAATAAGACAGAAAGCTATAACTCCATCTTCTCCAACTATCACCATTCAAGGGGAGCAACAGGAAGCACCTCAGGAAGTTATCCTTCCACATGAAGAAGAAGAGGTAAAGGAGGAACCTCGGATTGAGAGGGAGCCTCATATATTTTTCAAAAAGGATATTTCTGAAGAAATAAGTGTTGAAGAAGCTTCTGATGAAGAAAAAGCTGAGGACAAGGCTCATAAAATCAAAGTAACTCCTCAGGAGACACCTTCAGTAAACAACTCCTCAAGTAGCTTCAACATTAAAGAAGAAAATGTCTATCTACTCTTGATGAACAAAAGAAAATGCATTCAAATGGGTATGGTTAGAGGATGTTCAAAAACATCCAATTGGTGACTACCAACTCTTCACTTCATTCCAATCTGAAGAGGAAGTAGTCATCCTTTAGTTTTAGTTTTCTGTTTTTAAACTTACATTTCTGTTTGATTCAATAAACTACAATGCTACTGACAATGTTTGCAAGTTTTTTTTAAGATAAATGTAGGCAATAATTCTGAAGACTTGACAAACAACATGTCAAAGGTCAAGACCAACAAGATCTGACTTGCCTCACATTAAGGGGGAGTCTCATGCTCAGGGGAGTCTCACCTTCAGGGGGAGCCTTCACTAAGAGGGAGTTTTCATGAATATTTATTGTTGAACTCCTCAATGGTATGAAATTTTCAAAGGGGAGAGAATGCATGGTAAGATCCTTCCTTTTTGGTAAGTGACAAAAAGGGGGAGAATTTGTATGTTCTATGAATTTTCTGCATTTTCAATGCTTCATATATTTCTGTCAGAAAATTCACATAAATTTTGTCATCACCAAAAAGGGGGAGATTGTTGAACCACTCTTTATTCCTTCATATTTGGTGCTAACAAAATTTATGATTAGATTGTTTCATCAATATTTATGATTATTTTATGGTGCACTAAATACTAAATCGATGTTCATTCAATATACATCGATTTTTATTCAAAGTGCCACATCGATTTCACTAACAAACGACTTGATAAGTTACACAATGATTTGATTGTGTAACGATTCGTTAAGTGAAACATCAATTTGACCGTATAACGATTTCATAAGTGAGAACAACGATTGCTCTCATATCGATTTGGTTCTCATAACGATTGATAAGTGAGCGCAACGATTTGCCCTCACATCGATTTGCCTTCTATAACGATTCGCTAAGGCTCATAACGATTTGATAAGTGAGTGCAACGATTGCCCTCACATCAATTTTCCTTCTATAACGATTCGTTAAGGCTCATAATGATTTGGTTCTCATAACGATTTCATAAGTGAGAACAACGATTTGCTCTCATATCGATTTGGTTCTCATAACGATTTCATAAGTGAGAACAACGATTTGCTCTCATATCAATTTGGTTCTCACAACGATTCGATAAGTGCCATAACGATTTGCTTCTCACATCGATTGTTAAGTTTCATAACGGTTTGCTAAGACTTACAACGATTTTCCATTCATAACAATTTGTTAAGTCTTATAAGTATAATGATTTGATAAGTGACTTAAACAATGATTCACTTCAATTTAAACATAGATTTCTTATAATCTCTGAAGTGTTTTTGGCGCTTAAATGAAAAGTCAAATATCTTCTGACAAAAAGTTGCATGCATATTTCAGAGTCTTGTCAGAAAAAAGATATGAACTACTATTTTCAGCATGATAGCAGAAACATAGTAGCATGCACTGTTATCTTATAAACACTCTTTTATGCTAACACTCTCTTCTATGCTTACAGACCTCGAAGACCACCTGAGTCTGATTAAAACAAATGAAGAAAAGATGAGCAACGGCTAGAACTCCAACGGATCTCTTCAACGGATCCATTCAAAAGCTGCTCATATAAAAGATGAAGCATGTCTGAAGAAAACAGAGAGCTTTCCTGAATATCCTTGAAGGATTGTACATCCAGTGAGGAACTTCAAATTCCACATACACTTAAAGAAAGAGAGAAAGAGCCTGAGCCAAGAAGAAGCAAGCAAAAGCGTCTCAAGCATTCAAGCCTTCAAGCTTTCTTTTCTCTTTTCATTCTCTCTCTGCGCTGATTGTAAATTTGGGGGAGAGTCCTTGACTTTGAGCTAAGTTCTGGCTCTCTTTGATAACGTGATAAACTATTCTGGATAGTTTAAACGTGTTTAGTTTATACAGGGTAAATACGTTTTTTGCTTTGGCTGCACCAAACTTTTGAGCGCGCATATTCCCACTATTGAGTGCGCGTAGCCCTCAGTTTGATTACTTTTTGAGCGCGCATAACATTTAAACACACCTGCACTTCTTACCAACTTCCAAAAGTACCCCTGCCAATGGTATTTTTATTAATTGGAGCAACACAGTTGTGGCTGCGGCGAGAACAGCAGGAGAGCCGATGTAGGGGGAAAAACAAACCTACTTTCGCAGCAAGCAAGATGTGGCTGCACTGGCCACCATATTGTCTTCACTTAACTTACTTGTCATGCGTATTTGTGCTCTTTTAATAGGATGAGTAAATGGAAATTGGGGTATGGTCTTTCTGGTTCCTCCCACATTGTGTGAGTCTACTCCAACACCATATTTCATAAAAATAAAACCAACCCAAATTCCATGAAATTATCGATAAATTCCTGCAACACCAGCAACGGAAAATATTTGGTCTTCAAAATCAACTCAACGCTACACAATAATGATGAACACATGCAACTCTATTTATGCAAAATGAGACTTTTGTGTTGCTCCAAAGAATTATCGAATCCAAACGTCCACAGCAAAAAGAGAAATGCAACATCATGAAACATGCAGGACATTTCTGCACATTCTCTATAAAACATCCTACAATGAGGAAGCATTCCAACAACATGCAATAACATTGCCGTTCTCAAGTACATTGTGAACATTCTGTTAAATTAGCCTCACTCAGAAATATAAACATTGGTACAAAGCATTCATGTGAACAGTTTAGCACACACTAAACATTCCACAAAAAAGGATCATACAGAAACATAGTTAAAGGAAGATACAAATATCTTCCTATACAAGAACTGTTCCTTCCCATACATTCCATACTACATGGGTATTGTAGAATTCAACAAAAGGAAACATACGTCCATCATTTAGAATTCTCAACCACAACCAACGTCGCTGTCCAACTTACAAATTTTTTTGGCAAATCAAGATGAAGTTTGGTTCGTGCATAGGAAATACTACAAATACTTATATAAAAGGGACACACCGCAGCCCGCTGATATTTGCCTTCTTCTCAATGATTGAGACCACCCCAATTTATAAAGAGATTCACCACATCCTCATACCATGGAAACGTCTTCCCTCTCACCCATTCTGCGCTTGGATTGAACTGAAATATAGGAAAATTATAATCAATATAAGGAGGCGACACAATAGTAAGAACCGAAAAGGTGTCATGTATTGAACAATACAAAAGATGACCCACCTGTGCATAGTAATCCCACTGCACACTTTCAGCATGCACGCAACAGTTGTCCACATCCCAAGTAAACGCAGCATTCCGTAGCAAATCTTCAATTGTAATGTAAGCGGTCTTATAATACGTCAAACGGTGCTTCAATGCACTCTATGAATAATAACCGTCGACGCCCTCATTGAAGGATTTCTTTATGTTTGCCCATGCATAATCAGTTAAGGCAAATGCCTCAGTCTCCCCTGCTAACACTTCATCTGTTAGAAACTGTATAAAGAACACAACTTTCTCATCAGTCCACGCACGACCTACAACAAAGTCAGGAAGAATATGTATGACAATTTCCAAAAAAATTTGCAGTAAAGAAGCGAAAGTGTAAGTATTGAACGCACCTCTCTGTGTTGATATATGGATAAGCAACATCGCATTAGCAACCATGGTAGTTTAAAAAATACATACAAAGTAATACATAATCACTATCAAATAGGGCCTCACAGTACAGAACTCTGAACATTATATCAAGTATGAAAATTCTGCACACAAAAAAGAAACTTCGAACCTCAAATTCTGGAAATCATACAGTACATAATCACTATCAAATAGCGCCTCACAGCACCTTACTCTAAACATTATATCAAGTCTGAAAATTCTGCACAAAAAAAATAAAGTTCCAACCTCAAATTCTGGAAATCATACAGTACATAATCACTATCAAATAGGGCCTCACAGTACAAAATTCTAAACATATATGAAGTTTGAAAATTCTGCACACAAAAAAGAAATTTCCAACCTTAAATTCTGGAAATCATATACACAACTATGAAATTAACAAGTCACGATCTGATTTATGCATACACCAAAGTGAGAAAGGAGGACCTTGAAATGTAAGACATACATACCAGAAAAAGAAAGCAGATACCACAAAAAAGAAACTGCACTATCACAACTCCAAATATGAACATTTTAACACTTTTGTACTCATTCAGCACAGATCATCTATTCACTGATCATCTATTCCCAGTTGACCAAAGTTGGTTGGCAATGTCTTCACGGCGGACATCTCCTGTTGCTACTGCAGCAGATGACATCTCGATGTCAATTGGTACATCCTCATCCCCAGCTCCATCCTCGATCAGGACGTTATCTTGAAGTCCATTGAAGTACATATCGAACCCAAACTCCCGACGATAAAATTGTGGACAACACAACATGCTGACACCATCGCCCTTTGTGTTGCCCATGGCTACAAGTTGCCCTCACGCAACGTCTGAAACCGCATCTTTAACACACCAAAAGCTCTTTCAACAACATTTCATAATTCAGCATGTCTCTGATTAAACTTTTCCTTTTTATTTGCGTATGGCACATTTCCTCGCCCACGAAAAGCTGATGGATGATACTTTTGGGCACGATATGGGGCTACAAATGACTTTGTGTTCGCATATCCAGCATCCACCAAGTAATACTTCCCAAGTGGCACACGAAAACCCCCTTTACAAATAGCCCATTTCAAAACGGCCATGTCTGGGGTAGACCCTTCATATCCAACAACTAAGTATTAGAAGACCATGTCAAACGACACTACAGCATAACATTCTGACTTACTTGCTGCTTTCGATTCCTAAAGCGAGGGTGATCGTCGAAAAGGATGTGTGCAGGAATGTGAGTGCCGTCAATTGCCCCAATCGCATCCTGCATGAAGATTCAAAGCGATTGAAGTTAAATACTATGTATTATCCTCTTGAAGTTCATTGCATCACATTACCTTGAAGTACGGATAGTAGCATTCGCTCCCACTGATACGAGGATGGCATTCAATAACTTGGCTATTAGTGGGGATCACAAGGTAGTCGTATTTTAAGGAAGCAAGTGCAAAAGTCACTTGTTCACATAATGGCTGATAGTTTGGGATGAGTGTTGAAAGTGTTCACACAATGCACCTGTAGGGACCCCATGCCTAGCAGCATATAAGAACATGGCCAGTTGCTCATTTGCAGTCAAATACCTAGAATCACATATCAAGTTCTTGCCTACTAACAAATCTCTCAACTTCCCAAACGTGCTTGGATGTACTCTGAACATGTTATAGCATCGTTGCTCATGGCCATGCAACACGTCATTTATCCAAGCTGTCCATTGTATGCGGATGTGTGCATCCGACACCTTGGCACAATAGTTTCCATGTCTCGTTGAATTTGTTGGAAAATGGCTTCTGCCGTGGCATTATACACATCCTTGTCATCCAATAGCAAGTCCATACCTCATCAAAAAAATCTACAATTTTTTAACCATAATATACTTAGAGAAAGTTGTCAACCACAGAAAATGGGAATTGCATTAAACAGTACTAGTCCCATTGAACTAATTACATACATGAGTCAGATAAAGGAATTACAAGTAACATGAACTTCTGACAACTTAACCTAATGTCACACCATATGGTGTGACAACTATACCATATTGTACTGAAAGTAACATTAACTTCTAACAATTAACATTGCAAACGGACCCATAACTATCACAACCAAGAAAACAACGACCATCAGTAGGAAGGCAATTGCGATAAATGACATTGGCCATGTAGGAATATTCGTGTTGGCCCTGCCTAGTTCCTCATTTCTACCTTGGACAGAACCCGTTGGATGACCAGAGTGTACCATTCTTCGTTGCACTGGCCACTCCCTAACGTAGTCAACGTAAGCAGCCTCTGCCTCATGGATGGAGTGAAAACCTTTAAACCGAGCTCCAGGATAACCGTTCACTTCAGAAAAACACTCCTCCCATGTGTAATACACACCAGGATGACGACCCACCCACACAACATAACATTCATACTTACCCATATCGTGGGAATTTGTGAATCAATTTTCTGCACAAAAATTATGTGTTGATTGAAATAAGAAGAGGGGATCATCCATTTGAAGATGAGAACATCACTACAAATATCATAATAAAATGACAACATCCACTACTAAGAAAGACAATTGTGATCTATTACTTGGGTACAAGAGTACTAGACTAAACATAGACAGTCATTGTTTGCTGATGAGAATAATAACATGTGTGTGGGTTCACATTCTAACATTAATGACAACATGTTTTGATGATGAACAAGGTTAATTGAGTTTATGTACAATGTGAATTGAGTTTAATACATGACAGCTTCAAACAAATAACTTGATGCAATAACTTGATACTATATGTTCATAATATCTCACTAACTATGTTCATCAATGTAGGAGAGACACTATGCAAGACATGTACAAAGTCAAGCTTAAAAGATCAAGACAAGCAAGAAAACAAGGTACCTGTCGACAGCAACAAAGCCCCCTATCGACAGATTCATACAGTCAGAAACCAGTCTTCTGGCAAAACAAGTGCCTGTCGACAGCAACAAATTGTCTGTCGACAGAAGCATGCAGTAAAAGCTACACAGAACATCCAAACTTCTATAATTTGGAACACTGTCAGTTCCTGTCGACAGCAAAAAGTTGGCTGTCGACAGACTGAGTTTTGGGAAGATCTTATGGCCGGGATATGATCTATTTGGGTGTTTCCTTTTACCAAGACTCTCCATACTTAAACACCCTTATATAAAGATTGTTTTGGAGGTATTTTCGCAGCAAGGCAGCCTCCACACCAAAACTCTAAGCAAAGACCAAGAAGAGAGGTTTTTCTCTGCTGCTCTGCTTCAACTCTCTGCTCAGAACAAGGACGATCCATTTGACGAGCAGGATTGAAGCTGGTTCGTCCTCAAGTCAAGCTTCTCCATCATTACGTGGTCTTCAACGACGTGAAGCTTGAAGTATTCTGGACGAACTCACAGAAGAGTTTACATATTGGATTTGATCCTCAACTCAGAACTCTTCTTTCTTTCTATTTTCATATCTTTATGTGTGGTAGTGGTTCAAGCGTTCCTTGTGCTTGATCCACATGTGGATTGTTGTTCTGATTGCGTGTTTGCATCAGACAACGTGTGTGGTGTGTTGGTCAGATCAAGGCTAGAGGATCTGATCTATTGTGGACTTGATCTAGCATGTGTGTGTGTGGTTGAGCCGTTGTGCTCGTGTGTGTGTGTTGTACTCAGTTCTTGAGTAGTGTGTCCTCACTGTGTGAGGGTGGACGTAGGAGTCACGTGGTGTGATCTTCGAACCACCTAAAAATTCCTTGTGCACTGTGGTTTGGTTTGTGGTTTGCATGTGTTGCGCTAGATGCATGCCTAGGGATTTCGTTTACACACTACTTGTTAATTTGTTCACACACATTACATCAGATCAAAGGGGTTTTAATTGAGTAGATCTATTAATCCGAAGTAATTTTTAAATTGCTTAAGTTTCCGCTGCAAATCTATTCAACCCCCTTCTAGCTTTGCCATAACCGAATATCCGATCCTAACAATTGGTATCAGAGCAGGTTTTCTGTTCATTGGTTGTGATTTGGCATATCTATTTATGTGTGCTTAATTGCTCTGATCGGGTTTATAATTGATTCTGAATTGATCTCATTACTTTGGTTGTTGGTTTATTCATCTACAACATACTTAGAAATATGTCTGAGTTCTCGAGTATCATAAATAGACCAATGATTACTGAGTTTGATAACCATGTTGATAAAATGCAGGACTCCTTTAAGAAGACAAGCAAGATTGCAAATAAAGCCAAAGACAAATGCTTCATGGCTCTTGGCAGCTCCAGAAGTTCTCCTAGTTCAGACAAATCTGAAAGATCATATCTGTCAGAGAAGTCAAGAAACTCTCAAAGGTGAGGTAAATCCAATTCAGACCCATTTGACGCATCAATATCTAATTCTGATTCAGAGATGATATTTCCTATGCTGAATTGATAGAATGCTATGAGCACTTGTCCAATCAATTTAAGAAGTAAAATCTCAAAACAAGAAGTTAAAAGAAAAATTGGAGAAGAATGAAATGATAATTGATAATGCTCAAGCATTCTATGAAGAAAATAAAAAATTGAAAATGGAGAATGAAAAATTGGAAAAGGAAGTCAAAAACTACGAAATCAAGTTTTCTAAGTTGAAAGAAGATCATGATCATGTGGAATCTGAAAATTCTAATTTGAAAAATGAAAATGAAAAATTGATTGATCATAATGAGAATCTCAAATTTGATAATGATCAATTGAACAAACAAATCTCCAACATGGCTCATGATCATCAAATAAAAGAAAAATGCAATCAACTGTTTGAGGAGAATAATAACCTGAAAAAGAAGATTGAATGCTTGTATCATGACAGACCATTAAATGATGACTAGAACAATTCTAAGAAGAAAATTGCTGACTTGGAAAATAAAATTGTTCAAAGTGAAATTGGAAAGAACAAATGAGAATGGTCTGAATGTCATGACAAATCAAATTCAAACTTCTGAAAAAGAAATTGTTGCATTGAAAGCTGAAAAGGAAAAATTGACAAATGAACTTGAAGTAGTTATTAAACAAAATCAAAATCCTGAAAAGAAGGTTTTGAATTGAATAAAAAACTCCAAATAGGAAGAATCCTATTTCAACTGAAAACCAGAGAAAGAAAAAGAAAAAGAAAATAGGACTCCACAATGTCTCCACATCTCCTCCAGCCGCCAAAAAGGCTTCAGGGCATTCTCCAATTGCATACCATGCCAAGAGATACCAAAGGGTGCCACCTCCACCCTTTCAACCCAAGGGTGATCAAAGATATTCTAGAGGACCTCAGAAATTCCAGAAAATGCATTCATAATATGGTAAGCTTCAGGTAAATGCTCAACCCATTTGCTTTAATGCAATAGGCCCGGTCATCTTGCTAAATTCTGCTGGAATACAAATCAACACTCTCATAAAAATGTCAAGTTTGTCCAATGCTTTACATGTCATGAACATGGACATTTGTCTAAGAACTGTTGGCATAAGAATCATGATTTTGTGCATGTTCCCAAGCCCCATGCTCATAATTTCATTAATGAAAGAAATACAGCTATGCAAAAATAAAATCACTTTGGATTCATAAATCATTGTTGAATTCTAACATTGACGTCATTGCAGGACCCAAGCAAGTGTGGATCCCAAAATCAGCTTAATGAACAAGCTGAGATGTCTTGCAGCCAAAAAATTAGAAATGGATTCATGACATTGGCTGTGCAAGGCAAGAAATGATGGAGAACAAAGGTAAAAAATATTTTGAGACTATGATTGAAGACTGTTCAGGTAAAATCTCTTTAACACTTCAGTTTTGAACTGCAAGAATTGAAATGGATCTTTACCTTTATCTGAGCAATGAAAATGTGTCTTAATGCTACCCCTACATAACAATGCCTCTTAGCAGTTGGAATCAGGTCATCTTGCTTGCATAACTGTGCACATGATCTCTTGGTATATCAAATGATGACATGTGGAAAAACAATTATGCTTGTTTGGAAACTATCATTATGCATGAGTAAAATACTCCGCCAAGCACCAAAAGTCATGTTATGCATAAGGCTAATATGTGCTACTTTTTATGCATGTGTTATGGGGGAGTAAATTTTGAACATGCTAATGGATGCTCTTTGTGTGCAAATGCTTGAATGATGAGTTATCATATGCACACTCTATGGGGGAGTAAGTTAAGGCTAGGTGAGTGAAATTCATAAGGGATACCTTTCATAATCAATGTGTATTTATTCCTCAATCTTATGGTTCAAGTCACTCTCAATTCAAAGCCTTAAAGCTGAAGTTTCAAAGCTCTCGTCGACAGCCCTGAACCACACTGTCGACATATATGACTTCACAAAAACCAGTTTTTGAACTCTGAGTGTTTCTGTCGACAGACGAATTCCATCTGTCGACAGCCAAGCACAGTTCTTGACCTCCCAGAACCAAGTCTTTCAGGTATGAGTGCATCTGTCGACAGGCTCTCCCTTGCTGTCGACAGATACACATTTCAATGATAAATCTTCATCTTCTCTAATCCTTACCTTATGAGTATGTTCATATTATTGATGCAAGGGGAGAATTTGGACTTAATATTCATTGCAATCTTTCATATTCACATGGTATCAAAGACATTGAATTAATCACAATGATTTTGATATAATATTTTGTGCTTGAGTCTAGGTTGTGTCATCTAGAAAACATTGATCAAATCTAATAATTTTAACCTAACTCACTTGAATAACTCCCTGTGAATTATCATGTTTCTAAAATGGTTTGATAAGTAAGAAAGTTTTTGAACTTAATGTTTTACATTAACCATTGACATTAAATAACCATTGACCTTGATTGTTAAAAAAAAAAAAAAAAAAAAAAAGAGAAAAGCTACCTATTTCAAACACTCAAAAGTTCATAAAAAGTATTTGAAATGGGACAAAGGCAGAGCAATGATGAGTATCACTGAGTAACCGGGACATGGGCATCACAAATGTCTGTCTTCGCGTAAAAAAAAAAAAAAGTCTTTTCATTATCTCTGAACAATAGTATGATGGTCACTCACACTGAGTAACTGGGGGTACGGGCATCCCACATGTCTACCTTCACGTCAAAAGGTGAAAGTGATCTTAATTACTACTTTTCCCACATTAACTTGACAAAAGAAATTGTTCAAATGCTTGAAATAGAGTGGAGCCTCGAAGATTTAAATCAAGGGCAATGGGTTGTCATTGTCAAATGTTTATGTGGACATTACCTTCCTTTACCAACTGAAAATCACCACTAAGGTATATGATTTTCTTAATAGTTTTATTCAAGGGGTTATCTTACTTTCATATGTTTTTGGACGATGTATCCTAAATGCTATAACTTGAGATTCCCGGAGTATTATCTCATAACCATTGTAGAATTTTTGTGTCCAACTACTAGTGTCTATGACATCTTGCAATTGGTATAAACCAATTCTGAACCTAAAATTCTAATGAACACTCATTCCCCACTCATATCTTTCACAATTCAGTTATGTGGTCATACAATTCTTTGCTTCATTTCTTTCCACTTCTTTGGGTCATCAGTCTGTTAACTCCGTCGTCTCTTTCTCCTTCACTTTTGCTTTTGTTCTTTCATGCAATGGATTATCTTTTTTGTAACTGTGTGCACTTACTGATCAATGACTGGAAACACAGTTCTTTGCTTCATTCTTAACCATTTGTGCATGACTTATCTTTTGGATGTTGCCAAAAGGGGGAGAAACTCAATTGTACACTAATTGACTAATTTTGTCATCATCAAAAAGGGGGAGAATGTTGGGTTCACATTCTAACATTAATGACAACATATTTTTGATGATGAACAGGGTTAATTGAGTTTATGTACAATGTGAATTGAGTTTAATACATGACAGCTTCAAACAAATAACTTGATGCAATACTTGATACTATATGTTCATAATATCTCACTAACTATGTTCATCAATGTAGGAGAGATACTATGCAAGACATGTACCAAAGTCAAGCTTAAAAGATCAGAAAAGCAAGAAAAAACAGGTACCTGTCGACAACAACAAAGCCCCCTGTCGACAGATTCATGCAGTCAGAAACCAGTCTTCTAGCAAAACAAGTGCCTATCGACAACAAACAATTGTCTGTCGACAGAAGCATGCAGTAAAGCTACACAGAACATCCAGACTTCTGTAATTTGGAACATTGTCAGTTTCTGTCGACATCAGCAAGTCGGCTGTCGACAGACGGAGTTTTGGGAAGATCTTATGGCCGGGATATGATCTATATTTGGGTGTTTCCTTTTACCAAGACTCTCCATACTTAAACACCCTTATATAAAGATCATTTTGGAGGTATTTTCGCAGCAAGGCAGCCTCCACACCAAAACCCTAAGCAAAGACCAAGAAGAGAGGTTTTCTCTACTGCTCTGCTTTAACACTCTGCTCAGAACAAGAAGATCCATTCGACGAGCAGGATTGAAGCTGGTTCGTCCTCAAGTCAAGCTTCTCCATCATCACGTGGTCTTCAACGACGTGAAGCTTGAAGTATTCTAGACGAACTCACAGAAGAGTTTACATATTGGATTTGATCCTCAACTCAGAACTCTTCTTTCTTTCTATTTTCATATCTTTGTGTGGGTAGTGGTTCAAGCGTTCCTTGTGCTTGATCCACGTGTGGATTGTTGTTCTGATTGCGTGTTTGCATCAGACAACGTGTGTGGTGTGTTGGTCAGATCAAGGCTAGAGGATCTGATCTATTGTGGACTTGATCTAGCGGTGTGTGTGTGGTTGAGCCGTTGTGCTCGTGTGTGTGTGTTGTACTCAGTTCTTGAGTAGTGTGTCCTCACTGTGTGAGGGGTGGACGTAGGAGTCACGTGGTGTGATCTCCGAACCACCTAAAAAATTCCTTGTGCACTGTGGTTTGATTTGTGGTTTGCATTGTGTTGCGCTAGATGCATGCCTAGGGATTTCGTTTACACACTACTTGTTAATTTGTTCACACACATTACATCAGATCAAAGGGGTTTTAATTGAGTAGATCTATTAATCCGAAGTAATTTTTAAATTGCTTAAGTTTCCGCTGCAAATATATTCAACCCCCCCTTCTAGCTTTGCCATAAACGAATATCCGATCCTAACAATGTGGGCA
The DNA here is from genome assembly GCA_014218235.1 of Colocasia esculenta. Taxonomy (NCBI): domain Eukaryota; kingdom Viridiplantae; phylum Streptophyta; class Magnoliopsida; order Alismatales; family Araceae; genus Colocasia; species Colocasia esculenta. Next base: position 111,972,448 of record CM024758.1, read on the forward strand.
CACATAGTACATATAATCCGAGAGTGAAAATATGACAGCTAACTAAAGCCAGTACGTAGCATAAGCCAATCCATCTTATCAATATCATCTAATTCGAAAAACAGTGATCTATTACTTGGGTCCTTGAACAGGTCAAGTGCATTTAGATACACAAGACGAGGTAGGTTTGGGGTTCTCTTCATTACATCAATGCAGTCTTTCATAGTTGGGATTGGCACAGCATTCTCTTGTGTGGGGATACACTGCGCAACGTTTTCAGACTTTCAAGAAGTGTGTTCCGCTCATTGCAAGAAGCTGTCCACTCGCGCACAGTTTACTTGTCAATACGCTTTCCACATTCCTTCTTTTCCTTCCCAATGAAAGTCTTCGGTTGGGTCCTGATGTACCTTCATCTGCTTGAGTACCCGGTGTATTTTGAATAGCAAGTGTGACTGGTTGGTGATTCTGAAGTCGATCATTTTGTGATGTATTCATCACATCAACAAAGTCATGGTTTGAAGTCTCCATGAAGTCTAGGTTCACGAGAGGCATGTTCTGATTGGTTGGCCTAGTAAGAACATCCAAAAAATGTTGTATATGATTTCCGTTGAATTGTGTAGTTGGTCATTTTCATTTGTATTGCTTCTGATTATCCCATCAGCGTGATCTCTAGTGTATGCGGTTCCACCACATACATAAGACATTTCTTGGTATAGTGGGAAGGGCTTCATTTTGATCTTCCCAAGATCACAATTACCCTGGAAATCCAATCCAATTGGAGCAGTCAGATGTTTGTACTATAGGGTAATTATAGGAAAAAAATCCGCCTATGGACAAGGGGTGGGAAGAAGTCATCATTACCTTAATGGCTTCATCCCAAGCTCCAGGATAACCTGGAATGGGAAGATGGTTAACATCATCCATCCCCAACCACTCAACTTCATCAATTTTTCGTAGAGATGAAACTTGCTTTTCAAGTTACGCCACCGCCCTTTCAATTGTGCCTTGGTCATGTCAATTTTTAGCTGAGCATTGAACTCCCTAAGGATGTCCTGCCAAGAATGGCCGGTAAAATTTTCTTGTCGATTGTTGGTCTTCTCAGCCTCCTTCATGACTATGTCAACCAAGACACGATCTTGGTGCTTCTCCTAGTTTGGTCCCCGTGGTCGAGTAGGTTCCTTACCCTTTGCCACCCTCTTATTGAACACTAGACTCTCCTCTATGTTGAAGAATGTAGCAGAAGAAGATGCAAATAGTATGAGGTAGAAGCACATTGCATAAAGGCCAACATAAATGTAATGGACAAAGCAATTGTAAACACTCATTACATCATTAGGTGCATGAAGCATGTGTAAGAAGAACATGGCATACATATGTATATGATGAAAAGTAAAAGCCATAGTAAGAGAGAGAAGAACAAATTGTCTGTTTGTTGAATAGAAAGTCAAAGATTAGATGCTTACCAGTAGATGACATTTTCAGTCTCCTCTTTTTGAACTCTCTTATGATCCTTTGACATGCATACATACAAATAAACACCCGAAGTTAGTGAATGGCGCATGAAAGTAGTTTGCAATATCCACAAGTTAGGTAGCTAAAGTATGCCACAAACATTCATGAGAAGCAAGTTTTTTTCATAAAATGAGATTCATAACTATCTAAGAGGAAACAATGTCACAATCAGGCCCAAACATAGAGCTGAAATAAAGAGAAACTAAACATAACTTTTATTTTCCATTCAATTATATATGTATATATATATATAGTTTCCATTTATTTTATTATTTCATTACTGGGATTACATATATCTTTGAAGTCTATTTACAAGTAGTTTGGCTATAATCTTATAACAAGTGTTGCTCAGACTAATTGGTCTTTGTAGTAGTGAGTACCTTTCTTGCTCTTGGGAATGAAGGTAATGAAGGACTGGTTTACAGTGGTAAGAAGCTGAGCTGTTTAAAAAAATTCTAGGTAAGTTTAAAATTTCTTCTTCCATAACTTCCCAATGAGTTTGGAGGAAGCTGGAAGGGGAAACATCAAGATCAGGTGATTTATTAAAGAGAGTTGATAAACAATGTTTTCAATCTTATCATGTGAGGGAATTCTATATCAGATGATTATCTACCATCATTAATCATATGATGATAAGACTTTGACATCAATCTAGCATGGGCAAACAGATCAATGAAGCCAGGACAACAGATACATCAATTGGAAAGACAACCCAAGTATTTGTGTCTTTTTCTGCCAAAGAGGCCAAATAATTGCAATTACATGCGCTCATTCCAAAGAAACTGAAACATGTAAATGCAAAATGATGCACAGAATTGTAATTCCCGGTTGAAACTGATTGATACTTGAAAAATGTATCGTACTTTTGTTTCAAAAAAACATGCACAGCTGGAACAATGCAACTATTATATTCTATTACTTCATTAAATGTTATGTTCCACAATGTGTTTTTGTCCTAAATACCTTAAATTTACATATGTTATCTAGATGGTTTTTTATTGTAAATATTTAGATTATATCATATAAACTTCTTCAAAAAAAAATATGAAGAATGTCATTTTTACATTTATTTGTCAGATCTCATAATGATGATATATAGTGATGACAAATAAAATTTACATGAATTTAATCATGGCAACTGGTGGGAAGATTTCGTGATAGTCAACACTTTTTCTTTTAAGTAGACCCCTTCACAACTAATGTTGTCTTGTAGACATCAAGCTTTCTATTTGCTCCACTTTTCTTTTAAACATCTATTTATATTCGATAGGTATAAGAATCTCGAGTGAATCCACCAAGTTTTCTTTTGCACATTTGTCTTCTTCTCGAACATCTTAGGTAGTCCAACTCAAAATGTTAACATAATGGATGGAAAAGATTCTATATGTGAAACATACCTCAATTTTATTCCTTCGTCAACTTGAGATTATTCGAATGCAAAAAAAGAAAGACATTCGAAATAAAGTTAAGCTACTAGAGTAAAAAGATGCTTAATAAAGTAATATTCCCATTACTATAACCACATGTGCAGACAAAGTTAAGAAGTCTATAGAAGTGATCGAAGTGTAGTCCGCAAAGTTACCCTATTTTGGTGAATAATGTCATTGGGAATTTAGTTACCATAATAACGTTTGTTGTTTGGTCCGCAAAATTTTGTCTAATGATATCATGTTCGGGAAACCGGTGTCCAAATCGTAAAGGAAGCAAGCATATTAAAAGAATGCCCAGTTGAGGTAGCAGAAAGGGTAGTCTACGATTCCAGAGCTAAGCGTTGTGGTGGAAGTGGGGGCTTTTGGAGGCATTCATGTTGCCATGTTGGTATGTCAAACAAAACATGGATTTGACTAATCATAAAAAAAAAAAAAAAGAAACACACCGTCTGCAGAGAGCTTTCTCATTCTACTCATGTGCCTTGTTTCTTTCTTTTCTCCTGTACACAGTACACCATTTTAGGAATGTATTAACCATGCCATGGTTAAATGATTCCGTTGTTTCTTTCTACTCCTGGCATGGTGAAATGTCAACTAGCATTTTTTACAACTTTTTCAGGAATAAAAAAAATTAACCATGCATTTATGAAAAATAAACCAACGGAATCATGCCCCAACAGTAGCGCTCATGTGAAACTGTATGAACTGTTCGAACTAATTTAACACTCCACCAAAAGAAAAAGGGAAAACAAGGCAGTGTGCAACCATAGAAGGAGGCTGTGCAAACCTGGATCAGATCCACTACTTTCGATCATAAGGACATGCAGTAGATCGTAGAACTAGGGTGTAGAAAAGGCCCCACTATGTTGCTATCGGGAGAAGAGAACGAGGCATACCACTCGTGGTCCGGGGAGTTGGATCCGCAAGATGAGGTCGCCAGGGAAGGGATTGGAGGTCCAGAACCACCACCGTCGGGAACCCTGCTGGTCTGTATAGCGGCGCACAGTTCCGGCAAGCTCGGCATCGACCAAGGAGACGGACTGAGGAGGACGCCTACTTTATGGAAGGTGTATAAAGGAAGGGGAGGAGGAAAGTGGAAAGGGACGTTTCTGAGAAGACAATACACTAGTGTGTGTCCCTTCCGACGATTTTTGCAAGCGACTTCGTCTCCTCACCAATGCGGCCTTGCAGAAGACTGGCCCCCGTGTACCAGGGGGTGCATTGAAGAACCACCCTGTTGCTAGTTGACGAGCCCAGAGGGGGGGTGAATGGGTCTTAAAAATAATCTTTAGACGATTCCTGTAATTTAAACATACACACAATGTTCTTCGAAGGAGGTAGTGACTGTTAGTTTGAATAACAAACACATAAGAGAAAGGCAACACACAACACAAGAAATTATCTTGTTCGGACTCCTCTCCTTAGGAGTCCTACGTCCAGTCCTGAGCAATCTCTCAGGGATTTCACTAACAAGGGTACAGTCCCCCTTTAAGGACACTACAAACACCCAGCTCAGTGGTCTTTCCTTCACACCCGAAGGGACAACTACACCCTGGATACCCCACCAGGTCTTCCTTCACACTGAAGGGAATCAACACCTGGATACTACCAGGTCTTCTCACAACCGAAAGGGAAACTGTTGGGTTGAATGCATAATTCATATCATTTCCCTCCTATTTTGATGATGACAAGAAGTGTTCTTAAAGCAATTTCATTGAAACATGTCAAAAACATCATACCTGAAATTCATGTTCAAAAAGTATTTTTCAAACCACATTTATCATTTATGGTCATGATAAATCATTTAACTAATGATATATGTTTATTTTTCAGGTACAAACATTTTTATGCAAAAGATGTGTCGACACACCCATCAATGGTGTCGACACATCAACACAGATTCAAAGGCAAAATGTGTAAAAATGTTAAGACTGTGTCGACACATGTCAAGAGTGTGTCGACACGAGTGGCAGTTTTCCAGAGATCAAGCCTACCCAGGTCGACACACTCCCAGGGAGGTCGACACTAGACCCAGTTCCCAGAACAGCCAGTTTGAGGAATTGGGACAGCAGGTCGACACACTCAAGAGCAGGTCGACACGGGAGCTTCTTCCCAGAACAGCAGTTTCCATATTGGGACAGTGTGTCGACACTACCACCAGGGCAGGTCGACACACTACGGAAACTTTTCATCCTAAAGTTGATGGCTGCCACGTGTCCTTCTAGGGCGATCAGAATCTTCCTAGGAAAGCGTGCCCTTGTACCCAAAAGGGTATCTTTGGAATCCTAAGGGTATAAAAGGTTCTTTTTGGCCTGCCTTTCAAATAGGACAACAGACCCAACTCTCTCAGCGCCTCCAAGAAGCTCCTGGCGGCCAGAAGAGCCCGTGTCTCCTTCTCTGCTCTCCAATTGCTTCCAGAAGACCAATTCCACCAATTCAAGGTGTGGGAATTGGAATTTGATTCCTGAAGATTCCTCTGAAGCATTCCAGGAGGCAGATCCTGTAGAAGACTTCTTTGGTGAAGAACTCGAGGAAGATCCATCTTCTCAGATTGCAGAGCATCGACCTGGACTTCCAGCTTCACATGCTTCTTCCCAATTCAAGTCTCTACAAGGGAGTACACTGAAGAACGAAGACTTTCAATTCAATTTAACTTTTCTTCTGTTCTTCTGAGATATCTCTTGAGATTATGCAAGTGCTTCTGCATAACTCTCTTTAGAGTTCTCAAATTTCGACTAGATCTGTTGCTAGAGGATCTTAGTCTTAAGTTGGTGTCTAGCAAGTTTAAGTGTGAGCATTGTGCTCAATTTGTGTGAGCATTGTGCTCAGGTGTGGTGAGCCGTCGAGCTCAGTTTGAGTTGTTAAGCTCAAGGTTGGTTTGAGCAGTCTTGCTCAGTGTGTTTCTAGAGTAGTCTTGCTCTAGAAGTGGTGTGAGTTGTAAGCTCTCCAGTGTTGGAGTTGTCAGGCTCCTTTGGGTGTGTAACCCAGTTGTGTTAGTGAAGCCTCACAGGTTGTGAGGGGTGGATGTAGGAATCACATGGGTGATTTCCGAACCACCTAAAAATCCTGTGCATTTGTCTTCTGTGGTTTGATTGATTCATCCGTTAGATGCTTGCATAGGATTCGTTTTTAATTCACTTAATCAACTTGTTACTCATCTAAGTTTTTCAACTCACTCAAATCTAATCAGATCTGTAGTTTTTCACTGATAATATTACCTCTGATTCTAGATATTTTCAATTACTTAAGCTTTCGCAAAAGTGGCTAAGATCTATTCATCCCCCCCCTTCTAGATCTTTTCCATACATTAATCTTGATCCTTCAATTGGTATCAGAGCGGGTTTACATCGATCTGATTTGAACTGAGCAGTTTTTGTTTCTGAGTATTGAGTGTTTGATTGTTTGCTTGTTTGTTGCTTGCTTGTTTAACTCTTTCTCTGTGCATTTACTTAAGTGTCATGGACTCAAAGGGTTTCATAGCTGAGGGCCATTCCATAAATAGGCCACCATTCTTTAATGGTTTGGACTATTCTTATTGGAAGAACAGAATGCAAGTATTCTTAAGGGCCCAGAACTATGAGATCTGGAAAGTAGTTGAGGCTGGTCCCTATGAAAACCAGGGTGAGGAAGAAACCTGGACGAGGGAACAAATAAGGAGAGCTACATTGAATTACAGTGCCATGAACATGATTCAATGTGCTGTCATCCCAGGAGTATTCGAGAATCTCTATGTGCAAATCTGCCAAAGAGATGTGGGATAAACTCGAATTACTCTATGAGGGAACATCTCAGGTCAAGGAGACCAAGGCAAATATTTTAGTTTCAGAATATGAACTCTTTATGATGAAATCTAATGAATCTATTTCTGAAATGTTTGCCAGATTCATGGTGATAGTCAATGGACTCAAGGCTTTGGGTAAGGAGTATACTGATGCAGACTTGGTAAGAAAAATCTTGCGTTCACTCTCTTCAATTTGGCATACAAAGGCCACTGTCGTTGAAGATTCAAAAGATCTGTCCAAAATCTTTGGATGAATTGATTGGATCTTTAATGACATATGAAATCAACTTAAAAAGAAATGAAGAACATTTAATTAAGACCAAGCCTATGGCACTCAAAGCCTCTTCAAGCAACAAAGATAAAAATCAGGATAAGACAAGTTCTGAAGAATCTGAGTCGAATGAGGATGAGATTGCCCTCATGACCAGACAATTCAGGAAATTTTTGAAATATAGAAAAGGGAAAATGGCTGGGAAAAAGAAATTTTTCTCAGGTAAGAAGAACATCTCCTCTTCCAATTTCAATAAAATCATAAACCTGATGAAAATGTTATCTGTTACAGGTGCAACAAGCCAGGACACATGAAGGGAGAGTGTCCTGAGAACAAGAAGGAAAAGCACAAGAGATTCCAGAATATAAGAAGCCAAAGGCCATGGTGGCCACTTGGTCTGACGAAGACTCAAGTGAAGAAGAAGAAGAGAAGAAATCCTCAAGCTCTGAAAGCGAGGAGGTTTGCTTCATGGCCAACAGCACAGATGAAAAGGTAAATACTTCCTTTGAAGATTATACTGTTGAAGATTGGCAGGATGTGTATGCAGAATTGGTAGAAAGATACTCTGAAATGAGAAAAGAAAACAAACACATCAAAAGAAAATTGAAAATCTTTACCATAACCAATCTTCAAACAATAGAACCTGTGAACTGGAATCTGAAGTAACAGAATTGCTTGAAGAAAAAGAAAATTTACTGAACCTTATTGATGAATTAAAACTTGCCTCTCAGAAGGCCTCCCAAGAATTCAGAAATTTAATGAAAAGCTGGAAATTGAAAAACAAGAAAAACAACAGAAAATTGAAGAAATTGAAGCTTTAAAAACCAGCTAAAGGAAAGGGAGAAGGTTATCCAAACCTTCACAAAAGGCCAAGATAACCTAGAAGCATTGCTAGGATCCAACATGACAACCACATCTCATGGATTAGGATTCAACAAAAAGAAACCAACAAAAGACAAATCATGAGAAAAAGGGAAAAACACCACTAATTAATTTGTCAAGGGTCCTAATCTGGAAAACACTGAAATCCAACAAACAGCAAACAAAACCCCAAACAAAATCAAAACAAATCAAAAACTCAAAAACAAAAGAAGACTGTCAGGTCGACACAGTCCCCTGACAGGTCGACACTAGTCCACAAGAAGAAGACTTCTGTGGCTGATGTGTCGACACCAGTACAGGAGAGGTCGACCTGCTCAACACAAAAACCATAAACAGCTCAACCAAAAATTCAAATAAAAATCTGAAAAATAAGAAAAAGGGAAAAGAAATAATCCATGAAAAACCTTGGACTTCCAAGACAACACTTCAAGAAAATTGGATTAATCCTTGGAACCAATGGTATGAAAATCCCTGTTGGTATTATCCTCAATACCCCTATCCAAACTTCTGGATGTACCAACATAATCCATGGATTCCACCTCCTCCTCTGAACTCAAATTTTCAAATGAAAAACTCCCCTCCTACCAAAAATAAAGATCTTGGTGCTTTCATTCCTAAAAGAAAGAACAAACAGAAAAAGGCTGAAAACACCAAAGTAACAAAACAAAAGTCAAAAACAAATCAAATTTGGGTGAGAAAGGATTTGATGTCTTTGTTAAATCATTCTGATGGTCCCAACTCTGTTGGGTACCAAAATCTTCTCTCCACTGATCTTGTTGCAGGAAGGTCGTGCACCCAACACCAATATTGGTTTCTTGACAGTGGGTGTTCACGACATATGACTGGAGATAGAGCCAATTCTCATTCCTGCTTGAAAAGGAGGGAGGGGTCAGTGACATTCGGAGGTAAAAATAAAGGAAAGATCATAGGATCTGGAAAGGTTGGTCAAACTTCTTCAAACTCAGTAGATAATGTTTTGTTAGTTGATGGACTTGATTATAATTTGCTCAGTATCAGCCAACTATGTGACAAAGGTCACAAAGTTGTGTTTGAATCTGATTTTTGTAAAATAATTGATTCATCAACTGATAAAATCAAATTCTTTGGAAAAAGAGAAAACAATGTCTACATGATCAACCTTAATAAAAACTTTTCTGAAAATCTTGTTTTGTTGCAATAAAATGATGAAATTGCATGGACTTGGCAAAAGACTTGGCCATGCAAGTTTCAGAACAATGAATAAGTATAAGATTGAATTTGGTTAAAGGTCTTCCTGAATCATTTCTAAGTTGAAAATCAAGTTGTGGGATCTGTGCTAAAGGAAAACAAACTAAAATCTTTTAAAACCTTCAATGAGGTACTTACATCTAAGCCACTAGAACTTCTTCACATGGACCTTTTGGGCCAACAAGAGTTCTAAGCTTAAGTGGCAAGAGATATGGGTTGTAATCATTGATGATTTTACTAGATTTACTGGGTTATTTTCTATCCCACAAAAGTGATGCATGCCTTGAATTCAGGAATTTCTGTACCACTATCTTAACAACTTATCCATATAAAATCAAAAACATTTTAACTGATCATGGGGGTGAATTTGATAAACACATCCTTTTCTGATCTATGTGCTGAATTTCAAATCTTTCACAAGTTTTCTTCACCTAGAACTCCAGAACAAAATGGAGTTGTGGAAAGAAAGAATAGAACTCTTGTGGAAATGGCTAGATCCATGCTCTTAGGAGTAATCTGCCCAAATCCTTCTGGGCTGAAGCTGTAACACAGCCAATCACATCCTAAACAGAGCTTTGGTCAGACCAAAGATCAGAAAAACCCCCTATGAATTGTTGAAAAACAAAAAGCCAACTGTTGCTTACTTCAAAACTTTGGGTGCAAGTGTTTGTACACAATAACAACAAAGAAAACCTTGACAAGTTTGATGCTAAGAGTCAGGAAGCTATCTTCCTTGGCTATTCAGAAGTGTCAAGGGCTTTCAAAGTGTACATATTAAAAACCAAAACTGTTGAAGAATCTCCACATGTTATTTTTGATGAAAATTCCTTTTCCACTAATGATTCTAAATCTTGCAGGGAAAAACAAGACAATGAAGAGGATGACCTCATTGTGGACTCTTCACCAACTGTTGAGGAGATTGTCAACATGAAGAGAACCTGAACAAACCATCTCTCAAGGGTCAGGTAATATTGCTCCAGAAGTGGGCACTTCTCAACAGGTAATTTCTGAACCTCGTTTTCTAAGAGATCACCCATTAGACAGTGTAGTTGGCAACTTAAATGATAAAGTTAGGACCAGATCATCCTTCTTGCAAAACATTGAAGAAGACTCACTAGCTCTAATTTCCCAAATTGAACCCAAGTCAATTGATGAAGCCTTATCCAGTTCTGATTGGATTGATGCTATGCATGATGAACTTCATCAATTTGAAAGAAATCAAGTATGGGAATTAGTGCCTAGAACTAGTGACCAAACAGTGATTGGCACTAGAGGGTTTTCAGAAATAAATTGAATGAAGCTGGTCAAGTAATAAGAAACAAAGCTAGGCTAGTTGCAAAGGGGTATAACCAAGAATTTGGAATTGACTTTGAAGAATCTTATGCCCTGTAGCTAGACTAGAAGCTGTGAGAATTTTCCTTGCTTTTGCATCCTCCATGAAATTCAAAGTCTTTCAAATGGATGTCAAAAGTGCATTTCTAAACGGATATATAAAGGAAAATGTTTTTGTTGAACAACCTCCTGGATTTGAAAATGAAAAATATCCTAACCATGTTTTCAAGCTTAATAAGGCACTCTATGGTCTTAAACAAGCTCCAAGAGCTTGGTATGATCGTTTGAGTTCCTTTTTACTTGAAAAAGGATATTCTAGAGGTAATGTTGATCAAACATTGTTCACAAAACAGTAAAAATCAAATAATTGTTGTCCAAATTTATGTTGATGACATAATATTTGGATCAACTAATAAAGCCTTTGCACTGAATTTTCAAATCAAATGAAGAATGAATTTGAAATGAGCTTAATGGGAGATTTAACTTTTTTGGGATTGCAGGTTAACCAAACCAATGAAGGAATCTTCATCAGTCAAACCAAATATGTCAAGGAGCTACTGAAAAGGTTTGACTTTCAGAACCTTAAACACTCAAGCACCCCATTGCAATAAATGCTAAGCTAGAAGAAGACCCATCTGGTAAGTCAGTAGATCCAAAGACCTACAGAGGTATGATTGGCTCTCTGCTCTATCTTACACTTCTAGACCTGATATTCAGTTTTGTGTGTGCTTATGTGCTAGATTCCAATCTAATCCTAAAGAAAGTCATATGCTTGCTGTGAAAAGATTTTTAAATATCTTGTTGGAACATGTGACTTAGGAATTTGGTATCCTGCTGGTTGCAAGTTAGAATTGTTTGCCTATTGTGATGCTGATTATGCTGGGGTAAGTTAGATAGAAAAAGCACAAGTGGCTTGTGTCTATTTCTAGGTGGGTGCCTTATCTCTTGGGCTTCTAAGAAGCAACATTCAGTTGCTCTGTCAACTGCAGAAGCTGAATATGTTGCAGCAGGTAGATGTGGAACTCAGATTCTCTGGGTGAAACATCAACTTCTTGATTACAACCAAGATTTAGGGTGTGTACCCATCCTATGTGATAACACAAGTGCAATCAACCTTTCTAAAAATCCCATTCAGCACTCCAGAAAAACACATTGAAATTAGGCATCATTTCTTGAGAGATGAGGTTGCAAAGAAATCTTTTGAACTCCATTTTATTGAAACTGAAAAACAAATTGCAGACATATTCACTAAACCCCTTCCTGAAAACAGATTTTCATCCTAAGGAGAGAACTTGGTCTTTGTAGACGTCCACCTCTTGATTTCTCTCAAGGTTTGGGTTGAGTGCTATGCATTGTCTAAGGGGGAGTTCTGTGCATTTCATAACTCTTTGCTTCCTCAAGTTACATTGTTCATATCTCTCTCTCTTTCAATTCTATTTCTCTTTTTACAATAAATTCTCCACTTCTGATTGTGTTGAAACTTCTTGGTATATCAAATAGTGACTTGGAGAAGGACAAGTTATGCTGTCTGGACCTTTCACTATGCGTGAGAACATATCTCCGCCAAGTACTAAGAAGTTGATATGCAATAGTTGAGGGGAGCTTTTATTGTTCAAAGAGAATTTCTTTTCTGATTTCAAAACTTGCACAGTTTTCACTTCCATTTCTTTTGATAATGAATTCTTCAACTCCTATTGTGTTGAAATTCTTGGTATATCAAATGGTGACTTGGAGAAGGACAGGTTATGCTTGTCTGGACACTTTCACTATGCGAGAGTATGTGTCTCCGCCAAGTACCAAGAAATGGATATACAATTGTTGAGGAGAAGTTCTTGTTGTCCAAGAAGAAAATTTCTTTCTGATTTCAAATTGCATCTTTATTTTGATGAAAAATGGTTGAAATCATCATCTCAGGGGGAGCTAGAAAATTCACAAGTCATTTTTTTGCAAAATTCAAACCCTTCTTGCATTTCATCAATTCCTTGCATGATGTCCTCATTCTAAAGTCTAGAGTCTCAAAATGAACTTGAGTGATCTATTATATTTTTACTAATCAACTTTCAACTATGTCTCTCAATCCACAGAAATTCAGATCTCTTCCTAAACTAAATAACAATTTGTGCTTGAACTTAAAACATTTCCTTGTTTGCAACTGATGACTGGATGAATTTGACCTCTATCTCACATACTCTCCAAAATCTTGTAAAATCCAACAGAGCAATGGCATCTGTGCTGAGAAACTGCACACCTTCACAATGAATGAAGTGCCATGCATGTCATGAGGCATTATTGCTAACTCTGTTCAAAGGGGATCAAATTGAAATAAATTCAACACTAAGCAAAAATGTGCTATGCTTTTTGATGATGACTGAGTAACTGGAATATTGGCGTCTACAAACGTATATTTTTCATGTCAAAAGGTCATCATTTACCCCTTTGAGACTTGACAATGACTAAATCTTAAGTATCCAGGGACTATGGGTGTAAAAAGCACTAGTACTTGAGTGAAAGAGATTTATATCATTTGATAGTTTGTTAAAAGAACAAAAATATGAAAATTATTGGAGATTTGTTTAGAAAGAATCATCTTCTTCCTTCATCAAGTTGTTCTTTAAGTTTGTGTTTTAATTTCAACAAAATTGTATTTGGTCTAGATGACATCTTTAATTCTTGAAAATTGAGAAACATGGTAGTTTTTAGTTGATTGTTAAATACATTTATCCCTCAATTTATCATTTTGTTGACTCAAGTCTTGGAATGCTAATATCCTGTTAGGAAATTGCTTGAAAAACTTGATTTGTGATGAATTTTTGCAAAATATAACAAATGAATTTTTAAGCCCCTTAAAAATCCTTGAAATGATAATTCCTCTCATTTTTAATCATTCTAAAGATGTTCCCAAATTTCTCAAAATTCTCCTCAAAATTCAATTTTTTCATCAAGGCCGTGTCGACACACTATGTGACCTGTGTCGACACACACTCTGGGTCAGGTCGACACACCCTCTTCCTGTGTCGACACACCCCTTGCCAGAATTCTTTTCAGCCCGTTAGGGTTCACCTTAAACCTTGTTGTTCCTGCGGGGCAGTGTACCACTGCATCTCTATTTGGAGTCAGGTCGACCCGACGGCCTCATTTCAACCCTTTTCCGGCAAGAATTCCTCCAAATTCTCTCTAACTCTCATCCATCCTTCATCACCTCTCCACTCTTCATTTTCTCCAAATTCCACTCCTCTTGCACCATGGTCCGGAAGATGGGTCCCCGGCGTGGCGCACGATCTCAGGCCTCTTCAAGGCCGATTCCGGCAGCCAGTGCCGATGCCCAGATGGAAAGAAGAACCAAGAGAAGAAATGATCCTGCAGAGCTTCCAGGATCTTCTTCTGCACCTCAGAGCTTCCAAAAGAGGTAGACCTCCTCTTCAGGCAGAGGTAGAAGTCTTCCAAACCCTAGACCCAAATTCCGGGTCTTCTTCTGAAAACCTGAGGAATCATCTTCCTCCTCTTCTGAGTCTCAAGAGGATATTCCCTCAGAGTCAGTAAGTGCAGCCAAACTGATTTTGAAGCCTAGAATTTGACCTTTCAGACACCCAACTAGCAGACTCTCTTCCTGAAATTCAACCATATTTTCCTTCCAGTCTTGGATACCCTTTATATCTGAATTTCAAGTCTGCTATCCAAGGTTAGTTAGAGAATTCTACAAAAACCTCACCTGCACAGACGAAGGTTTTGAATCCAAAGTCAAGGAATAGATATAGACATGCCAACTGCAGTAGCTGCCTCCATTTTCAAAGTGCCAGATGAGGGGGCTGACTACCATGAATTTGAATTTGATTTACATGAAGCCTATTCAATCTTGACAGGCCATCCTGCAGATCCATCTGATCCCAAACAAACCTATGTAACCAGGTTAATGCCAATACATTTCCACCTGTGTTAAGGGTAATCCACCACATCTTGACAACCATAATTACCCCTCAAGGTGGTGGGAGGGATAGATTGACAGACATCCAGAGGTTCATCTCTATTGCATGGTCAAAGACATCAAGATTAACCTTCATGTGATTCTTTATCAAATCATTCTGAAACTACAAGAAAAGACCTCAAGAGATCTCTTCCTTATGGAGCACATCTGACCTCAGTGTTCAAGCACTTTGGTGTGCCCTTGGACAATGAGAAGTCCCAATCCATTCCCAAGTCAAACATCTACACTTTTAAGAACATCCAAAAGTTTATGGGATTTAGATTGGAGGGAAATCAGATTAAAAGAGGGCCAATTGTGGTTGAGGCTCCTCAAGCTCAGGAGGACCAGCCTCAGGTTGAAGAAGATCAGGAGGGTCAGCCTCAAACATGAGGGACAGCCTCAAGTTCAAGAGGATCCAATTCAAATGCCAGAGGATCAGCCTCTAATGGATGAGGACCAGCCTCATATCCTTCCTGAAGATGGCATTCAGCTTGAAACACATATTCCACCTCAAGCTGACCCTTCCTCTTCCATGCCACATACTTTTCAACCTCCACATTTCACCTCTACATTCCAATCATCTACTTCTTCTGGTGGGTCCTCAATTCCACCAGAATTACTCTCTTTTCTCAATGATAAATTTGATACATTGAACTCCACTATTCAAACCATGTCAGACAGATTTGAGTTGAGAGTTCAAAGGCTTGAGAATCAATGTCAGCTAAATTATTGAGCAGAAGGAAGCCTCAGATTATGCAGCACAGAGATTCAACAGACTCATAGGCACTCTGGGAGATTCCTATATTGAGCTGAAAGAGCATCAAGATAAGCTGGAAGTTGTACTTCAGGGAATTTTGGCAAATTCCCAAGCAGATGTCTTCAAACTCTACAGCAACTCTCTCTCAGCTTGCTCATCTAGCTGATGAGTTGGAAAGCATGAAAAATTCAATGAACACATGGTAAAGAGATCTCAACCTTGCACAAGGAAGTGAGATAATTTCAAGGCCTGGCTGGTCAGATGGATCTTCATCAAGTTCTCAACCTGCTTCAGAAGAATTGAAAAGAACTCAAAGCACCTTGATAGAGCATTCTGATAGAATGGAGCATTTCTTCACACTAGGCTGACAACTATCCATGAAAACATCAAGTCAAGCATGAAGTCAATGGACAAAAGATTGTCAGACATTGAGATTCTTCTTGCTCCAATTCCTCCTCCTTCATCTTCTACCTAATGTACATTTGTTTTGATAATGTCAAAGGGGGAGAAGAATGTAATATTTTGATGTAATGATGTTTTGAATGAAATGAAATGGTTGTTTTGGCTTCAATGCAAAGTATTGTGATTGTGAATACAAATCTTTGTCTTTGTGTTTGAATACTTGTCCAATTGTTTGACTTGTGTGCACAAAATTTCTAATTTCAAGTAACACTGTATCTCACAAACAAATCATCAATTGTTACTGAACAATATCAAAAGACCTTGACAAGTATGAACAAAAAGGAAAACAAAAATTTAAACAATCAAAATTGCTTAAAATCACACTTCATCAAAACCACATTGAAAAATGGATTTAATGTTGCCATCATCAAAAAGGGGGAGATTGTTGGGTTGAATGCATAATTCATATCATTTCCCTCCTATTTTGATGATGACAAGAAGTGTTCTTAAAGCAATTTAATTGAAACATGTCAAAAACATCATACCTGAAATTCATGTTCAAAAAGTATTTTTCAAACCACATTTATCATTTATGGTCATGATAAATCATTTAACTAATGATATATGTGTTTATTTTTCAGGTACAAACATTTTTATGCAAAAGATGTGTCGACACACCCATCAATGGTGTCGACACATCAACACAGATTCAAAGGCAAAATGTGTAAAAATGTTGAGACTGTGTCGACACATGTCAAGAGTGTGTCGACACGAGTGGCAGTTTCCAGAGATCAAGCCTACCCAGGTCGACACACTCCCAGGGCAGGTCGACACTAGACCCAGTTCCCAGAACAGCCAGTTTGAGGAATTGGGACAGCAGGTCGACACACTCAAGAGCAGGTCGACACGGGAGCTTCTTCCCAGAACAGCAGTTTCATATTTGGGACAGTGTGTCGACACTACCACCAGGGCAGGTCGACACACTACGAAAACTTTTCATCCTAAAGTTGATGGCTGCCACGTGTCCTTCTAGGGCGATCAGAATCTTCCTAGGAAAGCGTGCCCTTGTACCCCAAAAGGGTATCTTTGGAATCCTAAGGGTATAAAAGTTCTTTTGGCCTGCCTTCAATAGGACAACAGACCCAACTCTCTCAGCGCCTCCAAGAAGCTCCTGGCGGCCAGAAGAGCTCGTGTCTCCTTCCTCTGCTCTCCAATTGCTTCCAGAAGACCAATTCCCACCAATTCAAGGTGTGGGAATTGGAATTTGATTCCTGAAGATTCCTCTGAAGCATTCCCAGGAGGCAGATCCTGTAGAAGACTTCTTTGGTGAAGAACTCGAGGAAGATCCATCTTCTCAGATTGCAGAGCATCGACTGGACTTCCAGCTTCACATGCTTCTTCCCAATTCAAGTCTCTACAAGGAGTACACTGAAGAACGAAGACTTTCAATTCAATTTAACTTTTCTTCTGTTCTTCTGAGATATCTCTTGAGATTATGCAAGTGCTTCTGCATAACTCTCTTTAGAGTTCTCAAATTTCGACTAGATCTGTTGCTAGAGGATCTTAGTCTTAAGTTGGTGTCTAGCAAGTTTAAGTGTGAGCATTGTGCTCAATTTGTGTGAGCATTGTGCTCAGGTTGTGGTGAGCCGTCGAGCTCAGTTTGAGTTGTTAAGCTCAAGGTTGGTTTGAGCAGTCTTGCTCAGTGTGTTTCTAGAGTAGTCTTGCTCTAGAGTGGTGTGAGTTGTAAGCTCTCCAGTGTTGGAGTTGTCAGGCTCCTTGGGTGTGTAACCCAGTTGTGTTAGTGAAGCCTCACAGGTTGTGAGGGGTGGATGTAGGAATCACATGGGTGATTTCCGAACCACCTAAAAATCCCTGTGCATTTGTCTTCTGTGGTTTGATTGATTCATCCGTTAGATGCTTGCATAGGATTCGTTTTTAATTCACTTAATCAACTTGTTACTCATCTAAGTTTTTCAACTCACTCAAATCTAATCAGATCTGTAGTTTTTCACTGATAATATTACCTCTGATTCTAGATATTTTTCAAATTACTTAAGCTTCCGCAAAAGTGGCTAAGATCTATTCATCCCCCCCTTCTAGATCTTTTCCATACATTAATCTCGATCCTTCAGAAACAAAACACTCTGGATACCACAGTCTTCACTTCACACATGAGGGTAAGCACAAGCTGAGAGAAAGAATTCAAGCCCCTAGATCAAGCTTTTAACAAGCAGGATCTGAAGCAACTAGTGCTGAGAGCAAGTCTAAAAAAGTTGCACTCTCAGAACTACACGGGCTCTCTTAGAAATTATTACAACACAGAGAGCGAAGAGCTGAGAGATGAAGAAAAGTAAGGTCTTTGCTCTAGACTTTCTTCAAAAGAATTTGAATGCTTGAAAACTCATGAAGTCTCTTCTGTTCTTCTGACTTGCATTTATATCTTCAATTTGAAATATAGACGTTGAAGTAACCGTTGTCTCTTAGATGGGAGACGTTAGACGCTGACAGTTTGGAGCTTCAACAATCTTTTATTATTTGAGCACGCAAAAGATAATGTCTTCTGGCGTCAGTATGGTCAACGTTGTATGACAGAACCTTTAGGACCCTGCACACATTAAATGCTAGAAAAGTAGAAGCTAGCTGTTCTCGTTGTCAGTAAACGTTGACATGAGTTTTCACCAAAATAGAAAAGCCAAATAGTTTGATCTAAAAGATGTTGACAGAGTATGCACGATATGAAAAGATATCATCTGTATGCATACAGTAGATACGTTCTGTCTTCATTAAATGCACATCAGTCAGACAGATAAGAGAATACTTTGACAATTCAACGTTTTAAATATCAAGTCGATATAACTATAAAGATGTTATCTATATGACTTATGAAATCGTTATGAATAAGTCAAGTTGACCAAGTCGTATGAGACAGAAGAAATCGTTGTGAAACACTTAACAAATCGTTGTGTTCATTTGTCAGTCGTTATGAGCTCTAAAGAAATCGTTGCGCAAAGCAAATCATTGTGAAACACTTAACAAATTGTTATACAAAGCAAATCGTTTGTTCATTTATCAATCGTTATGAGCTCTAAAGAAATCGTTGCGCAAAGCAAATCGTTGTGTTCATTTATCAAGTCGTTATGAGCTCTAAAAAAAATCGTTGCGCAAATCAAATCGTTGTGAGCGCTTAAAGAAATCGTTACGGTAAACGATGATGAAATCGTTACAACAAGCAAGTCGTTGTGAGTTCTAAGAAATCGTACGGCGAACAAGTCGTTGCGAGTTCTGAAGAAATCGTTGCGATGACTTATAGAATCGATATGAAAAGCGAGTCGTTACGCTTTCAAAAGAAATCGTTGCGATGACTTATAGAATCGATATGACAAGCAAGTCGTTACGCTTTCTAAAGAAATCGTTGCGATGACTTATAGAATCGATATGACTAGCAAGTCGTTACGCTTTCTAAAGAAATCGTTGTGATGACTTATATAATCGATATGACAAGCAAGTCGTTACGCTTTCTAAAGAAATCGTTGCGATGACTTATAGAGTCGATATAGGATCGACTTGTTTGAAACAACATGATTTTTCAGTCTTATAAAGAAATCGTTATGATGTTCAATAGAAATCGATATGGACTTAGAGAAATAGATTACAGCTTCAGAGAAGTAATGCATACCTTTATTGGCTTGTTTGACCTTGGTAATTTCCTGTACTTAAGACTTATGAATATTCATTAGATATAATTGATAAATTCTTGTTTGGTTTTGTTAATCATCAAAAATATATAATTAAAATTACATGGGGATAGACTGATCATCAATCTCCCCCTTTTGGTGATGACAAAATTGAACAATAAGCATGGATGAAAAACATCTGAAATGCTAATTTTCTCCTTTAAAAATAGTGGAATGTATTTCAGACATGCTAATTTTCTCCCCCTTTTTGTCATTGAGCAAAAAGACAATCTGAGACAAAGAAAGAAGAGGGAAAGAAAACAGGAGTACACAAAGAAGGAGATTTCATTAACTTTGTGGAGGTACAGGTAAATAGAAAGCAGGAGACAAAAGAGAGGCAAAATGGGGAGATGGTTTCCCATGCCTGTGCTTCCTGCTCTTCAAAATGAGTTTTAAAAACTCCAAAAGACAAAGAGTAGGAGGGTCCCATGGAGGAAGCCATCCTTTTGAGATGAAGATCTAGGTGCTGATAGAGGAGATCAACATATGCATTCTTGTCCATGTTCATCTTGAGGAATCGACGAGTCCCAAAGCTGGCACAGGTGAGGAATTGGTCCATTGTCACAGGATAGTGGTTGTGGTTGTCCCTGAGAGCCTTGTGAAGAGCCACATAGACTTTGTATCTTTCCTCCCAGACTTTGAAGGGATCATTGACTAGGTGGATAGAGTTCATATCAAGGAATGTGGCTGGAGACACTGCAGGCTTGCCTTCTTTGGCTTGGGCTTCATTGAGGGCAATCAATTGTTGGGCTGACAAGGGATAATACTTGGACCATTCTGTGGAAGTCAGCCTCTCACATTCTGAGAATAGGGCCTAGGACATCAGCACTGACATGTCCCTGGATATTCCCTAAACAAGAATCTGGGAAAAGCTACCAGGCAACCTTTCTGTACTTTAATCCTGCCCATGATTTGGCATAACGCTCAAATATGATTGAACCAACAGAAGACTCCATAACAAGGAAGTGAATCTGAGGAAGGGCAGTGTCATCAAGGTACTGAGAGGGTGGCAAAATCGACCTGAATGTCTGAAGCATGAGGAAATGTTTTGCTGACATTGGAGATAGCCCTTTTGACTGACTGAGCTGAACTTCAGGAAGATTGTTGATGTATCTGTAGTTATTGAAAAGCATGAAGTCCTAACCATCTTGATTTCAGTTTGGATGTAGGGTGCCCAGAGCTCTCGGTGATAGATCATTAGCCACTATGATAAGGTCAGGGAGTGGTCCTTGGAGGAATCTGGCAGTTTTGGCTACATTGTATCTATGGTAGAGATCCTTGTGGCTTTTGCCCCACTGCTCTTCAGATTTCGAATGAGCACCAGAAAAGATTTTGGCTCTTTCGGATTTGGTGAGAGAGGTGAAGGGTAAGATGGTGGTTAAATGATCAGAAAGATTAAGAAAAGGGAGGTTGACATTGTTGCACAAAAACAACCTTTGTCAGATACTCTCTATACAATGGTTTATGTTTGTTAACCACTGTGAGAGAGAACCACAAAGGTGGGTACTTGGGCTGAGAGGAAATGGAGGAGGTAGAAGAAACTTTTTCTTCTTTGAGGCAGGGCTGGAAGAGTCTGCCTTGTGGATGTGTTCCCCAACTTTCAACACTGCCCTGAGGATAGCTTCCTCAAACTCATCCTTAACCTTTTCAGAAAAGGAGAGGTGAGTTGGGCGCTATCAGGTATGAGAGTGATGAAAGAGGGTGGAGGAGAAGGATGAAGGAAAGAGTGAGAAGTAGTTGGAATATCAACTGCTGGGCCAGAGGGGGGACCAGAGGAGGAAGGATGCTCCAGCTGAGGATGCTGGAGGGGCTTCAAGAATTGGTGATGAAGAAGCAATGTTGGTAGAGGAGGCTGGAGTTGGGGTTGATTGAGAAGGAAATGGAGTGGGAGAAGAAATAGGTCTGGATTGGGGCTTCTTGAATGTCTGAGGAGCAGGTGGAGTGTAGGAGCTGAGGGTGGTGATGGTGGAATGGGTGTGTGAGAGGAGAAGAGGGAGCTGGGGGCTTGGCTACCAAGATCTCTTCAGCTGCCTCAGACTGCACAGACTCACTCTCCACTGGCCTTGATGGCTCTGACCCTTGCTCAGCTGGCCCTGGAGGCCCTTAAACTGATCAGCTAGCCCTGACGGCCCTTGTTCATGCACTGCTGCCTCTCTGATGCTGCTGCTGCTGCTGCTTCTGGCCTGAAGGCCCTGATTCTTGGGCTTGGTCAGCAGGAGGAGGAGGAGGAGGAGGAATTTGATCTCAACCACCTTCAGAATTTGCTTTAGCATCTCCTTCATAGTGCCCATTTCTTTATTGAACCACTTCATGGCATTTTTACACTGGCCAACTCATTGGTGGCTGATGCTTGGCTCATGAAGATTGAATTGGTATCGCCTGGAGAGAACATAAGATTTGTCCTTGAGCATCAAGTCTCTCTATTACTGGCTTCAAGTTGATTATAATCTTCTGCTTTACTTGCCTTTCAAAGGGAGTATTTGCTAACATTGGAATTTCAGATTCTACTTCTTTCCCTTTTTCTTAGCCTCTGAAGCTGGAGGAGGCTCATCATCATCCGAACTGGAGGATCTGGCTGTCTCCCCTTCTCTGACATCTTCTGGACCATGAGGGTCATCATCATTTTCTGTACAGTGTCCACTGGTCATCAAGGTGAGCTTCTTCTTCTTCTATATTTTCCTTTGAATGCTCCCCCTGAGTAGGAGCTTCTTCTTCAATTTCCATTTGCTCCACTGAGTGCTGCTTTAACAGATTCTTCAATGTGGCCTGATGCCACAACTTCTTCCATCTCAACTTCACCAGTCTCTGAGGGGACTGGGGTGTGAGGACTGAATCAATCACTCTCTGAGAATGGAGCAATTATTGAAGTAGGCAGATTTTGGCGGCATCTACCATTTCTTCCTCTACAGGTACCTCTGGAGATTGTGAAACATTGGTACAAGAGGTGACCCTAATGTCTCAACAGCTGGTTGGAATTCTTCTGCTACAACTGCTGGAACTGAAGGAATTTTGGCTCAAATTCCATCCTTTCTTCTGCTGCTGCTGCCAGTTCAACTGTCCAACTGTCTCAATCTCGGTTATGAGTCTTCTACCACTGATTCGCTGGAACTGAAGATGTTGCTTGCTCAGACTCTATTCTATGTTCTGCTGCTTTTTAAACTTCTGTTGATTGCTCTGCTTCTGGTACTGCAACCTCTTCCTGAACATCAGGAATTTCTGGAATATCACCAATTATGGCCTCTCCCTCGGCCACTGTGGTCTTAGACCACATACCATCAATGACTGAAAATCCACTCTTTCTAAGGTTCCTGGACCTGATTGACTGGCCCATCTCCTTAACAGCAGCTCCTGCCAGATCAATACCAAAGTGTCTAAATACCTTGGTGAGCAAATGTGCATATGGCAATGAAACGTTGAGCTTGGTTTTTGTATCCCAAATCAAATCTCTGGCAAATGACATTCTTTCCATCATCACTGCGGCCATGTTGATTTCCTTGTTCTGGATGGCCCAGTACATCATATTAGAATCCGCCTGAGTATAGGTGGAGAAAGTGGCGCTCCTTGCAACCAAAATTTGACAAACTATAAAGTGGAGAAGACGGTTGAAAGCAATGAGTTGATTAATATCCAATTTTCCATCCTTCGATCTGTATCCTGGCCCTATAATGCCAAGACCCTTGACTTGGGCGTTCACTGAGTGAACCCCACTGTGTTCGGATGTGGTTACCCCAAACAGATAATGCAATAAATCTCTATCAATCTTAATCTGAGTGCCCTTCACATAGGAGACCAGGGACCCATCTTCCTGAGTCTTCAAGCAAACATAAAAAGCCTTCACGAGGTCTGGATAGCTTACCTCGGAGAAGGTTGAAACACCCATCCACTGCATCCTTGCCATAGCTTCAACAATACTATGCATTCCATTCTTTTCGAGGTCTGCTACATCCACTGCCTTGTTCCCACAAATCTTTGTCTTCACAAACTGGAACCTCTCCTGCTGCTCACGAGTCAAGAACTCGGCGCTGTAGCCACCCAAGCTTCCGAAAATGGATGACGCGACCATGGAATCAGTGTGGAGGGTTTTTGGAAGATTGAGAAGGAAGGAGGAGAGAGATTCCTCGAGAAATTTCGTGGGAAGGGATGAGAAGCTTCAAATCTGGCAAAAAGTCGATGTCATAATCGCTAGGGCATCGGCTCAGGTGAAAGAGGGAAAGGTTGAAGACGAAGTGTGAATCGGGATCACAATTAATTTTTGGAATAAATAATCGGGTGGAAAGTGAGGCGCCAAAAGGCGGAGGAAAACGACAAAAGGTGTTGACTATTCAAACCGACTTCAATGAAAGAGCGGTTACAAAGGATAATTTGAATTTCTTTTGCTTAAAACATTGAGGAAAAAAATAGCTTAAATCTGAAAATTAATGTGCCAGTTGTAAGCAAACTTTTATCACAACTTGCACATGCCTAATTCCCTTCTAAGAGATGTGAATCTCTCTTCAGGTAAGGCTTTTGTGAAAATGTCTGCTAATTGGCCATTTGTATCAATAAAGGATATTTCAATATTTCCATTTGCAACATGATCACGAATAAAATGATATCTAACCTCAATATGTTTGGTCCTTGAGTGCTGAACTGGATTCTTGGTGAGATTAATGGCACTAGTGTTGTCACACAGCAATGGGATTGATTTGATACTTAATCCAAAGTCTTCAAGTTGTTGCTTTATCCATAGGAGTTGTGTACAACAACTTCCAGCAGCTACATATTCAGCTTCAGCTGTTGATAGTGCCACTGAGTTTTGTTTCTTTGAAGACCATGATATCAAACATCCTGCAAGAAATTGACAACAACCACTGGTGCTTTTTCTATCTATCTTGCATCCAGCATAGTCAGCATCTGAGTATCCTATTAAATCGATTTCGCAAGATTTTGGATACCACAGACCTAAGTCATGAGTTCTAGCTAAATATTTAAATATTCTTTTCACTGAAATTAAATGTGATTCTTTAGGATCAGCTTGATATCTAGCACACATGCATACACTAAATAGAATATCTGGTCTACTAGCTGTTAAATAAAGTAGTGAACCAATCATACCTCTGTAGATCTTTGATCTACTTTCTTAACATCTTTATCACTGTCCATCCTTGTGATGTACTCATTGGTGTTGACAGTGGTTGGCATTGTCGAATCCAAACTTCTTCAAAAGTTCTTTTGTGTATTTTGCTTGACAAATATGAGTTCCTTCTTTTCCTTGTTTGATTTGTAATATCCAAGGAAATAGTTGAGTTCTCCGATCATACTCATTTCAAATTCTCCCTGCATAACTTTTCAAAATACTTGCAAAGAGATTCATCAGTAGAACCAAAAATGATATCATCTACATAGATTTGAACTAATAGTATGTGTTTAACTTTGACTTTATGAAAAGAGTGCTATCTACTTGACCTCTACTGATTCTAGATCTGTAGTTTTTCACTGATAATATACCTCTGATTCTAGATATTTTTCAAATTACTTAAGCTTCCGCAAAAGTGGCTAAGATCTATTCATCCCCCCCTTCTAGATCTTTTCCATACATTAATCTCGATCCTTCAGAAAAACACCCTGGATACCACCAGGTCTTCCTTCACACACGAAGGGGAAGCACAGCGAGAGAAAGAATTCAAGCCCCTAGATCAAGCTTTTAAACAAGCAAGGATCTGAAGCAACTAGTGTGAGAGCAAAGATCTAAAACAAGTTGCACTCTCAGAACTACACGGGCTCTCTTAGAAATCTATTACAGCACAGAGAGCGAAGAGCTGAAGATGATGAAGAAAGTAGGTTCTTGCTCTAGAATTTCTTCAGAAGAACTTGAATGCTTGAACACTCATGACGTCTCTTCTGTTCTTCTGACTGTATTTATATCTTCAATTTGAAATATAGACGTTGAAGTAACTGTTGTCTCTTAGATGGGTAGACGTTAGACTGCTTGACAGTTTGGGAGCTTCAACAATCTTTTATTCATTTGAGCACGCAAAGAGATAATGTCTTCTAGCGTCAGTATGGTCCAACGTTGTATGACAGAACATCTTAAATGCTAGAAAAGTAGACAGCTAGGCTGTCTCTCGTTGTCAGTAAACGTTGACATGAGTTTTCACCAAAATAGAAATGCCAAATAGTTTGATCTAAAAGATGTTGACAGAGTATGCACGATACTGAAAGATATCATATGCATGCATGCAGTAGATACGCTCTGTCTTCATTAAATGCACATCAGTCAGACAGATAAGAGAAAACTTTGACAAATCAACGTTTTAAATATCAAGTCGATATAAACTATAAAGATGTTATCTATATGACTTATGAAATCGTTATGAATAAGTCAGGTTGACCAAGTCGTTATGAGACAGAAGAAATCGTTGTGAAACACTTAACAAATCGTTATACAAAGCAAATCGTTGTGTTCGTTTATCAAGTCGTTCTGAGCTCTAAAGAAATCGTTGCGCAAAGCAAATCGTTGTGAAACACTTAACAAATCGTTATACAAAGCAAATCGTTGTGTTCATTTATCAAGTCGTTATGAGCTCTAAAGAAATCGTTGCGCAAAGCAAATCGTTGTGTTCATTTATCAAGTCGTTATGAGCTCTAAAGAAATCGTTGCCCAAAGCAAATCGTTGTGAGCGCTTAAAGAAATCGTTACGGTAACTGATGAAATCGTTACAACAAGCAAGTCGTTGTGAGTTCTAAAGAAATCGTTACGGCGAACAAGTCGTTGCGAGTTCTGAAGAAATCATTGCGATGACTTATAGAATCGATATGACAAGCGAGTCGTTACGCTTTCAAAAGAAATCGTTGCGATGACTTATAGAATCGATATGACAAGCAAGTCGTTACGCTTTCAAAATAAATCGTTGCGATGACTTATAGAATCGATATGACAAGCAAGTCGTTACGCTTTCTAAAGAAATCGTTGCGATGACTTATAGAATCGATATGACAAGCAAGTCGTTACGCTTTCTAAAGAAATCGTTGCGATGACTTATAGAATCGATATGACAAGCAACTCGTTACGCTTTCTAAAGAAATCGTTGCGATGACTTATAGAATCGATATAACAAGCAAGTCGTTATGCTTTCTAAAGAAATCGTTGCGATGACTTATAGAGTCGATATATGATCGACTTGTTTGAAACAACATGATTTTTCAGTCTTATAAAGAAATCGTTATGATGTTCAACAGAAATCGATATGGACTTAGAGAAATAGATTACAGCTTCAAGGAAGTAATGCATACCTTTATTGGCTTGTTTGGCCTTGTTAATTTCCCTGTACTTAAGACTTATGAAATATTCATTAGATATATTGATAAATTCTTGTTTGGTTTTGTTAATCATCAAAATATATAATTAAAATTACATGGGGACAGACTGATCATCACACCCACCAGCTTGAAGCCTGGCGGAGAGTTGATGGAGATGCACCTAGGCACTTGCACCTTCTCGTGGCGATGTGGGTAGCAGAACCTCGAGGTACATGCAGGAACGATCGATGTTTGCAGAAAGCTGGACTCCGGCGGTCGTTGTCGGCAAGTTGGAGGAAGGAGTTGAGCTACAGTAAAAGACGGTCACTGCCCCTCACCTACACATGGGGATAACTTTTATGACTACCCTGGAGGAGGGTTAGTTGTCCCCAGTTTATACCTATTTTAAGCACAATAACTTTTAACACCCCCTCATAAACTAATCGCGTTCCCAAACCGCTGGCGGTCATAAAACCGGTGATAAAATGGGGATAAACCTCTTTATCACATTATCAAAGAGGCCCAGTGTTCATCTTGTATTAGTTCTCGGTTTGATCTTTCTTTTCTAAGAAAGATTTTTGTCCAGCTGTAGGACTGTATATAGTGTAGAACCTAGCTAGGGGTTTGTGTCTAGCAGAACCGCACTGGGGTTTGTACCAGGAGGTTGACTTCTTGACCTATAATAGAAGTGGGCTGCCTTCTTGCCCGGGAAAGAGAAGAAGACCTGGTAGGATCCAGGGTGTTGTAATTCCTCTTCGGGTTGTGAAGAGAAGACCAGCTGGGGTGCTGGGTGTTGTAGTGTCCTTGAGGGGGACTGTCACGTCCCGAGAATTACGCAGCGGATATTATTGATTAATTCGAGTCGATATTTCGAGACGTGGACAGTCGGCAAATAAGCCTCTAGCTAGCACGCGCTAAATGTGTATCAACACAAACATCATAATAGGGCCCAAATGTTGAACTCAATATAACTTGTATTCAAATCTCATATTTGTCTCAGATAAACTAATAGATGACTAAGACTCAATTAAAGAAAAAGTACATAATACCTCACTTCCTACTACATTGTTCTAACACTCACAATAAACTAACTATAGATAGACTCATGTTTGGAACGCTCTTCACTCGGACGCATTCCCATCCTCGACTTGCTCTTCCTCTTGAACTTCATAGTCACCTAGATTGGGAAAAGGTAGGGGATGAGCAAACTAGCCCAGTAGGATTTATATCTCAAAGTGCGGGCAATAATATAAGTGATTAACATTTTAGAACTAGGCAAGTACGATGAATGATGTGCAAGTACGAACAAAACTCATTAAAACATGATACATAAAACAAGCTGGATAGAGTGAACAAGATAGAATAAGATTTTTTAACAAGGTGCCAAGAAAGAACTAGCAATAGATCACCTTGCACAAGCACGCAAGATTTCACTTGATGTCAATAGTTTTCAAGAAAGCAAGATATCACTAGTTGCATAAATGCAGGATGGCCATATCACGCAAGCAAGCAAGCAAGATTGCACAAGCACGTTCAAGTAACACTAATCAGGCACGTAGACACCAATATACACCAAGAAAAGATCCATCAAGAATGTACACCAGGACACGTGTATGTGGTTATGTATCTAACATTCAAGAAGCAAGAAAGTACTCCCAGTGCAGATGCAACGCCAGTAATCATTATACCCCATGGTTAACAGTATATTTATGACTCTCCGTCATTGGGGCTAGACTGGAGCCCTTGGACACACGTCGTGCCCTGTCAGCCATCTCATGTAAAATTTTAAATGTAGATACCCACAGTCATTAATAATGGCCAATGAGAGTTCAATAAGTAAGCATGTGTAATGTCATGTTCATGATGATGATGAGAAGAATAAATAATTAAACATGATTCCCTGAGGACAATAGTCAAGAGATAAATTCGGTAGCTGAATGATAAGATTTACAATTTAGTTCCTTTACATTAATGGCTTTAGTCTAGATGGCAATTCTCACTCACGAGAACAAGAAGAGAAGAAGTGTACGCCTTAGATGTATAAGTGTGTAGAAATGCACATGTGTAAATTCACAATCCGTCGGTCTCAAACTCTCAGAAAAACACTTAATATGATGGCATGCAATGAACAATGCATTTAGCTACAAATGGGTTTGCAAGATTTTAAGATAAAATTTATCACTTAAAGCAAGCTAGAATGGTAACAAGAGTAAATCACAAGTTTCATGTATGATCATATCATTAAGAAAGCAATTAGAATAATATTCATGTACTTAAGGATTTTTCAATAGGTTAAACACTTTTAAGCCATTATATAGACCTTATGTAATGAACAGAACCAAAATATGCATTATCTTGTAAAGGTAGTGTCAACACAACCCATGCTGGTGTCGACACCATGCTTCACACACAGAGCAAAAACATGAAAAATGGTCAAGTAGTGTCGACACTAGTTCAAGTAATGTCGACACTAGAGACAGGTTCCAGAAAACCTTCTGGAAAACATGGAACAGTGTGTCGACACTAGATGCAGGCGAGTGTCGACACTAGATCAGTTTCCCAGAACTTTCTGGGTAAAATTGGGACAGTGTGTCGACACTGATGGCTTTCCCAGAACACTTTCTGGGCTGTTTGGGACAGGTTGTCGACACTAGATGAGGTAGTGTCGACACTAGAGGGCTTCCCAGAACACTCTCTGGGCTGCCTTGGGACAGTGTGTCGACACTAGATGAGGTAGTGTCGACACTAGAGGCTTCCCAGAACACTCTTGGGCTGCCTTGAGACAGTGTGTCGACACTAGATGGGGTAGTGTCGACACTAGCTGCCTTCCATGACAAAACATATGGTCAAGTGTGACCTGAAAACATGTCTCATGCAGCGATTCTCTTACCCATCTTATAACTCTCTAACTAAGGACATTTATACAAAACATTCAACACAAAAGATGACAGGACAACTAGTAGAAGAACTTTGTTTGTGGGGGTTTGATCATTTCCATCTCGAATCCCGAGAAAACAGATGAAGAACAAAAAGTCAAGTGTAGCCCGAAATCCCAGTATCATGCAGTGACTCTATTCCCATGCCTGTAACTCTCTAACGAAGGACTTTTGGAAAAAACGTCCAACATTAAAGATGATCGTGACTCCAATTAGAAAAATGTTTGTGAAGGAAGTTTAGTAAAATTCAGTCTCGAAGCACGTACATAATAAGAAGAATTCGATGAAACCAATGGGAAACGAAAGTTAACTTGATGCTCTACACATTGGTATAGGATATATTAAGGTTTGGCCCGAGAAAACCTACCTTCTGGGTTGAAGAAGTCTCATTTTTCCAGAAAACCCGAGTACAGACACTAGGAGGAAAACGCTTACTGCTCCGTGTATACTGCATGGAATTTGAGAATTCCACTTGGGTTAGAACGTAGCCTTGACCCTCTTTCCAGGGGTATAAGCCTTGCAAGGTTTGGTTTAGGTTTGACTCACCTTTGGTCGACTTCAAGAAGATGGTCTGTGCAGGTCGCAGCAGACGAAACAGAGAAGAAGAACGACTTGGTGTGGATGATCTCCTGCTCCCCAGCCACCAAGAACTTCTCCACCTGACCCCAGCAAGTTCTAAAACTCGTTCCTAGTTTTGGTGAAGAGTATTTAAGCAACCATGGTGTTTTAGGAGTCCTATTATAACTAGGAAAGCTAAGCTGCAATTTTGACAGGGCAGTTCCTATCTTTTGAGGATTCCTTCCTCCCTTAGAGTGTGTGAGGCTTTAGGAAACCTCCCACCATAGATAGGCACGAATTTGGGTTGCCAAGAATGCCTGATTGCATCCCAATTTAACTCAAATTGCTTCTTTCCAATTTCAGCCTATTTAGAGTTACAAATTTCCATGCATTTTCTAGCTTTATTTGATTATTGGGCCAATTGATGTCCATTGACCCGCTTATGATATTGGTCATTAATATATAATGTTGGAAGTCCCTCCAACACTTTTATTAAATTTGATTTCTTTATATATTAAAATTTCTGCGGTGCTACACCCTCCCCCACTTAAGATAATTTGGTCCCCAAATTCATGTATAGCAAGTTATTGTACCAGTGAGGTGTACTTACTTGTGAATAGCTCCGGAAATCTTTTGCGCATTGCTTCCTCGGTTTCCCACGTGTCGTCCTCATCCATGCGTTGATTCCATCTAACCCTTACTAGTGGGATAACCTTGTTCCTTAGTTGGCGCAGTTCCCGGTCCACAATCTTAATTGGCTTCTCTTGATATGTTCCGTCTTTGTTGAACTCCAGAAGCTCGTATTCTATAACATGCCATGGATCTCGTACATACTTTTTCAACATGGATATGTGGAACACATTTGTATTCCATCCATTTGCGGTGGTAAAGCGAGACGATATGCCACTTCGCCGACTCTTTCAAGGATTTCGAAAGGCCCGACAAACCTTGGTGACAACTTGCCTTTAATGCCAAAACGTCTGATCCCACGGCCTGGAGACACTTTCAAGAATACATGTTCACCCACCTGAAACACCAGGTCTCTTCTTCTATTATCTGCATATGCCTTTTGTCTTTGCTGCGCCACTGCCATTCTTTCTCTGATAAGCTTCACCTTCTCTGTGGTTTCCCTTATCATCTCTGGTCCTAACATTTATTTTTCGCCAACCTCATACCAGCATATTGGAAATCGGCAACTTCTGCCATAAAGTGCTTCAAATGGTGCCATCTGAATGCTAGCTTGATAGCTATTATTGTAGGCAAACTCCACAAGAGGTAAGTGTTCATGCCAGCTACCTCTGAAATCTAGGACACATGCTTTGAGCATATCTTCAATCACCTGGTTGGTTCTCTCCGTCTGTCCATCTGTTTGTGGATGGAAAGTCGTGCTAAAATTTAGTTTAGATCCCAAGGAGTAATGCAGTCCTTTCCAAAAGTGGGATGTAAACCTGGGGTCTCTATCAGACACGATAGACACTGTACTACTCCATGTAATCTGACTATTTCCTTCACATACAATGCAGCCAGAACATCTATTGACCACTTATTCTTCACTGGCAAGAAGTGAGCTGACTTGGTTAAGCGGTCGACTATAACCCAGATACCATCGAATCCACCTCTAGATTTAGGTAGTCCGAAAATAAAATCCATCCCTATACCTTCCCATTTCCATGCCAGAATTTCTAGGGGTTTCAGTTTACCTGTGGGTCGCAAGTGTTCTGCCTTGACCCTATGACATGTTAAGCATCGGGCGACATACTCCGCCACCTCTCTCTTCATATTAGGCCACCAGAAGCTTCTTTTCAAATCCTGATACATTTTGGTAGTTCCAAGATGAATAGTATATCTGGTCTTGTGAGCCTCGTCCATAATCATTTTCTTTGTCTCTGCATGGTCGGGTACACAGACTCGATCCCGGAACAATAGCCTTCCATCTTCAGTTATTAGAAATCTGGCCTCTGGTCCAGATTAGCCTTAATCTCCACAACTATAGGGTCATTGTCTTGGAGTGTTGTGATGTCCTCCAATAGTGTGGGTTGCGCTCTAACACTTGCAATAAGCATCCCTTCTCTTTGATGTCTGCATCAATATTAAACTTGGCGAAGTCTTCTAATAACCTCCATTCACTCACCATGAGACTAGACAAGGTAGCCATTGGCTTCCTGCTAAGAGCATCTGCCACGGCATTTGATTTTCTTGGATGATATTGAATAGAGAAGTCGAAGTCCTTGAGATACTCCACCACCTCCGTTGCCTCATATTCAAGTCCTGCTGAGAAAACAGATACTTCAAGTTTTATGCTCAGAAAACACAATGAATTTCTCACCATATAGATAATGACGCCATATCTTCAAGGCGAAGACTACAGCAGCTAGCTCCAAATCATGTACGGGATAATTGTCCTCGTGCTTCTTCAATTGTCTGGATGCGTAGCATATAACTTTCCCTTCTTACATCAGCACGCAGCCAAGGCCGATCCCGGATGCATCAGTGTATACTTCAAAACTACCCCCGGCAGTTGGCAAGGTTAGTACGGGTGCTGAGGTAAGGTGTTCTTTCAATGCCCTGAAGCTTTCTTCACATTCATCAGTCCATGCGAATGGATTCTCCTTCCTGGTAAGCCTGGTCATTGGTACAGCGATCTTTGAGAAATCTTTATGAAGCGACGATAATAACCGGCTAACCCCAGAAAGCTTCTGATCTCCGACACAGTTGTCGGCCTTTCCCAAATCTTTACCGCCTCCACCTTGGATGGATCTACAGAGATTCCCTCCTTGGATATGATGTGACCAAGGAAAGATACTTCCTCATCCAGAATTCACACTTACTAAGTTTAGCATAGAGTTGGTTATCTCTGAGCACTTGCAGAGCAACCTTCAAGTGTTCCTCATGTTCTTCTTTGGATTTGGAGTACATAAGGATGTCATCAATGAACATCACTATGAACTGGTCCAAGTAGGGCCTATAAATATTGTTCATAAGTTGCATGAAAGCCGTTGGAGCATTGGTTAATCCGAACGGAATGACCACGAACTCATAGTGACCATACCTACTCCGGAATGCAGACTTGTGAATATCCTCTTCCTTTATTCTTAGTTGATGGTAGCCAGATCTTAGATCTATCTTAGAGAAATATTGTGCGCCAGAGATCTGATCAAACAGTTCATTGATGCGGGGTAGTGGATACTTGTTCTTTATGGTCAACTGGTTCAACTGACGGTAGTCAATGCAAAGCCTCATTGATCTGTCCTTCTTTCTGACGAATAGTACTGGCGCTCCCCACGGGGATGTACTAGGCCTGAAAAAACCTTGATCTAGCAGTTCTTGGATCTGTCTCTTCAACTCCTGCAATTCAACAGGGGACATGCGATACGGGGCCTTTGAAACAGGGGCTGCCCCAGGGAGTAACTCAATGGTGAAGTTTACCTCCCGCACAGGTGGTATACCAGGCAATTCCTCTGGAAATACATCAGGTATTCTCTGGCTATTGGAATGTCTTCTAAGGTCGGTTTCTTCTTTTCAGTAGCCAACGGAAACTAGGAAAGCATCACAACCCTGGTTGATCAGCTTAGAAGCCTTCAAGGAGGATATCAAGATAGGGTGTTTGTGATAACGGGTGCCAAGTAGTGATAGAGTTGGAAGATTTGATCTTTTAAAAGTGACCCTCCTATGGCGACAGTTTACATCGGCATCATATTTAATTAGCCAATCGACACCCAGAATGGCATCATAACCCTTCATGTCTAAACAGATAAGGTCTGCAGGGAGATTGTGTCCTCCAATTATGGTTTCACACTTTGGCAAGTAGTGAGTGAGTTCAGATTCTGAGCCTAGTGGAGAGGCTACATTGATCTTGGATTTCAAGGGTACAGGTTTGACAGGTAAAGTTGCAGCAAATGTGGTGGAAATAAAGGAATATGCAGCTCCCGTATCAATAAGTACAAATGCAGGTTGAGAGTGTATGGAAATGGTACCTCCACCATACCCCTTCCTCCTCGGGTAGGTCAGCTTCTATGACAGCATTAAGGCGTCCCTGACGCCGTGGTGCATTCTGGGCTCTTTCGGGCTGGTCCTTCAGCATAGGACAATCCGGAATACGGTGGTCACGACCACCACACCTCTAGCATGCCTCGAGCTTCTTCCAGCATTCCTCAGCTCGGTGTCCTGGTTTATCACAGAACTTGCAGTTTTCAGACGACTGCCTACCTTCCACTTTGACTCTTTTATCTCCCGCCGCATCTCTTCCAGCAATTGGCCTCTTGTTGTTGCTGTTAAGTTGTTATTGTTGCTACGAAACGTTGGAACAGTGTTAGGTGCTCCCTTTTTGACAAAGATCGGCTTAGAGTTGTCCTTGCCCCTCATGCTCTCTACTTTGGCCATGGTATCCTCCACTAGCTGAGCTCTTTAGACCATCTCAGTGTAAGTTTGAATGTTGTGTGGTCCGAGCCTTTCAATGAACATGGGTCTGAGTCCATCCATGAAACGGTTGGCTTTCAGCCTTTCTGTGCCCACAAGATGTGGGGCATACACTGCCAGACGAGCAAATTGAGCTTCATACTCAGCCACAGACATGTTTTTCTTTTGTTTTAGTGCAGCAAACTCTGCTGCCTTCTTCTCCTTCACTCTCTCAGAGAAATATTTTCCCCGAATATCTCCAGGAATCCGGCCCACTCTAGTTCAGCTACGTTTGGCAGGTGGGCCGATGTGGCCTTCCACCATGCTCGAGCATCCTTGGTAAATTGGAAAGTGGCCAGTACCACTTTCTCCTTGTTGTTGCATTGCATTACTTGGAAAATCCTTTCGATTTCCTCTTGCCAATTTTCTGCTTCATCTGGGTCAGGGGATCCAGAGAAACGAGGAGGGTTTAAACTCCTAAAATTTCGGTGCAGATCACCGGCTCCATTCCTTGCAGCTCCAGCCTGATTTCCAGCCTGAACTACATTTTGTAATGCTTGAGTCAATCCAGCCACGGTTTCCTGCATCGCTTGCCATTGGTTACGAGCCATTGCAGTTGAGTGAGAGAGTTATGAGGTTCCTGAGAAAAGGAAAAACCAATTAATGTCTCTAGATACATTATAAGAGTCAATAGGTAGGAGTGTTTTATTCTTTCTAACATATTCCCAGTCTCTACCCATTCTCACCAGGTATTATATTTAATTCCATGACCTAGGTTCCATAGGTATCTCCTATTCCTGAGACATATCCTATTTGGTATTCCTAGGCACTGATACCACTAAACTGTCACGTCCCGAGAATTACGCAGCGGATATTATTGATTAATTCGAGTCGATATTTCGAGACGTGGACAGTCGGAAATAAGCCTCTAGCTAGCACGCGCTAAATGTGTATCAACACAAACATCATAATAGGGCCCAAATGTGAACTCATATAACTTGTATTCAAATCTCATATTTGTCTCAGATAAACTAATACATGACTAAGACTCAATTAAAGCAAAAGTACATAATATCTCACTTCCTACTACATTGTTCTAACACTCACAATAAACTAACTATAGATAGACTCATGTTTGGAACGCTCTTCACTCGGACGCATTCCCATCCTCGACTTGCTCTTCCTCTTGAACTTCATAGTCACCTAGATTGGGAAAAGGTAGGGGATGAGCAAACTAGCCAGTAGGATTTATATCTCAAAGTGCGGGCAATAATAAGTGATTAACATTTTAGAACTAGGCAAGTACGATGAATGATGTGCAAGTACGAACAAAACTCATTAAAACATGATACATAAAACAAGCTGGATAGAGTGAACAAGATAGAATAAGATTTTTGAACAAGGTGCAAGAAAGAACTAGCAATAGATCACCTTGCACAAGCACGCAAGATTTCACTTGATGTCAATAGTTTTCAAGAAAGCAAGATATCACTAGTTGCAATAATGCAGGATGGCCATATCACGCAAGCAAGCAAGCAAGATTGCACAAGCACGTTCAAGTAACACTAATCAGGCACGTAGACACCAATGTACACCAAGAAAAGATCCATCAAGAATGTACACCAGGACACATGTATGTGGTTATGTATCTAACATTCAAGAAGCAAGAAAGTACTCCCAGCGCAGATGCAACGCCAGTAATCATTATACCCCATGGTTAACAGTATATTTAGAATATTTCATGTACTTAAGGATTTTTCAATAGGTTAAACACTTTTAAGCCATTATATAGACCTTATGTAATGAACAGAACCAAAATATGCATTATCTTGTAAAGTAGTGTCGACACAACCCATGCTGGTGTCGACACATGCTTCACACACAGAGCAAAACATGAAAACTGGTCAAGTAGTGTCGACACTAGTTCAAGCAGTGTCGACACTAGAGACAGGTTCCAGAAAACCTTCTGGAAAACATGGGACAGTGTGTCGACACTAATGAGGCAGTGTACACTAGATCAGTTTCCAAACATTCTGGGTAAAACTTGGACATGTGTCGACACTAGATGAGGTAGTGTCGACACTAGATGTCTTTCCCAGAACACTTTCTGGGCTGTTTGGGATAGGGTGTCGACACTAGATGAGGTAGTGTCGACACTAGAGGGCTTCCCAGAACACTCTCTGGGCTGCCTTGGGACAGTGTGTCGACACTAGATAGATGAGGTAGTGTCGAAACTAGAGGGCTTCCCAGAACACTCTGGGCTGCCTTGGGACAGTGTGTTGACACTAGATGGGTAGTGTCGACACTAGCTGCCCCCATGACAAAACATATGGTCAAGTGTGACCTGAAAACATGTCTCATGCAGCGATTCTCTTACCCATCTTATAACTCTCTAAATAAGGACATTTAGATAAAACGTTCAACACAAAAGATGACGAAGACACTAGTAGAAGAACTTTGATGTTGGGGGTTTGATCAATTTCCATCTCGAATCCCGAGAAAACTGATGAAGAATAAAAAGTGAAGTGTAGCCCGAAATCCCAGTATCATGCAGTGACTCTATTCCCATGCCTGTAACTCTCTAACCAAGGACTTTTTGACAAAACGTCCAACATAAAATATGATTGTGACTCCAATTAGAAAACAGTTGTGAAGGACGTTTAGTCAAATTCAGTCTTGAATCACGTGCATAATAAGAAGTACGGAAAAAACCCTAACATGCGCGACTTTGGAAAAATACTTATAACTCAAAATATACTCATTAGAATTCGATGAAACCAGTGGGAAACGAAGTTAACTTGATGCTCTACACATTGGTATAGGATATATTAAGTTTGGCCTGAGAAAACCTACCTTCTAGGTTGAAGAAGTCTCATTTTTCCAGAAAACCCGAGTTCAGACACTCGGAGGAAAACGCTTACTGCTCCGTGTATACTGCATGGAATTTGAGAATTCCACTTGGGTTAGAACGTAGCCTTGACCCTCTTTCCAGGGGTATAAGCCTTGCAAGATTTGGTTTAGGTTTGACAAACCTTTGGTCGACTTCAAGAAGATGGTCTGTGCAGGTCGCAGCAGACGAAACAGGGGAAGAAGAACGACTTGGTGTGGATGATCTCCTGCTCCCCAGCCACCAAGAACTTCTCCACCCAACCCCAGCAAGTTCTAAAACTCGTTCCTAGGTTTTGGTGAAGAGTATTTAAGCAACCATGGTGTTTTAGGAGTCCTATTATAACTAGGAAAGCTAAGCTGCGGTTTTGACATGGCAGTTTCCTATCTTTTGAGGATTCCTTCCTCCCTTAGAGTGTGTGAGGCTTTAGGAAACCTCCCACCATAGATAGGCACGAATTTGGGTTGCCAAGAATGCCTGATTGCATCCCAATTCAACTCAAATTGCTTTTTTCCAATTTCAACCTATTAGAGTTACGAATTTCCATGCATTTTCTAGCTTTATTTAATTATTGGGCAATTGATGTCCATTGACCCGCTTATGATATTGGGTCATTAATATATAATGTTGGAAGTCCCTCCAACACTTTTATTAAATTTGATTTCTTTATATATTAAAATTTCCGGGGTGCTACAGGGACTGTACCCTTGGTTAGTGAAATCCCAAGAGATTGCTTGGGAACTGGACGTAGGACTTCCATGTGGGAAGGGTCGAACCAGGATAACTCTTTTGTGTTATTTGTGTGATTGTTTATTTGATTCCGCACTGCTACTCTTTATCACACTAAACTAAGCAATTTCAAGTGATAATTTTCTGTGTTTAAATTTCTATTTCAGATTTTAGAAAACCTATTCACCCCCCCCCCCCCCCCTTCTAGGTTAACTTGCTGCCGTACCAGAAAAGAGTGGACCAACACCTTAGGCAAGGCTTTTACTAGCCCACTCTAGAGGAGGATTGTTCCATCTTTGTCCGTCGGTGTGTCAAGTGCCAACTGGACGCCGATAAAATCCATTCTCATCCTCTACACTCCACCCAACATCCTCCCCATGGCCTTTCGCTCATCATTGGTCCCCTGGTGATCCAAACTCCCAGAACAAATCCAAGTCATACATCCTCACAGCAACGGAGTACTTCACCAAGTGGGCGGAAGCAGAAGCATATGCAGAGGTCAAGGCAACAACAGTTTGATGATCAGTCCATCTCCATAAATAAATTATCTTTTATTTTAAGTATTTTTGGTGATTAACAAAACTTTGAAAAAATGTTTTCTAACAACTCTTTTTGAAGTTCACTCACAGGAAATAACTCTAGAAAATTCTCTGTAAGTTATCCTCACTTACTGCTATCTGAACTTCATTACATATGTTTCTAAGTACACATCGATTTCCTTTATAGAAACAATGATTCGATCACCATAACGATTCGATAAGTAACTTAAACAAAGATTTGATCGAAAACAACGATTCACTTTAACTTAAACAACGATTTGATCGAAAACAACGATTCTCTTTAATTTAAACAACCATTTGCTCGAAAAACAACGATTTGATTGAAACAACGATTCGCTTTAACTTAAACAACGATTAGCTCGAAAACAACAATTCGCTTTAACTTAACAACGATTCTCTTT
Source organism: Colocasia esculenta (assembly GCA_014218235.1). Classification (NCBI taxonomy): domain Eukaryota; kingdom Viridiplantae; phylum Streptophyta; class Magnoliopsida; order Alismatales; family Araceae; genus Colocasia; species Colocasia esculenta. The sequence continues at coordinate 112,011,460 of CM024758.1, forward strand.
AACTTAAACACGATTTGCTCGAAAAACAACGATTTCACCGAAGACAACGATTCACTTTAACTTAAACAACGATTTGCTCGAAAAACAACGATTTGCTTAAAGTTAAACAACGATTTGATCGAAAACAACGATTCGCTTGTACTTAAACAACGATTTGATCGAAAACAATGATTCGCTTGTACTTAAACAACGATTTGATCAAAAACAACGATTTGCCTTCATTTAAACAACGATTTGATCACAAACAACGATTTGGTCGCAAACACGATTTGTCTTTGTTGCCCAGTTAAGTAGCCCAGAGGGGGGGTGATGGGTCTTTTGAAATTTATCAATTAATACCTGTTCACTAAAAACGTTCACAAGGAAATACACTTTGAAGATTGTTAGTGTTAGTAAAGAAAAACAACAAGCATAAAAGGACAATCACACAACGCCAGATGTATCCTGGTTCGGACCTCCTTTCCACAGGAGTCCTACGTCCAGTCCCTGAGCAACAACTCAGGATTTTACTAACTAGGGTACAGTCCCCCTATGGACACTACAACACCTAGCTCAGCTGGTCTTCTCTTCACAGCGTGAAGAGGAACAACACCCTAGATACCCCACAAGTCTTCCTTCACACCAGAAGGGCACACACACACCCTGGATATCACCAGGTCTTCCTTCACACTCGAAGGGTACAAGCCAGAAGCAAGTAAGCAGGATTAAGCCCCTAGATCAAGCTTTGACAAGCCAAGATCTGAAGCTATAGACTAAGAGAAATGAGATCTACTAACACAAGCTCACTCTCAGAACCAAACAGCTCTCACGAAAATCTACAAACAATGCAGAGAGCAAAGAGCTAATCTAATGGAATGAGGCTTAGCTCTTTTTTGAGAAGTCGCAGAAGACATGATGATCAGAGTTTTCTATGACTGTTGATCTCTATATCTGTCTTTTCTTCTAGAGCTTCTTTCTTCAATATATAGCTTCAATTTGAAATTTGAACGTTGAAGTATCCGTTGCCTCTAGCTTTTAGTGGACGTTAGACTGAGTGGCACTTAGAAGCTTCCATGTCAAAAGTCTTTTATCCATTTGTGCACGCAAAGATATAGGATCTTCTGAAGTGTCCTTTGGCTTCTATAAGGTCCAACGTTGTATGACGAATATTTGACAGAGACCTGCATACATTAAATGCTAGAACAGTAGACAGCTAGGATGTCTCTTGGTGTCAGTTAACGTTGGTGTGAATATTCACCAAAATAGTAATGCCATTTTGCTGTATCTAAAAGATGCATACAAAGTAAGCATGATAAGGGACGATATCGTCTGCATGCATGCAGAGATACGTTCAGTCTTCATTAAATGCACAGATGTCAGAAAGATATGTGCGAAGACTTTGACTATTCAACGCTGTTAAATATCAAGTCGCTATAAACATAAAATCGATGCATTCATGACTTATGAAATCGTTATGCACTAACCTCCAAATCGTTGTAACATATCATCAAATCGTTATGTTTCTACAAAAGAATCGTTATGATCAAGACGATATAATCAAATCATTATGAGTTACAAGAAAATCATTGTGATCGATAAAGAAATCGTTGTAGAAGGTAAATCGTTGTGTTCATTAAGGAAATCGTTATGAACACTTAAGAAATCGTTGCGCAAAGCAAATCGTTATGATGTCTTAAGAATCGTTGTGATGAGCAAATCGTTACGACGACTTAATAAATCGTTGCGATGAGCAAATCGTTATGATTACTAAAGGAATCGTTGCGATGAGCAAATCGTTACGATGACTAAAGAATCGTTGCGATGAGCAAATTGTTACGGGAACGATTTCTGTTTAAATCTAAACGATGTTTCAGGTTATGAGGAAATCGTTAAGGCACTTATGAAATCGTTATGATGAAATCTTTATAGTTCTAATGAAATCGTTTTACACTAAGGAAATCGTTGTGATTTTCAACAGAAGTCGATGTGGACTTAGAGAATTACTTACTTGGCATTGATATTTCTACAGAAGTATCAATACTTACCAAATAGGCTTGATTTTCCTTGAGGTATGTTATGTGCTCAAGACTTAGGAATATATGTTAATAAACTTGAAATGGTTTTGTTAATCATCAAAATAAATATGTAATGAATTGAAATTTCATGGGGATAGACTGATCATCAATCTCCCCCTTTTTGGTGATGACAAAACTTAACAAAAGCATGAATAAAAATCTAAATATTTGCGGTTCAGAAATGCTGAATGTATTTCAGACATGCTAAATATTTTTCTCCTCCTTTTTGTCATTAAGCAAAAAGATAAGCTGAGACAAAGAAGAAGAGAAAAAATTGAAGAGCACCTAAACAATGTATTGGATTAATTCTGAGGAGGTACAAGAAGATAATAAGTAGGAGACAACACAGAGGCAAAATGAGAAATAGTTTCTCATGCCTTTTCTTCCTGCTCTTCAAAGTACAACTTGAACACACCATGAGCTATAGAGGAGGTTGGTCCCATGGAGGGAGCCATCCTGCGGAGATGAAGAGTTAACTGCTGGTCAAGCAATCAGCATAGGAGCCCATATCCATGGACATCTTGAGAAAGATGACTGTCCAAAGCTGGCACAAGCAAGGAACTGATCCATGGAGATTGGTAGAAATTCTGCTTATGCCGCAGTGCTTGGCGCATGGCTACAAAAACCTTGTACCTTTCACCCCAGTCTTAAGGGGATCATTGACAAGGTGAATGGAGTTCATGTCCAAAAGGTAGCAGGAGAAACTGAGGTTTACCTTCCCTGGCTTGAGCTTCATTTAGATCCGACAACTGTTGAGCAGAAAGAGGATAAAAGCTGGTCCACTTTGAGGAATTCAATCTCCACATTCTGACAGGATGGGAGCAAGAACCTCAGCACTGACATGGCCCTGGTGATATTCTCTAAGAGAAATCTATGAAATGCAACCAGAAAGCCTTTCTGTACCTTAATTCTTCCCATAACCCTGGCAAACCGTTCAAAAATGATAGACCCAACAGAGGATTCCATGACTAGGAAGTGAATTTGGGGGAAAGTGATCTCCTCTGGCAGTTGAAGGGTAGCAAAATCAATTTGGACAGCTTCAGTGTGGGCTACAGTTGTAGTAAGAGCTGTGATTGCCTGCTTGAACTGGCCCAACTGAACTTCTGGGAGTCGATGGACATATCTAAAATTGTGAACAACAGGAAGTGCCTGACCATCTTGATCTACTTCTGAATGAATGGGCCCCAAGAATTTTTATGGTGGATTTGGAACCATTTTGATAAGGTCAGGGAATGGTCCCTTGGAGGGAATCTGGCAGATCTAGCTAGAAGAAATTTGTTATAGAGCTCTTTGTGCCCTTCGCCCATTGCTCTTCAGTCTTGGAGTGAGAAACAGAGAAATTTTTGATTTTTTAGTTTTTGATAGAGGAGTATAGGGTAGAACAACACTTAATTGATCTGAAAGATTAAGGAAGGGAAAGTTGATGATGGTGGCAAAAACAACCTTCTGAAGATATTCTCTATACAGTGGTTTATTTCTGTTGTCCACTGTGAGAGAAAACCACAGAGGGGATATTTAGGTTCAGAGGAAAGGGAGGAAGTGGATAAAATTTTCCTCTTTTTAGGAGCAGAACTAGAAGAGTCTGCCCTAAGAATATGATCCCCAACTTTCAGTACAGACCTAAGAATGGCTTCTTCAAACTCATCTTTGACTTTTTCATGAAAAGGAGATTCAAGTTGAGCATTCTCAGGGATTATAGTAATGAAAGAGGTGGAGAGAAGGATGAAGAAAAGAATCAGACAGAAAAGGAGGTTCATCTGCTGGTCTAGTGGAGGGACCAGAGGAGGAGGAGGCTCCAACAGAGGATGCTGGAGGATCTCGAAGATGGGTGGAGGTGGAAGAATATGTGTTGAAGATGCAGGAGAGGAAGTGAGTGAGATGGAAAAGGTGTTGGTGAAGAGATGGTCTAGGTTGAGGTTTCTTGAAGGTTTGAGGGGCAGGTGGAGCTATAGAGGATGAAGGTGGTGATGGAGGAACTGGGTTTTGAGAGGAAGAAGGAGCTGGGGGCTCAGGAGCCATAACTTCTTCTTCAGCCACAGTCTGTACAGATTCTGACTCCATTGGCCCTGATGGCCCTAACACCTTCTCAGCTGCCCTGATGGCCCTTGCACCTGCTCAGCTGGCCCGGATGGCCCGGACTCACTGACCTCTGCTGCTGCTACCGGCCCTGGTGGCCCCGACTCTTGAACTGTTGACCCTGATGGTCCTGACTCCTGCTCAGATGTCCCTGAAGGCCTAGGAGAATCTACTTCATTTCTCTGATGCTGCTGCAGGAGGGAGAAGGAGGAGGAGCTGGAGCTCCAACCGCCTTTAGGATCTCAGACAGCAAGATTTCATACTCCCCATTTCCTTATTAAACCACTTCATTGCATTTCTAATCTGAGAAAATTCCTTGGTGGTTGATACTGGCTCATTTGAATGGACTCCAAGTTAGACTGAACTGAGCACAGGGTCTTGCTTTGAGCATCCAACCGATTAAGGATAGGCTTCAGGTTTACCTTCCTCTGTATCTTCCTTGGCCTTCTGTGTGCAATTCTCTTGCCCTTGCTTTTCTTTTCCACTGGTTTTTCAACTTCAGCATGATCTGCATTTTGCCTTTCATTTACAGGGACATCTTCAGTGTGTTCCTCCTGTGATGCTGCTTCTTTCTCATCTCTTGCTCCCCTTAATGGGAGCATCTTCTGCAATTCTTTCTCGCTCCCCCTGAATGGGAGCATCTTCCAACACATAATCTTCCAAGTGGCCAGATGCCACAGCCTCTTCTACAGTACTGCCATCACCTTCTGGAATAACTGGAGTGCTTTGAATGGAATCTAGGACATCTCGAAGCACTGAAGCTACCCTGGAAGAATGTAGAGGATCATCTGATATTGATCCAATAGGAATAATGGTCTCAGGAGGAATGCCTTTAATTCTTCTACTAGTTTCTTCCATCATTGTCTCTGTTGGAGCTACTGAGGCTTCCCTTGCACCTTCTCTTTCCATAGCTACTGCACGTGATGCTGATGCTTCTGGTTCCCTTTTTGCTACCTATACAATTTCAGTTGGTGCTCCTGTTGCTGGTTCCTCTCGCTCTACTACTGCTGCTGCTCGTTCTGCTATATCAGCTGCTACTTCTTGCTGAGCTTCTTGGGCTTCGCCGATTATGGTTTCACCCTCAGCCACAGAGGTCTTTGTCCATACTCCATTGACGACTGAGAAACCACTTTTTCTCAGATTTCTGGACCTAATAGCTTGCCCCATCTTCTCAACTACTGCCACTACTGCCCCAGACAAGTTCACGCCAAAATGTCTTAAAATCTTGGTGAGCAAGTGGGCGTAGGGCAGAGATACATTCAGCTTGCTCTTAGTATCCCAAATTTGATCACGAGCAAATTTCATTCTCTCTATCATGACTTCGCCCATATTTATCTCTTTGTTCTGAATGGCCCAATACATTATATCAGAGTCTGCCTTGGTGCATGTTGAATAGGTGGCACTTCTAGGGACTAGTATCTGACAGACTATAAAGTGTAGAAGACGGTTGAACGCATTCAATTGATTTATATCTATCTTCCCATCTTTCAACCTGAATTCTGGACCAACAATTCCTAGACCTTTAGCCTGGGTATCCTCGGTGTGGATCCCACTGTGACCAATCGTGCTTACACCAAACAGGGTCTTCAGGAGTTCATGATCAACCTTGATCTGGGTTCCCTTGACAGAAGATGTTAAGGATCCATCCGCCTCTGATTGCAGACATACATAAAAGGCCTTCACGAGGTATGGATAGCTTACCTCTGAGAAGGTTGAGATTTCCGTCCACTGCATCCTATTCATAGCGGACACTATGCTGTGCATACCATTCTTCTCAAGATCTGCAACATCTACTGCTTTATTTTACACATAGCTTAGTTTTCACAAAAGTGAACCTCTCTTACTGCTCGGTTGTGAGAAACTCAGCGCTGTAGCCCCAAGACTACCGGAAACAACGAACACAGCCATGGATTTTGGCGGAGGAGGTTTTCAGGTGGATGAGATGGTGGCAGGAGTGAAAGCCCTCAAGAAATTCTTCGCGGGAAAAGGAGAGAGGCTTCAAATTCCGAGAAGTCGATGCCGGAGTCGTTAGGGTATCGGCTCAGGCAACCAGACGAAAGAGGGAAAAGGTGAAAGTAGGGGATGAGTCATTCCCACAACGATTTCGGAATAAATAGATGCTTTATCGAAAGAAGAGGCGCCAAAAAGGCGGCAAAAAACGACAAATGAGTTTGACTATCCCAAAGGACTTTTACAAAGGAGACCATCAAGATAAGATAATAGAATTGTTCCCTTTTTTTGCTTAACGGCATGGAGAGAAATATTACTTAAATTCTGAAAATTTATGTTTCAGTTTAACACAGAAATCCTTCCACAAGTTACACATGCCCAGTTCCCTTCTAAGAGATGTGAATCTCTCTTCGGTAAGGCTTTTGTGAAGATATCTGCTAACTGACCATTTGTATAATAAAAGATATTTCTAAATTACCATTCCTACATGATCACGAATAAAATGGTATCTAACCTCAATATGCTTGGTCCTTGAATGTTGTACTAGATTTTTGGTGCGTTTATGGCACTTGTGTTGTCACAAACAGTGGATTGTTTTGATGTGAAGCCCATAGTCCTCGAGTTGTTGCTTGATCCACAGGAGTTGTGTACAGCAACTTCCAGCAGCAACATACTCAGCTTCAGCAGTTGATAGTGCCACTGAATTTTGCTTCTTGGAGGACCATGATATCAAACATCCTGCAAGAAATTGACAACATCCACTGTGCTTTTTCTAGTTATTTTGCATCCAGCATAATCAGCATCTGAGTATCCCACTAAGTTAATTTCACATGATTTTGGATACCACAGACATAAGTCATGAGTTCTAGATAGGTATCTAAAGATTCTTTTAACTGAAATCAGATGTGATTCTCTAGGATCTGCTTGGTATCTAGCACACATACATACACTAAACAAAATATCAGGTCTGCTAGCTGTTAGGTAAAGTAAAGAACCTAGCATACCTCTGTAGTTCTTTTGATCTACTTTCTTACCATTCTGGTCACTGTCCATCATTGTTGATGTGCTCATAGGTGTTGATAGTGGCTTGGCATTGTCGAATCCAAATTTCTTCAGAAGCTCCTTTGTGTATTTTGCTTGACAGATGTGGGTCCCATCTTTTCCTTGCTTGATTTGCAGTCCAAGGAATAGTTGAGCTCCCCCATCATGCTCATCTCGAATTCTCCCTGCATCAACTTTTCAAAATACTTGCAAAGGGATTCATCAGTAGATCCAAAAATTATGTCATCTACATAATTTGAACAAGTAGTATATGGTGACCTTTGACTTTATAAAAAGAGTGCTATCTACTTGACCTCTATTGAATCCATGGTTTAAAAGAAAAGAGCTAAGCCTTTCATACCAGGCCTTAGGTGCTTGCTTTAAACCATGCAATGCCTTATGAAGTTTAAAAACATGATTAGGAAATTCTGTGTCATCAAAATTTGGGGGTTGTTCCACATAAACTTCCTCCTTGATAAAACCATTTAAAAATGCAGATTTGACATCCATTTGAAATAGTTTTAAATCCAAAGCTGATGCATAAGCAAGTAAAATTCTGATAGCCTCAAGTCTAGCTACAGGTGCATAGGTTTCATCGAAATCTATGCCTTCCTCTTGAGAATAGCCTTGAGCTACCAATCTGGCCTTGTTTCTTAAGATCACACCAGCTTCATCCAATTTATTTCTGAACACCCTTTGGTGCCAATAACTGGATGACCTGATGGTCTAGGAACAAGTGACCATACATGGTTTCTCTTGAACTGATTCAGTTCATCTTGCATGGCTAGAATCCAAGACTCATCTGTAAGAGATTCATGACTGTCCTAGGCTCTATTTGAGAAACAAAAGCTAGGTAATCACAAGGAATTACATTACCTCTTGTTCTTACCCCTACAGTTGGATCACCAATGATGTTTTCAGGTGGGTGATCTTTGTTG
>CM024758.1:112019618-112175701 GCA_014218235.1 Colocasia esculenta
CACTTGCTCCCAAGCAAGTCTTCCCTTAACCAAGGGGTACAAAGACTACCTACACCAGTAGGTCTTCCCTTCACAAGAGGGGTAATGTAGGGAACAAACCCCCTGCGGTTATCTTACACAAAAGTGAAGGAAAAATACACTTGTGTGTCTGCTCAACAGAATGAGCAAACACAGAGAATCAGAAAGAGAAACAAATGGAAATGACTCTCTAGCTCTTTCTGAAACTGAGAAGGTGGGCAAAGAGAAATTTTCAAAACAAACTGCCACCTAAGGGAACAAGACTTCTTTGAATCAAAGATCGGCAAGGAAGTTGAAGATTGAGCAGAATTGCACTTTTTGCTTTGTGGCTTTCAGAAACGAGTGGAATCGATGCTAAGTCTGTATTCTCACTTGTTGTTCTCTCTATGGTTGGTTTGAACTTATACTTCTATATGTAGGCTTCAAAAATCTACCCTTGGAAGCTAGCCATTGAAGGATATCCATTGGAGCTTTGGATGTTGATGTCTTTGAGATTTCTGTCATGACACTCATTCCTTTTAGCTTTACGGGATCCAACGTCTTCATGATATGTGGCTTCATGGCTTGATGGACAGCTTCAAGAAGTTTCTGTGAGAGACATGCTCACGTCTGAAGGCTAGGCATGCTTCATTAAATGTTCTGCAAACCTGAAAGGACAAGATGAAATCATATGCCTCCATACATACCTTCAGAGGTAGGTGAGATAAAAGAGTATAAAGTAGACAGAATCAACACCCGGTCCATCCTTTGTACTCCTATTTAATTTCCGGTCCTATGAGTGTCAAACATAATTTTAAGTCCAAAAATTTATGGACTATTAATTTCCAGTCCAAAAGTGGGCTTAACAGTTAGTTCCTCACGGTTTGTATGATGAAAAGACTGAAATACCCCTCCTCTTAAGACTGAAATGATCACAAGAGGAATGTGCCTTTGTATAAAGCAGACAGAGATTTTATTGTCCTAAAATCTAAAAGAATGTGCCTTTCCCACGTTAGATAATCTGAAAGAATGAGATTCTATTGTCTTAAAAAATGAAATGCACCTTAATTCTGTAAGAAGAGGATCGTATAGATCACCTGCTCTTTACTTGCTCATATTAATACAGTTCGCATCTGATTCTCAATCGTTGGATAGTCATAGAAGGATTCAAGAGAGTACAGATCTGCCCATCATAAGAAGGGTCTTCCTCTACTGATTCCTTGAGAAGAGGAAAGATAGATGGGTGGTTCTTCCCAAATCCGTGCAAGTTCTTCAGCGGAGATCTTTCTTCCATGATCAAAATGACTTATTTCTTCTTTCCCATGTCATTTCTCCAGAATCAGCTCTAGAACACCATACCAACTCAACGCCTCCACCGTCGACTGGGGAATGGAGGTTGCGGAGGGGGGAAGGGAAGCAGGGGGGTTGGCGGGGTGTGGGAGAGGGGGGGGGGGGGTTACCTGTTACCGCCGGAGAATTCCCACAAGCCGACTGCATAAGACCACCACTGCCGAGAAAGAGTCCCCCCGGAGAGGAAACATAGGTGGGGAAGGGGGCCGAGGCTATGTTTGTTGGGGGGTTGGGGTGAGGCGGGGGGGGGCTTAGGTTTTAGGGAACGTAGGGTAGAATGAGATTTTTAGAAAAAAGTTGGGGGAAATAACAGAAAGGAGAATAATTAACAACCTAATAGATTTAGGACTTAAAATAATTTTTTAAAAAGTTGGACTTAAAATTAATTCAGAGTGCATTTTTTGGACCGGAAGTCAAAATTCCCTATAAAGTATGAAGAAGTTCAGAACATTAAGGATGAACAGACAGTTACACACATTCTCTTTCTGAAGTCATGGGGTTTCTGACAGTGGTAGGTAGGTTCTGACAGAAAGCCCATACAACTTATACTTATCAAGCATTTAATTCTTAACCATCTGTCGATCAGAGATCAGCTTATCTTCTTGTCAGTGGAAGAGATAACAAATATATCTCATACATTACAGATTCCAAAAAGGATATTTCACATATGAATAATATTGAATAAAATATTTTTCTGCCAAAAAGATAATTGAATTTTATATTAATTGAAAAAAATGATTTTAAGGAAACTATCTTTTTATAAAGGATATTTCAATGTAAAACTCATGTAATGATGTTCATTAAATTGTGCTCACTAATAGAAACTTAAAAGATCATCTAAGTATAGAAGTTGATATGAGAAACTTCGACTTTTCAAGAAGCCGAGTAAGAAAACAATGACTTCGACTTCGTGGGAAGTCAAAGTAAAGATCAAGCAAAATTTGACTTCTAGGAAGTCGGAGTTCCAGCTAATAGATAGCAGACTTCGACTTATCAGAAGTCAGAGTAGATCCGACTTCGACTTTTCAAGAGTCGGAGTGCGACTAGTTGTTCATCAATCGAAGCATTACTTCGACTTTTCAAGAGTCAGAGTCAGGAGTTGGAGTTAGTATGATATACAGTGTACGTTGTGGACTTAGAAAATTTCGTTGTGTTGATACTTAGGTTCTGTGTAAGCATAAACTTTGACTGAAATATATTTGTATAAATAAGAGCCTTTTGGCTTATTGACTTTCATAACTGGTAAAGGCGAAGATATTAAAAGGTTTTGTCATAGCAAAAAAATATCATGATAAATTTAGCAATTATATTAGCAAAATAGATAGGAATAGTTGCTCAACATTTTGTCCTATTCAACAAACAAAAGTTGTTTAAGTTATATTTTTCACCATACACTTGAATAATAGAAATTAGTGAAGCTTATCCGTCAATAGTTGGCAAAGAAATGTGTGGACAATTTTTTTTGCTCCTCAGGCAATAAATCATGCCCACAAAAATCTCTTCTGGATTCAAGGAGTGGCTACAACAAGAATTGGTTCCACAAATTATATTAACTGGAATGGTAGCTTCTAAACAAGTATATTACAAAAATAGTAAATTACCTGACCATGTTTTATTGAATTGGTAGCTTCAGGGTCCTCCTCCTCATTCATGGCAATCACCTTATATTCTTCCTTGTCCTCCTCTTCTTCAGAGTAGCCACATTCCCAGCCATCTCTACCACTTTGTCTAATTCATCCACATCCATGGGGGCCGGGGAGGTTGATGAGCCTCTCCTTCTTCAATTTGGCCCATATTTGTCATGTCTTTGGCTTCATTTTCAGGTCCAGTAGTGGAGGATTTTCTTTCAGCCATGTAGCTCTTCATCTGCTTGAAAAGGGAGTCAAGCTTTGTTTCAAATTCTTCTAACTCCCTCCTTGTTTGCCTATCTCTTTCCTCAATCCTACACACTACACCTGTTAGCTCGTTGCGCATTTCTGACATGACTTTACTCCACTTTGATGGAGACATCTCCCCTGTCTCCTCACTCTCCTCCCTGTCCTTCTCTTTCTTGTTCTCCTGCCTCTCCTCCTCCTCCTCCTGCTCCTCCTCCCATCATCCACCTTAGTGGAGCTCTCCAGCACACTAAGCAACCATTCCTCTTCAAAGTGAGTAATCAAGTTTACCAAAATCTACAAAATATCGAGCAAAGTCACATTACATAAACATTGGGCTTAAATATAACTATAAAAGAAATATAATGAAACGGAATCATACTTGCTCAGCTTTTAAATTTTCGGCCTCAACTTGGACTTTCCTCTTTTTGGAGCTTCCCATAGCAGGATGCGAGGAAAACTATTTTATTAATCGGCCTTTGCAACCTTGGTGTTCCACAACATGACCTGTGCACAAAAAATGTTAGGAGTCATCTCAACATAATATTAAAATAGATTTACAAAAAAAAAACTTAGTTTAACTACACACAAGGTTGCAGAACAACCATATATAAAGCGCTTGCCCTCTAAATCTGATTTATTATTCCGCTTGGCAAGCGTCTTCACACCACATATCTTATTCTTGGCTGCTTCATGGCATCATCCATCTTGTTTAGAATGAGTTTCTGAAAACCATCAGCCCATACAAAGTCTTTAACTCTATCTAGATCATCTAAACAATGAAGCATTTGTGGAGGACATGTAAAGTTGGTCCTTGGCACAAGAAAGGTGCTCAAAAGAAGAAGAATCCAAAGCCACACAGTATTGGCCACGTCATCTGTCTCATTGGACTTTATTATTCCATGAATCAAAATTTTGATGCATTCTCTATCAAACTTTTGAGTATTTGAGAATCGACTATGTAAAACAGATTTTTGCACTGGACGCTAATGGGCACATCTCGCCTGACAGAAGGAACTTCAAGTATCAATGCAACATCATCGGTTGTGAAAGGAATAATTGTTGTCCCAAACTTGAATAGATCTTCCCCTCCCATCCAAGGATTATCTCTTCTAAAAAACTAATTTTGAATGCCCATCTTGGAACATTATTGACATACGGAAAAAAGGGGTTCTCCTCATTAATTCGATATGACATTGCCAAAATTCCAAACCATGTCTATCACTGCAGTAGATATTCATTGAACATCGGCTTATTAGTGGGTGCACTGGCCCTTTCTTTACTCTCTTCTTTGCTGGCAAAAAAAAAAAAACTCAATTTAGCTACTAAATATTATGCTAGGGTCTACATTGTGTGTCTAAAGATATATATATGTGGTCAAATGTCAAATATATGTGCTGAAGATATGTATATAAATAGATGCACTGAATTCTCACCTGATTTTTCGTTTGACCTCACGCAAGCCCTCTTTTTCTGGAAGCTCCCAATTCACGTACTTGCTCAGCTTCCAACAGGTTATATTGAATTTTGACACAATGTTTTGACCTTCGTTTTGGTGGAGGTACTGGAGCAGGTAGCAAGGTGGATGCTGATGGGTTTACAATGTTCTCACATGGAGGGGAAGATGGGGACAGAATGCTATCAGCCTTAGACTCCATTGGCCCTTTGAACCTTAACACACTAGGGGTTAATACCTATGATGGTGGTCGTGTACTTGGGTGGAGAATACTGAGTGGGGGGGGGGGCTTCCAATTGTGGCCGGAGCCGTTCGAGCCCTAAGGCGACGACGGTGGTGGAAGTTGGGGGGAGTAGCAGTTGTGGGAGACTTACGAGCTGGGTCCATGCTGGAGGACCGACAGTGGACGGGTTAGAGCCTGGTGCTGACGGCGAAGGTCTTCCAGTCGCACAGGGGGAGGAGCGACGTCGAAGGTCTTTCAGTCGCACAGGACTTGGCGCGATGTCAAAGGTCTTCCAGTAGCACAGAGGGAGAAGCAACGACGGAGGAGTTGATCTAGAGACGGGAGGACCGATGGTGGATGTGAGTTAGAGCTTGTTGCACGGTGGAGGTATTCCAATCGCATAGGGGAAGGAGCAATGGCGGTGGAGTTTCACACGGGGTTCCAGTCGCACAGAGGGAGGAGTGGGAAGAGGGAAAATGATGGGGGTAAAATAGGAATTTTGAATATTTAAAATCAAACTTTAATGTGCCTCTATTCTTCTCTCTCTACCCCCCCATCTCAGCCCATGTCAGCTGCCAAATGGCCAATATTATTGGGAGTTTGCATATTGATAATGCTCATTTGCAAACCTCGGTTTGCACCAAGAGTTTTCCTTCATGAAAAATCAACTTTGAAGCATTGAGCGCAAGTATCAATCCCTTCCATCTTTGGTGTGCATGGAGCGCCCTACCACAGGGTTATCCCTTGGTACTAACCTCCTCAGTACATGCATGCTCTGCAACTTCCTCTTTTACAAATGTTAATTAAATATTGAAAAATATTTAATACGTGTCTTAACGATGACATGATATATTTTAATGATGACACATTATAGCTAAACTCAACTAAACTCAATTGTATGAACTTGCTTTTCTATGTTGGCGAGTCGACTTGTAAACTGACAGACGTCGACTTATATTTCAACACCTTTTTATAACATTTCTATGAAAAAGAGGGAGTTCACAAAAGTCACTTGTTTAGACTAACGAGTCGACTTGTGAACTCATGATTCTTTAGAGCATGTTCTGTGAAGGTTAAGTGTCGACACCCTGAAGGCTCACATGTCGACACATGCTTCACATATGTCAACTTGTGAACTACACATGAAGAATAATGTTATGCATTTGTTTTGTAAGAATATTATTTATTGTTTTGATTATAACAAAATCAATTTTCCAACTTAAGAGAGGAACTGTAAGCAATAATTTCATCTGATTGCATATAATATAACTTGCGTAAAGAACAACAACTCTTATCCATGTTAAGGCATGTTTGTATTGTAAACATACTGTGTCATCAATCAAGCTACAATTTCTTCTAAGTCCACATCAACTAGTATATATGTATCATTCGAGTCGAAGTCCTACTTTGACTCTTGGACAGTCGAAGTGAGACATCGATTGATGAAAAAATCATGCAAGTCGAAGTCCTATTGCCCAGATAGCAAGCCCAGAGAGGGGGGTGAATGGATTGCTGAAATTTTCTTATAGAATATTCCTGTAAATAAAAATGCTTAACAGAAGACACTAAGTTCGATGGTTAGAGTTAGTGTTAAATAAAGACAAAGAAAACAATCACACAAACAATAGGAAATTTTATCCTGGTTCGGATCTCTATCACAAGGAGTCTACGTCCAGTCCCCAAGCAACACCTTGGGATTTCACTAAGCAAGGGTACAGTCCCCTTAAGGACACTTACACATCCAACAACAGCTGGCCTTCTCTTCTCTACCCGAAGAGGAACTAAAGCACCTGATGCAACAGGTCTTCCTTCTTGCCGAAGGGAACAACCACCCACTGAATAGCAGGTCTTCTCCTCACACCCGAAGAGGAACACTCAGAGAAGATGAGTAAGAAGTGGATGGCCCTAGACCAAGCTTATACAAACTGCTTGATCTGAGGCAATGTCTGAGAGACAATGAATATCGACAAGGAACTCTCTCTCAGATCTACTCAGGCTCTCGAAGGATAAGCAATTTGCTGTGGAGAGCTAAGAGCTACAGAAGAATTGAATGGACGAGGGTGCTCTTCTTTTCTTGCAGGTGACTAAGATCTTCAAGCTTTTAAAAGGTGTTCAAGAGTTCAAAAGTTCTGCTTCATGGAGTCATCAGTCTTCTATTTATCTTCTTTGAAAGATTTTGACCGTTGAAGTATCTGTTATCTCACATCTTCATGAACGTTGGAGTGTCTGGTCTGAAGTGTGGAGCAAGAGAGCCTGCAGCCATTAATGCTGGGGTAGACATTCACACATAAAGGAAGATTGTCTGAATCTCTTCTAGCTTCTGTCAGGTTAACAGGTCCAACTTTGCAACGTGCATTTCTACCGGAAACCCTGCACACAATAAATGCTGACACATAGACAACTATATTTTTTCTAAACTGTCAGTCAACATTAGTAGTCATGCCATATGAAGATACACCAAAAAATAAATGACATTCTGTCATCATATAAAGCGTGACTTAATGTGACATAAATGAGATAAGCAAAGATATATCGTGCAGAGATTTGTACCATCACAATAAATGTTAGAGAGCACAGAATACAACATAATTTCATGGGAAGACTTGAGATCCACAGAGATTTGAAATGTATTGGAATATAGTGTGAAAAATATCTTAAAAGGAATTTAAATAAGAATATTCAACAGTTGTCATAATCGTTAATAAAAGAGAGTTGATATTGGAGACAATCTGTGATCAGAAAGAGTTGATGTGGATATGAAATCGATGTTATAACCATAATCCATGTGATAATGTAATCTATGTTGAAACAAAGTCGATGTGAACATAATTCATGTATGAAATCGATGTGCAGATGAAATTGTTGTTTAACTGAAATCGATGTACATATGAAATCGTTGTACAGATGAAATTGTTGTTTAACTGAAATCGTTTATAGATGAAATCGTTGTTTAACTGAACTCGATGTACAGATGAAATCGTTGTTGAAACGAAGTCGTTGTCCTAGTAAACTCATTGTTCACATGAAGTCGATGTTCTATTGAAATCGATGTTGAGTGAAATCGTTGTAGAACGAAGTCGTTGTTTCATATGAAGTCGATGTTCTTCCGAAATCAATGTTAAGTGAAATCGTTGTAGAAACGAAGTCGTTGTTTCATATGAAGTCGATGTTCTACTAAAATCGATGTTTAAGTGAAATCATTGTAGAAACGAAGTCGTTGTTTCATATGAAGTCGATGTAGTAATGAAATTATTGTTTAAGTGAAGTCGATGTAGAAACGAAGTCAATGTTTGAAATCGATGTAGAACCGAAATCGTTGTTAAGTAAAACCGTAAACGTTGTGAGCTATCACATGAAGTCGATGTATAACCAGAATCGATGTTCTACTGGAGAAATCGTTGTTTAAGTGAGGTCGATGTGGAAATGAAGTCGATGTTCGAAATCGATGTTCTTCTGAGGAAAGTTGTTGTTTAAGTGAAGTAGTAATCGTTCTGAGCTTTTACAAAGAAGTCGATGTATACTTAGACAAAATATATGCAATAAGCTTCGAACGGCAGTGAGTGTAGATAACTTACTGATTTTGTTTGAATTATTGTCTGTTGATAATCTTCAGAAAATGATGTTAGAAAATAATATTCAGGGTTTTGTTAATCACCAAAAATACATATAATAAATAACAAATTATATGGAGATGGACTGATCATCAATCTCCCCTTCTTAGTGATGACAAAACATAAGTGTATACATATAAAGGGCTGAAATAAATTTGCGAAAAATTCTAAGGTATGTATTTCAGAAACATTTATCCCCCTTTTTGTCATTAAGCAAAAAAGAATAGATAAAACAGAGGATGAAAAAGAGAAAGACAAAGATAAACAGGAGCCAATGAGGGAATTTTATTCATTAGTGGGGGCAGACATGTAGAAGGTAGGAGACATACGGGAAGTGCGAGTAATAAGCTGCCAAGCTTTGACTTCCTGCTTCAAAAAGATCTCTAAAGACCACTAACTAATATCATATGATGGCCCCATCTCTGGACTAAGTCTTTTAATGTAGAGTAACCTCTGCTCTTCAATGAATTTGGTGTACTCCTGATTACTGAGTGTTGATTTGTAGAGTCCAGCAGTCTCAAAACTGGCATGCTGAAGGAATTTGTCAATTGAGAGAGGATAGTGAAGCTTGTGAGCAAACAAATCCTTCTGCAGAGCTACATAAACTTGTATCTTTCAATCCATATTGAATAAGGATCTGAAACCAGGTTGATGGAGTTGAGATCTATGATTGCTCTGGGGAAAGAGTGAGCTGATTGGACTGTGATAAGGAAGTGTTCAGTTTCTCAAGCTGAAGGGCTGATCATGATAGACTCTACACAGTCAGAGTTGACAAATCTTTCAAACTCTGCTAGCAGTGGAGCTAAAACTGAAGACTTGATGAACCCTCTTTGGTATTCTCTGAACAAAAATCTGTGAAAGGCAAGAGGAGCTCCCCTCTGAACACAAAATTTGTGTCATAACTCTGGCAAATCTCTCAAATATGATAGGACCCACATCAAAGTCCATAAGAAGAAAGTGTAACTTCGGGGGAAAAACAACCTCAGGCATCTTTAAAGTTGCGAAGTCAACTTGAAGAGGGACATTGACTGGATTTTCTGTGCAGAGCTGAGCAATGGCTACCTGAACTGCCCAAGCTAAACTTCTGGAAGGCGATTTACAAAACAATAGTCTTGATACATCTGGAATTGCCTAACCAGTTTGATCTCCTTCTGAATGAAGGGACCCCAGGTGGATCTATGCTGGCAGACAACCACTCAATAGTGTGAGAGGATGGTCTGAGGGTGGAAAATGTTGGCCCTGGCAACCTCAAACTTTCTGTAGAGCTTTATTAACCTTGGCCCACTGATCCTCAGTCTTGGACTCGGCTGAAGACAGGATTTTGGATTGGTCAGGCTTGGGTATTTGAGAAATGGAGAGAATGATATTGAGATGCTCAGATAGATTAAGGTAGGGAAGACCAAAGGTGACAGCAAATGTACACTTTTGGAGATATTCAGAATATAAGTTTTTTCTTCTATGGACTACGGAGAGAGTACACAGAGGAGGAAAGAGAGTTGAGAGGAAGGGAAAACAAGCCCTATAGATGTCATCCTTTTCTTGGATGCATGACTGGAAGAAGGCTGAGATTCATTCCTATGGATATGGGTAGAGACAGAAAGAACTGTGCGGAGGATGGCTTCTTCAAACTCATCCTTGATGTCTTGCACAGTATGGCGAACGATACTGGCACCCTCAAGAATGATAGTAATGAAGGAGGGTGGAGTAGGTGGATGAAGAGAGGCAAAATATGAAGTAGGAGGAGGTTGTGTAGATGGTCCAGCAGAGGAAAGACCAGCTGAAGAGGAAGAGGCCGGAGGTCCTCAGAAGTTGGAGGAGGAATGGAAAAAGAAGGGATAGGTGAGGAAGAGGAGGGAGCAGGGAAAGGAGTAGGAGAAGAAATGTGTTTGGAAGGGGTTTCTTGGAGGGTTCAGAAGCAGGTGGGGTAGTGAAGGAGGTAGGTGGAGAGGAAGGGGCTGGAGTCTAAAGACCAGGGGGATCAGAAGCCCTGGGGGCATTGCAGCTTCCTGTACAAGAACTGAGGCCGGATGGCCTTGCCACTGACTCCACTTGCTCTGATGGCCCTGATGGCTCAGCTACAACATCTTCAACCACAGATGGCCCTAATGGCCCTGATTCTTCACTGATGGCCTTGGTGGCCCGGATTCCTCTACAGATGGCCCTGATTCCTCAAAAGATGGCGCTGATGGCCCTGCATCTTTCTCTACTGGTAGGTCTGGTTCAGGAGGCCCTGATGACCTAGCATCATACTGGAGCTGATACAGATGGAACATGAGGGGTTGGAGCAGATAAATGTACCCTCACAAAATCTCCCAGGTCTGTGAGCAATTGCGTCAAGCTCCCCAAATCTCTTCTCAATTCCTGGAGCTCAGATTTTACTGCTCCAAGTTCTTTGGCTTCAGTGCTCTGTCTGAGAAATAATGAAGTTACATCAGATTGCAAAGAGCACAGGATCTCTTCTTGAGCATTCAGTCTAGCAATGACTGGCTCCAAATGCACATGAATCCTCTTCTTCCTACATCTGTGCTGTGCCTTTCTGGTGAGCAAGGGAATTCCTGTGGCAACACCCTTACCTTTTGCTCCTGAGCCTACAGCTGGCTCATCATCCTCATCTGAAGTGTCTTCAACCAGACCTTCTTGAAACTGATCTGCAGGGGCACTAGCAGTAGGATCCCCCTGAACATCTTGCTCCCCCTGAGCTTCTGGCTCCCCCTGAGCTGGAGCATCTTGCATTTGAACATCCTCAATGTGGCATGGTGCCACAACCTCTGGAATTGTGTCTTTATGGCTTTCCTCCATAGAAGTTTCTACTACAGGAACACTGGGGGTTTCCTCAATCTAAATATCTTCATGCTCCCCCTCAGTGTGAGCAACACCACCAGTAACAGATTCTTCAATAACAGCAGGTGCGGGGACTAGAGGAGGATCACATATTCAGCAGATTGCCCAAAGGGCTCAATAAGTTCTAGTGCAATATCTTCAATCCTCCTTTCAGATGCAGGAGGTTCATCTTCTCTAACTGTAGGTTCTTCCTCTTGAACTGGTGGAGCATCAGATGCTTCTCCAATGATGGCTTCTCCTTCTGCCACAGAGGTCTTTGTCCACACATTTTCTACCAGTGAAAATCAACTTTTCTTCAAATTTTGGTCCGAATGGGCAAACCCATCTTCTCCAACAATTCTCCCTTAAATCAATCTCAAAATGACTGAAAATTCTTGTAAGCAAATGGAAATAGGGAAGAGATACAGCCATTTACTCTTCTTGTCCCAAATAACTTCAGTTGCAGACTTCATTCTTTCTATAATAATCTGAGCCATGTTGATATCTTGCTTCTGAATGGCCCAGAACATCACATCAACATCTCCCTTAGTGCATGAGGAAAAGGTAGCACTCCTGGGCACCAAAATCTGACAGACTATAAAATGTAAAATTCTATTGAAGGCATTAAACTGGTTGATGTTAATCTTCCCATCCTTCAACTTGTACTCGTTCCAATATACCTAGCCCCTTGGTATGAATATCTACTGAATCCACTAGATTGTGCCCTACAACAGATACTCCGAACAACCTCTCCAACAGGTCATGAGTGATATGTATTGATTTACCTTTGACCATGGATGTAACATTTCGGGCTTTCGTTGCCTGCTGTGATCTTGGTACGTGATGGATCGGGCTGTCGCATTCTGAACGCGACGTGTTTCGTGTCGCCTTCTGGTTGAGAAGGCGACGGCCCTCTTGTCGTGTTCCTGTTGCCTATGGCTGGTGCGCACGTGTCCGCGCACATGTGTGTAATGCGACATGCCAACTATCGCGTTCACCTGAGCACATGCGTGCGTGACACGTGGCCTAGAGGCTGTATACTGTCAGAAGACCTGTCGGAACTTTGAGAAGGCAACAAGGTGTGCCTGTCGCGTTCTGGTGAGAATGTGATGCTCTCCTTGTCACGACCTCAGTTCCGAGGCCTTAAGGCATGCAGACCCTTCTTTCTTTCTTCTTTCTTCTCCTTTCTCCTTCTTCTTCTCCTCTCCGAGGTGGGGGAGCTCCTCCTCCTTCTCAAGCTTTCGCCATGGTGGAGGTGCCGGCGTGCTCGTGGCCGAGCGTTGGAGCGGCGTGGAGCGAGGAGGAGGCGGCCAATATGACGTGAAGGGCCCCAACGGTCTGGCTCGTCATTTCACTCTAGGGATCTTGCTCTCTTCCTTGTTAGTGTAGATGGATCTTGGTTTTGAGCGACCCTCCCTGTGCTCGTGGGTTCTCTTGTGGTTTTACACGGGTGGATGCTTACCGGTGTTGCTCCCTTTGTGTGTAGTTTAGTTCTTTTGTGTGTGGGCGAGGAGAGGTGGCATTGGTGCCCTCGAGCCACTTTTAGTTTCCTCTGTAAGCGTGCTCCCCTCCCTCTCTTGTTTGGAGGTGTTCGTGTAGCTTGTGGGACTATGGATGGCCCATTTTCCAATTTGTGTTGGATCTCTATTTTTATGATGCCTAAATATGATTCATTAATATATTGAAATCATTTTTATCATGCTTGAATTTATATTTCACAAGTTTCTTTCATGTGTAGCTCAAAGAAAAGGAAAACATGCCAGTGGTGTCGGCACAGCCCACCTATGTGTCGACACTAGTTCACTGTCCCAGAAGAATGATTCTGCAGCCATCCCAGTGGTGTCGACATAGCCCACCTGTGTGTCGACACTAGTACACTGTCCCAAAAGACCGGTTGAGGCTAATGCTTGGTGTGTCAACACACCTATGTGTAGTGTCGACACACTTTGGACTTTTTGCCAAATCTAAAAGGCAAAGACAATGGACACTTTTGGTAAGGCCTTTTTGGGCAGGAACTTCTATGCCCCAGATCCCAAGATATTTTGTGGACCCTTGGTACTATAAATGCCCTTTATCCACTTGGCCTTGGGTTGCATCATCGCACACCTATCTACTTTTTCAGACTCTAGAGTATTCCAGTCGACTTCTGAAGAAGACTTCATCCTGGTGAATTGCTCCCAGATCTGAAGGAACAAAAAGTCTTGAACACCTTGGATGATCCATTTGAAGAAGAATTTCGAGCCATCAGAGTCTTCTTCCTGGAGCTGATGCAGAAGAGTTGGTCTCCATTCTTGAAGCAGAAACAGGGACCTTCGAACCAGTCCTCTTCAACTTGGGTTTCAATTTTTTGTTGGTTCTTCATTTCAACTTACTCTATTGAAGTGTGTGTTGTGAAATTGGTGCAATCCTTGTGCCCAATTTCGTATGTGTGTGATTGGATCTGAGATTTCTGTATCTCAGAGTGTGTGTGGTCATTTGTGACCTTTTGAACTGGCAAGATAAGCCACAATTGTGTGTGTGTGTGGATGGTGGATGTAGGATACAATGTTGTGTAATCCGAACCACCCTAAATCTCTTTGTCATTGTGGTTTGCTTGTCTCTTGCGTTAGATGCGTGATAGGCTCGCTAGAATTTCATCATCTAACTTGTCTAATTGCTTAGAATGTCATTAACATTTAAATTTATTCTCAATCCTGTTGCCCAACTAGCAAGCCCAGAGGGGGGGTGAATGGGATTTTTAAAATTTGAATACCTAAACCTGTCCACAAAATGTTCACACAAAAACCACTTCGATATAGTAGTGTTAGTGAAAAGACAAACAGCAAACACAGGCAAGCACACACACATGCACAAGATTTTATCCTGGTTTGGACCTCCTCTCCACAGGAGTCCTACATCCAGTCCTGAGCAACACACTTAGGATTCTAACCCAAGGGTACAGTCCCCCTCAAGGACACTTACACACCCAGCTGCAGCTGGTCTTCTCTTCACAATCTGAAAAGGAAAACAACACCCTGGATCCCACCAGGTCTTCCTTCAACACGAAGAGAAATAAACCCTTTGGAAGCCCCAGGTCTTCCTTCACACGAAGGGAATAAACACAACAGAGTGTACAAGAGATGATACGCCCCTGGACCAAGCTAATAGCACAATGCTTGATCCGAAGCGAATACTAAGAGGAAAAAAGATCTACAACTCAAAAACTCTCAGTACTTGAAGGCTCTCTCAAGGTTTTACACTACACACAGAGAGCAAGAGCTATGACAGCTATAGAGTAAGGCTTGAGCTCTTTCTAACGCTAGCAAAATTCTCTTGAAAGCGTTTTTAGCAAAGGATGTATCCAAGAATTGTTCTCATTAGAAACTCCTTCTTTGCTAGAGTCTTCGGTCTTCAATATATATATCTTCTTTTTGAAAAAGAGTCGTTGAAGTATCTGTTATCTCTAAGTTTTTGTAGACGTTAGACTGCATGGCACTGTGGAGCTTCTAGTCAACGGTCTTTTGCTTTCCATGCACGCATAGAGAGATGATCTTATTTGATATCCTTTGGCTTCTATTATGTCCAACGTTGTATGAAGATTTGCTTGTCAGAGACCTGCACACATTAATGCTAAAACACAGACAGCTAGTTGTCTCTTGTTTGTCAGTCAACGTTAGAACAAATATACATCAAAATAGAAATGCCATCTTGTTCTTTAAAAAGATGCTTCCAATATGATCATGGGAATGGAAGATATCTGTGCATGCATTGCAGTGATATGTTCAGTCGTAATAAATGCATGGATGTGAGAGGAAAAAGCGAGGGAAGACTTTGACTTTCAAACTATTCGAAAATAAGTTTGAATATCAAGTCGTTGTCCAGAAGTCGATATAAGCATGACTTATGAAACGTTGTGTGAATGAGTCATTGTTCATGTGAATCATTGCTCATTCGTAAACAAATTGTTGTACGCACAAATCGTTATGCATCCATAACCAATCGTTCTGGATACAAATCATTATGACACTATAAGAAAATCGTTATGAGCAAATCGTTATAACCAAATCGTTATGACACTATAAGCAAATCGTTATAACCAAATCGTTATAACACTATAAGAAAATCGTTATGAGCAAATCGTTATAACCAAATCGTTATAAGCGAGTCGTTGTGATCAAATCGTTATAATCAAATCGATGTGAGCAAATCGTTGTTTCACTTATCGATCGATGTTGTGAGGAAATCGTTGTGGACAACAAATCGTGTGAGAGCAAATCGTTGTTTTCACTTAGCAAATCATTGTGAGAGTAAATCGTTGTCTCACTTAGCGAATCGTTTTAAGATCGAAATCGATGCGATCACTTATGAAATCGATAAGCTAAGGAAATCATTATGAAGTCACGAAATCGATATGAGAGGTAAACGTTATGACTTGCAATGAAATCGTTATAATACTAATGAAATCGTTGTAGCACTTAGCGAAATGATGTGTACTTAGAGAATTTATATGCACTCAACCTTAAATGTTTCAGGGTAGAAACTTATAGAGATTTGCTTGACTTTCTTGATTTATTTCTGTGCTAAGATCTTCATAGAAAATATGTTAGAGTTGCACATTGTCTTAGTTTTCTAATCACCAAAATAGATATCTAATTTGTTTAAATTACATGGGGATAATCTGATCATCAATCTCCCCCTTTTGGTGATGACAAACATAGTAATAATCAAGGATGTTTGAAATAAAAATAAGTAAAATTTCGGAAGTAACATGAAAAAAAAAATATCATAAGAGATGTATTTCAGAAAATACTATATTTCTCCCCCTTTTGTCATTAAGCAAAAAGATAAAAATACTGAGACAATGATGGAGAGAAAAGATAGTGAGAAAACAGGAGATATAGTTTCATTTATCCTGAGGAGGTACAGGGAGATAGACAACAGGAGTCAAAAGAGAGGCATTATGGGAAATGATTTCCCAAGCCTTAAGCCTGGTCTTCAAAAAGTTACTGAAAAATGCAAGTTTCAATGGAATAGGAGGATCCCATATCAGGAATCATGTGCTTGATATAAAGCTACCACTGATCTTCTAAGAAGCGCGCATAATGATCTTGATCAAGAGTGAATGTGAAGTAGCTGCTCTTTCCAAAACTGGCATGTTGAAGGAATTGATCAATAGAAACTGGATAGAAAATTTGATTGACCTTCGTTCCTTTTCAAAGAGATAAAGATTTTGTAGCATTCTACCCACTGAAGATAGGGTCCTGAACCAGATTGATAGAATTTAGATCCAAGAAAGCTTCAGTTGAGAGATGGGCTGATCTGCCTTGAACAAAGAACTGTCAGGGTTTCTAGCTGAAGAGCAGATTGATGGTAATGCTTTCCCAGTCAGTGGGAGAAAGCCTTTCACATTCTGATAGCAGAGGGGCAAGAACCTCAGAGGAGATATGTCCCAGATGAAATTCTCTGTACAAGAATCGTGGGAAGGAAGGGAGGCGACCCTGCTGAGCTGAGATTCTTCCCATTACACGAGCAAATCTTTCAAAAATAATAGGACCAACTGAGGAGTCCAGACCAAGGAGTGCAACTTAGGAAGAAAGACAATTCTGGCATTTCAGGGTAGCAAAGTCCACCTTGAAGGAGCAATTAACTGGATTTTCAATTTTTATCAAAGCAATGGCTCCCTGGAACTGACCCAACTGCACTTCAGGTAGCTTGTGGAGATATCGATAATCATTGTAAAGCTGGAAGTACTGAGTGAGTTGATTTCTGTTAGGATAGTGGGTCCCCAGATAGCTTGGTGATGAATCACAAACCATTCAACAGAGTGAGTGGATGGTCCCGGGGTGGAAACTGATCTGATCTTGCAAGTAGAAACTTCCTGTAGAGAGCCTTGTGCCCTTTAGCCCACTGATCTTCAGATTGCATTCAGCCATTGGAAGATTTTGGATTGATCAGCTTTGGAGATGTGGCAATAGGGAAGGACAACATTAAGGTGATCAGTTAGATTTAGATGAGGAATACACAAAGGGTGGCAAGGATGCACTTTTGAAGATATTCACGATAGATTGGTTTCCTCTTATTTTCGACAGTGAGGGAAAACCAAAGAGGAGGAAATTTGGGTTCAGAGGGAAGAGCAAGAGTGGTTGAGAGTTCCTATTTTTAGGGACAGGACTAAGAGAACCAGTCCTGTGGACATGAGAGGCAACTGCCAAGACTGATGAGTGAGAGTGTTGCGCTCCAATTCATCCTCGAATTTATTGAGAAATGCACTAGCAAGTTGTGCACTTTCAGGGATAAAGGTGATAAACGAGGGAGGAGGATGAGGATGAAGGAATGATAAACGAGTATGAGGAGGAATGGTGATGGTTCAGCAGGTGAAGGACCAGAGGAAGATGAGACTCCAGCTGATGATGGGCTGGAGGGTCTTCAATGATAGGAGGAGGTGGAGGAATGGACGAGGAGGTGGATGGTGATGAGATGGATTAGAGGGAAATGGAGTTGAGGAAGAAAAGGTGCGAGGCATGGGTTGTTGAAGGTGATAGGTGTTGGAGGTGCTGTGGAGGAAGATGGTGGTGAAGGAGGGGCTAGAGTTGCAAGAATGAAGGATTAGGGGCTTCTGGAGCTACAGATGGCTCTTCTACTCTTGGAATCAACCCTCGGAAACCATTGGCCCGGTTGGCCCAACAAATCCTCTGATGGCCTGGTGGCCCAGCCTTCACAGCTTCAACATGAACCTCCATTTCAGTTGCTACCTTTTCAACAACTGTGGCCCGGATGGTTGCTGGTTTTTCTGAAATTGGCCCTGATGGCCCAGCATCTTGTTGCCTGGCCTTTGAAGGCCAGAACTGCGGACGGGTTCTGCAGAAGAAGGAGCAGGAGGGGCATTTGTGGACTGCGCTCTCACCAAATCTGCAAGTGCGGCAATAGAATCTTTAATGCTAATAAGCCACTTCACACCCATCTAACTCCATTTCTGACCATGCCCATCTCCTTAGCTGAAGTACTCTAGCTTATAAAGATAGAAGCAATGTCAGATTGCATAGAGCACAGAATCTTCCCTTGTTCATCCATTCTTCAGTAAGAGGCTTCAAATTGATTTTCAACTTCTTCTACCTCAGCCTTCGATGTGGCTCCTGGTGAGGAGGGGAATCTCTGGAGCTACTTTTTCCCCTTTTTGCTTGCCCTTACAACGGGCTCCACAAAATCATCATTGTCAACTGAGGCACTATCTACAATGACTTCTTGAAATTCATCTACAGGGGCATTGGTAGTGTGCTCCCCCTAGATTTGTGCTTCCTTCTCAAATGATGCTCCCCCTCAATAGAAGCATCCTCCATAGGAACGTCTGCAATGTGGCCTGATGCCACAACCTCTGGAACATTTTCTTCTTGCTCCCCTGGCTGGGAATGGATTCCAGCACACTTCTAAGAATAGATGCCACAATGAGGTGTGGTTGATAGCCTCTAAAGCTCGCTCAACTGGCTCAAAATTTTCTTGAGAATATCCTCAATCTGGCTTCCAATGATCACTGATTCTTCTGCTCTGACCTCTGCTGCTGCTGCTTGTCCACTGCCATTTCTAAACTGATAACTTTTGATGTTGCTCTTGAACTCTGGTCCTGCTGGTACTTCTGCTACTACTGCTGCTTCTTCTACATCTTCTTGGACTTCTTGGTCTTCGCCAATAATGGCTTCACCCTCAGCCACTGAGGTCTTGGTCCACACACCATTAACCAGTGAGAATCCACTCTTCTTCAAGTTTCTGCTGCGAATAGCCTACCCCATCTTTACTGACACTGCTCCAGACAAATTAATGCCAAAATGTTGAAATACCTTGGTGAGTTGATGTGCATATGGTAGGGACACATTTAGCTTACTCTTCTTGTCCCAAACCTGAGCGGATGCAAACTTCATTCTTCTATTATAACCTCAGCCATGTTTATGCTCTGGTTCTGGATAGCCCAAACATCATATCGGAGTCCGCCTTAGTACAAGTCGAAAAGGTGGCACTCCTTGGGATCAATATTGGCAAACAATGAAAGCAGAAGACGGTTGAATGCGTTCAGCTGGTTGATGTCATCTTCCATCCTTCAATTTGTACTCGAGACCAACAATCCCTAATCCCTTCGCCTGGATATCCACAGTGTGAACCCCACTGGACCGGTGGTGCAAACTCCAAATAAGATTCCTAGCTCATAGGTAATCTTAATCTGGGTTCCTTTGACAGTGGATGTCAAGGACCCGTCCTCCTCAGTCTTCAAACAAACGTAAAAGCCTTCACTAGGTCTGGATAACTCATCTCTGACAGAGTTTCCATCTTCGTCCATTTCATCCTCTCCATTGCTGCAATGATGTTGCCCATTCCATTCTTCTGCAAGTTTGCAACGTCCACTGCCTTGTTGCCACAGACTTGATCTTCACAGTGGTATACCTCTCTTGCTGCTCGACGGTAAGAAACGCAGCTCCATAGCCCCGACGCTGCCAGATACCCAGACGCGGCCATGGATTTGAATGGGAAAGTTTTGGATGATTTGGAAAGAGGAAAGAAGTAGAAGCCCTCAAGAAATTTCTCGCGGGAAGGAGTTGGAAGCTTTGAAATCCCAGAGAGTCGATGCCAGAGTCGATAGGGTATAGCCTCAGGCAAGTTGAAGGAGATGAAGAAGAAGGGTGTGAATCGTTGTAACACGATTTCGGATTTTTATCAAAAAGAATAATAGTGACTTTTCGAAACAAGAGGCGCATAATGGCAGAAAATGACAAAGTGACCAGTTCGAGAGGAATAAATACTTTAAAATTAATCAAACCGTCTCAGATAAGTAAGAAACAAGTAATATTTTAATGAGATTTTGCTTAACTACAGGGGAGAGAAATTTGGTTATTCTGAAATATTTATTTCAGTTTTATACAGATAAATCTTTCACAATTGCACACATGTCTAGTTCCCTTCTAAGAGAAGTAAATCTTTCTTCAGGTAGGCCTTTGTGAAGATATCTGCTAACTGATTTTGTGTATCTACAAAAGAAATGTTTATATTACCATTAGCTACATGATCACGAATAAAATGGTACCTAACATCAATGTGCTTTGTCCTTGAATGCTGGACTGGATTCTTGGTAAGATTTATTACACTTGTGTTGTCGCACAATAATGGAATTGTCTTGATCTGAAGTCCATAATCCTCAAGTGTTGTTTAATCCACAATAGTTGTGTACAACAGCTTCCAGCAGCACGTACTCAGCTTCAGCTGTAGATAGTGCTACTGAATTTGCTTCTTTGAGGACCACGAAATCAGACATCCTGCAAGAAATTGACAACATCCATGGTACTTTTCCTATACTTTGCATCCAGCATAGTCAGCATCAGAATATCCTACTAAATTAATTTCACGTGAATTGGGTACCATAATCTTAGATCATGAGTTTTGGCTAAGTATCTAAAGATCCTTTTAACACAAATTAATGAGACTCTTTAGGATCTGCCTGGTACCTAGCACACATACATAAAAACAATATATCAGGTCTACTTGCTGTTAAATAGAGTAATGAAATCCATACCTCTGTAAAGTTTCTGATCTACGTTCTTACCATTTTTGTCACTGTCTAGCCTTGTTGATGTGTTCGTGGGTGTTGACAGTGGCTTGGCGTTTTCAAATCCAAACTTCTTTAGTAATTCTTTGGTGTACTTGGCTTGACAGATGTGAGATCCTTCCTTTCCTTGTTTGATTTGCAATCCGAGGAAGTAGTTGAGTTCCCCCATCATGCTCATTTCAAATTCTCCCTGCATAAGCTTTTCAAAATACTTGCAAAGAGATTCATCAGTAGAGCTAAATATTATATCATCAACATATATTTGAACAAGTAACACATTTTTAAATTTAGACTTAATGAATAATGTGCTATCTACTTTTCCTCTAATGAAACCATGATTTAACAAAAATGAACTAAGCCTTTCATACCAAGCTCTAGGTGCTTGCTTAATCCATACAAGGCTTTATGCAACTAAAAACATGATTTGGAAAATCTATGTCATCAAAACCAGGCGGTTGTTGTACATATACCTCTTCCTTATAAAACCATTCAGAAAAGCAGATTTTACATCCATTTGAAAGAGTTTTAAATTTAATGCAGAAGCATATGCAAGTAAAATCCTAATTGACTCAAGTCTAGCCACTGGTGCATAGGTTTCACCGAAATCTATGCCTCCTCTTGGGAATAGCCTTGAGCTACCAATCTCGCCTGTTTCTTATGATCACACCAGCTTCATCCAATTTGTTTTGAAACACCTTTGGTGCCAATCACAGGATGATCTGATGGTCTTGGAACAAGGGACCATACTTAGTTTCTCTTGAACTGATTTAGTTCATCTTGCATGGCTAATATCAAGATTCCTCAGTTAGTGCTTCATTGACTGTCTTAGGCTCTATTTGTGAAACAAAGGCTAGATAATCACAAGGAATCACATACCTTTGTCCTTACCCAACATATGGATCTCCAATAATATTTTCCAATGGATGATCTTTCTTATACTCCATTCTTTGGAAGATTTTCATGTGATGTGTCCTTTTGTGTAGATCTTCCAGGGGTGGATCTTCCTTGTCCTCAATCGATGTGTTCTTTAGCTTCTTGGACAATCATATGTATCATCAATATCACTATATACTTCCTTCTCAAGGAAAGGTTAGTTTCATCAAAAATAATATGCACTGATTGCTCAATTAATAAGGTTCGTTTGTTAAATACTCTATATCCTTTGGGTTTGGAAGCATACCCCATGAAATACATTCATCTGATTTGGAGTCTAGCTTACCAATATCTCTTTTACCGTTGTGTGGATAAAGCATGGACATCCAAATGTCCTGAAATGGCTGATTTTCGGCTTCCTCTGCTTGTATAATTCATATGAAGTCTTCTTCAGAATTGGCCTGATCATTACCCTGTTGATTATGTAACAAGTTGTGTTGATGGCTTCGGCCCAAAAGTACCTTGGCAAATCATATTCTGATAGTATTATCCTTGCCATATCCAATAGGGTTCTATCTTTCTTTCCGCAACTCCATTTTGTTGTGGTGTCCTTGATGCTGAGAAGTTGTGTTCTATTCCTGGCTATCACAGAATTTTGCAAAGCTCTCATTCTGAAATTCTCCTCCATGATCTGATCGGATACTAATGATGCTATACTTCTATCCTTTTGAACTTTCTTGCTGAAAACTAACAAAACTCTCAAAAGTATCATCCTTGTGTTCTAGGAAAGAACCCATGTAAACCTGGAGTAGTCATCTACTATAACAAATCCAAAGTTCTTTCCCCGAGATTGTGGTCCTCATTGGCCCAAATAAATCCATATGTAGAAGTTCTA
The DNA here is from genome assembly GCA_014218235.1 of Colocasia esculenta. Lineage (NCBI taxonomy): Eukaryota > Viridiplantae > Streptophyta > Magnoliopsida > Alismatales > Araceae > Colocasia > Colocasia esculenta. Next base: position 112,042,283 of record CM024758.1, read on the forward strand.
AGGGTTTAGAGGTTGTTACCACAGTCATGACTTGAAGGATGACTTGGTGTGCTTACCTTTTGCACACGGTCCACAGACCAAATCATTTTTGTACTTACTTTGGTTAGGCCTTCCACCAAGCTTCTCTTGATCAACTTTCTCATGCCATTCAAGCTGCAGTGGCCCAGTCTTTGGGCTAGAGATCTGTTGACTGCTCTTTATTTGCTGCCAGACATATGTCCTAATCCTTTAGTTCTTCAAATAAAGTACATATAGGTTCTTTTCTCTGTTAGCTTCAAAAATAACTGCACCATCCTTTATAATACTGCACTTTGACTCTTGAAATCTGATCTGATGTCCTTTATCGCACAGTGGCTGATACTAATAAGGTTGTGCTTAGTCTTTGACGCATAGCACATCTTCGATAATGGTTTTGTCTTTACTGCCTACTGATTCACTGCCTATCACAGTCCCTTTTCCATTGTCTCCATATGTGACTGTTCCTTCTTCAGCTTCAATATGTGAGAATAACTTTCTGTTCCCTGACATGTGCCTTGAGCATCCGCTATCCAAGTACCATTTGGATGCTCAAAGGGTTCCCTGCATTAAAAACATTAAGCTTAGGTACCCAAGTTTTTTGGGTCCTGGTTGGTTAGTATCATCAATTTTCTTTTAATTATCCATATTTTATGTTTAGTTGGACATGATATTTTAATGTGTCCTAACTTATTGCAATGGCTACAGCAAGACATTTTAGTTATCTTTTCAGTTGGAATGTATTTAAAATTTGATTTATGTTGTGTCTTGTTCAGGTACAATTTAGGAGTTGGATATGTTTTAGGATATACTACTGTTTCCTCATTATCGAGAGGAGTATAACCTAATCCATGTTTCTTTACCTGACGTCTAGCACCTTTTATATTAATGTTGTTTTGCCATTAGTAAATTTTTCTAGTGTGTTGATAATTTTTCATTTTCTGTTGTTAAAGTGTTAACTTCTTGTTTTAATATTTACAGTTCTTGGTTTTCCAAACTCGCTAATTGTTCATTTTTATTTTCAAGTCTTCATAACAATTCATTTCTCCTTTTTAGTTCAGTAATTTATTTTTCCATTTGCTCATTTTAGATTTTAAGTCTGAATTAGTATTTTCTAAGCATGTGAGATTTTTCTTATTGGCTTTTAGTGATTTACATACTTATATTTACAATACAGTTCATTAAAAGCTTCTTCTAAGTTGTCAGAATCAGATTCATTGCACGAAGAGAAGATGAGTCTGATGTTACCTTGTCTTCGACGTTGGCCATGAATGCCAGGTTGGCTTCTTCTTCTTCTTCTTCATTGCTTGAGATTGACTCGCTGTCCAAGTCACTACTGTTGTCCCATGCTACTGCCATGGCTTTCTTCTTAAATCTTCTGGGTCTTCTGGTGCTGTCTTTCTTTCTGAACTCAGTTTTCTTGAGCTTCGGACATTCTGCCTTGATATGTCGGGCTTCTTGCATTCATAGCAAATCGGTTCAGTCTTCTTTGCATCTTTGACTTCTGACCTTTTGAAGTCTTTTCCCTTCTTGAAGTATCCTCTTCCGGACTGATACTTCTTTTTCTTAGCCAAGATGCGTTGTAACCTTCTGGATAGCATTGCTTCTTCATCTTCACTGCGCTCATGCTTTCTTGGCTATATGAGCCTTCTTCTGATGTGTCTTCTTCTGCCTTGAGTGCGTTGGAATGCTTCTTTCTGCTAGATGCTTCTCCCAACCTTTCCATGTAATCTCATGGCCATAAGGGACCCAATGAATTTCCCTAACGACATTATCTTCAAGTCATTAGCCTCTTCTATTGCTATTACTTTTGGAGTCCACGAGGTAGGTAAGGATCTGAGAATTTTCCTAACCATGTCTCCCATCTGATAGGTCTTACCAAGACCAGCCAATCCATTAGTGATGTCGGTGAACCTACTGTACATCTATGTAATTGTTTCACCAGGTTGCATCTGAAATCTTTCATATTGAGTTACCAGAATATATTCTGGTTTCTTTAACCTTTTCAGTACCTTCATAAGTGATCCTTAACTTTTCCCACATTTCCATAGCGGATTTGCAGGCTGATATGCGGTAGAACTCTTTCTTTCTAAGAGCACAACATAGGATACTCTTGGCCTTGCAGTTCAGAGAAATCTCTTCTTGTCATCTTCTGTCCATTTGTCCTTTTCATTCGTGACTAGAAGATCTCCTTCTTCAACTATTGACCAGATTTGATAGTCAAGACCTTGTAGAAAGAATTCCATCCTTTTTTTCCAATATGTGTAGTCCTCACCATCGAACAGCAGTGGCCTGTTTATCGACTGACCTTCGAAGTGACCTTGGGCTGCCCTTTGATCTTTTCTCTTCAGATCGTTGGATCTTCTTCTTTGTCGAAGAGACTAGCTTTGATACCACTTGTTGCCCAGCTAGCAGCCCAGAGGGGGGTGAATGGGATTCTTAAAATTTGAATACCTAAACATGTCCACAAACGTTCACACAAAACACACTTCGATAACAGTTAGTGTTAATGAAAAGACAAACAACAAACACAGGCAAGCACACACACACTGCACAAGATTTTATCCTGGTTCGGACCTCCTCTCCACAGGAGTCCTACGTCTAGTCTTTGACAACAACTCAGGATTCTACTACCCAAGGGTACAGTCCCCCTCAAGGACACTTACACACCCAGCCGCAGCTGTCTTCTCTTCACAATCCGAAGAGGAAAACACACCCTGGATCCCACCGGTCTTCCTTCAACACGAAGGGAAATAAACCCCTGGAACCCCCAGGTCTTCCTTCACACGAAGGGAATAACACAACAGAGTGTACAAGAGATGATACGCCCCTGGACCAAGCTAATAGCACAATGCTTGATCCGAAGTGAATACTAAGAGGGAAAAAGATCTACAACTCAGACTACTCTCAGTACTTGAAGGCTCTCTCAAGGTTTTTACACTACACACAGAGAGCAGAGCTTGACAGCTATAGAGTAAGGCTTGAGCTCTTTCTAACACTAGCAAAATTCTCTTGAAGTGTTTTTAGCAAAGGATTTATCCAAGAATTGTTCTCATCAAAAACTCCTTCTTTGCTAGAGTCTTCAGTCTTCAATATATGTATCTTCTTTTTGAAAAAGAGTCGTTGAAGTATCTGTTATCTCTAAGTTTTTGTAGACGTTAGACTGCATGGCACTGTGGAGCTTCTAGTCAACGGTCTTTTGCTTCCATGCACGCGTAGAGAGATGATCTTCTTTGATATCCTTTGGCTTCTATTATGTCCAACGTTGTATGAAGATATGCTTGTCAGAACCTGTACACATTAAATGCTAAAACACAGACAGCTAGGCTATCTCTTGTCTGTCAGTCAACGTAGAACGATATACATCAAAATAGAAATGCCATCTTGTTCTTCTAAAAAGATGCTTCCAATATGATCATGGGAATGAAGATATCTGTACATGCATTGCAGTGATATGTTCAGTCATAATAAATGCATGGATGTGAGAGAAAAAGCGAGGGAAGACTTTGACTTTCAAACTATTCGAAAATAAGTTTGAATATCAAGTCGTTATTGTCCATGAAGTCGATATAAGCATGACTTATGAAATATTTGTGTGAATGAGTCGTTGTCATGTGAATCGTTGCTCATTCATAAACAGATCGTTGTACGCACAAATCGTTATGCATCCATAACCAAATCGTTCTGGATAACAAATCGTTATGACACTATAAGCAATCGTTATAACCAAATCGTTATAACACTATAAGCAACGTTATGAGCAAATCGTTATCACCAAATCGTATAAGCGAGTCGTTTTGATCAAATCGTTATAATCAAATCGATGTGAGCAAATCGTTGTTTCACTTATCGAGTCGATGTTGTGAGGAAATCATTGTGGGACGAAATCGTTGTGAGAGCAAATCGTTGTTTTCATTTAGAAAATCGTTGTGAGAGCAATCGTTGTTCTCACTTAGCGAATCATTCTGAGATCGAAATCGATGCGATCACTTATGAAATCGATAAGCTAAGGAAATCGTTATGAAGTCACGAAATCGATATGAGAGGTAAACGTTATGACTTGCAATGAAATCGTTATAATACTATGAAATCGTGTAGAACTTAGCGAAATTGATGTGTACTTAGAGATTTATATGCACTGAACCTTAAATGTTTCAGGTAGAATACTTACCGAGATTTGCTTGACTTTTCTTGATTTATTTCCTGTGCTAAGATCTTCATAGAAAATATGTTAGAGTTGCACATTGTCTTAGTTTTTTTAATCACCAAAATAGATATATAATTTGTTTAAATTACAAGGGGATAATCTGATCATCAAATCCAATCTCTCTAAGATCGTGATCAAGTGATTTCAAAAAATTTGGAGAAATCTATTCAACCCCCTTCTAGATTTCTACATAGCAGTTTTTCCGCAATATTTCATTTGGTATCAGAGCAGGTTCTCATTGCACTTTAAGTGTTTGATCTAACGATCAAGAGTCTGCTGCTATGGAAAACACCAAGGGGTCATTCAGTTTCTAGGCATCCTTTTTTCGATGGATCTGATTATGCTTATTGGAAAAACATGATGCAAGTGTTCCTAAGAGCATAGGATTATGAGCTTTGGAAGATTGTCGACAAAGGACCTGATGAATTACCTGAAGATGAAAGTCTATGGACCAAGGACCAGATCAAGAAGTCCACACTTAGCTGGAGTGCAATGAACATGATGCAGTGTGCCATTCATCCCAAGAGTACTCAAGAGTATCTTCTTGCAAATCTGCTAAGGAGATGTGGGACAAGCTACAGCTCATTTATGAGGGAACTTCTGAGGTAAGAGAGACCAAGGCAAGTATCTTATTCTCAGAATATAGATGTTCAGAATGAAGAGTGATGAGACTATTTCTGAGATGTTTGCTAGATTCATGCTTTTGGTTAATGGTCTTAGAGTCTAGGAAAGGATTATTCTAATAGTGATCTTGTTAGGAAAGTCCTTAGATCACTTCCATCAGCCTGCACACAAAAGCCACTGTAATTGAGGATTCAAAAAATTTGTCAACCATGCAACTAGATGAGCTAATAGGTTCACTCATGACATATGAGATAAATCTGAAGGAATGCATCTATGACTACATCTAAGAAACCTATTGCTTTAAAAGCTTCATCTAGTTCAAAAATTGTTGTTGATCAATCTGATGAAAATGATGAGTCATCTAATGAAGAGAATGATGAAGAATTGGCCTTACTGACAAGGCAATTCAGAAAGTTTCTGAGAAAGAAAGGAAAGGTAAGTTCAAACCTTTCATCAAAAAGGATGTTTCAAAGAAAAATGATTTCAATAAAAAACTGGAAACCAATAAAAGATTGACATTATTTGCTATGAATGCAGGAAACCAGGACACATGAAAGGAGAGTGTCCTGATCTGAAGAAGAAATTGAAAAATCAAATGTTCAAGAAGACAAGGCAATGTTGGCACATGGTCTGATGAAGATGAGAAGAACAGAAAGAAAATGAATCTGATGAGGAAGAAGTGACATGTCTCATGGCTAGACATGAAGAAAATACTGAGGTAAGTCCTTCTTTTGAAGACTTTACAACTGATGATTGGGAGGAAGCATATTCTGTTTTGTTTGAAAAAATTGTGTGAACTAAAATCTGAAAATAAACATTGAGAAGAAAAACAGCATAGTGCAAAGTCCACAAGAGTCTGAGCAAATAAAATTGCTGAATGATGAAATCAATAACATGAAAAAAGACAAGAGTGTTTGAATGAACAAATTGATGTCATCAAGAAAGATGCCAGTCCACTGAAAAAGAAAAACAATCTTGTTAGATGAAAATGAAAAACTCAAAAAGGAAAAGAAGTAATTCAAGAGGAACTGAAAACTGTCCAGAAAGAACTGAATGACAAGAAAGAACCTTGTCAAAATTTGTTAAAGGCAAACAAAACCTAGATGCTATTTTAGGAGTTCGGATGAATCTTATCAAGTATGGCCTAGTTATCAATCTGAAAATAATAAGAAATTGGACAAACCTTGATAACCTCATTTGTTCAAGAAAGCACTTCCTATGGTAATTCTGAAAAGAACATCAAAGAAAAATCACAAGCAAACTCAAAAACAAAAATTCAAAGTAAGGTCAAAAACTCCAAACACATTTAAAAATGAAAAGGTTCAAGGTAACAATCAACAAAATTTGAAATCCAATGTTAGACCAAACTTATACAGCAAAAAGAATAAAAGTTTCTCACCACAAAGAATCATAGTATGCACAATATGCAAAAATCTAGTCACACTAATGAAAAATACAGATCAAAAATAGATTCTAGAAAAATAAAGCAAATTTGGATTCCAAAACATCTTGTTGTTGAGCTGAACACTGATGGGACCCAAGGCAATTTGGGTACCAAAATTCTCTTTCTAAATCTTTTTTGCAGGAATGTCTTACAGCCCACAAGAAAGATAAGTGGTACCTTGATAGTGGCTGTTCAAGACATATGACTGGAGATAAAGAAAAATTTTCCACATTGATTGAAAAAGATGGTGGACAAGTGATTTTTGGAGGTAAACAAAGGACAAATCATTGGAATGGGAAAAATTGGTAAGAATCCTTCAAGCTCCATTGAGAATGTCTTGCTTGTTGAAGGCCTTGATCATAATCTTTTGAGCATCAGTCAACTTTGTGACAAAGGCCTTAAGGTAATTTTTAATTCTGAATCATGTGAATTGTTGAAAAAGATTCTGGTAAAATAAAATTTTTTGGTCAAAGAATTAATAATGTTTACTTGGTTGATTAAATGATCATCATCATGAAAATCTTTATCTTGTTGCTAACCAGCATGATCTATTTCAATTGTGGCATTGAAGGTTAGGTCATGCTAGTGAAAATGTTTTGAATAAATTGTTAAGATATGCTCTTGTGAATGGTTTACCAAAAATGAAGAAAAAGAAAAATGCAATTGTATGCGCTGCTTGTGCCCAAGGTAAACAAACTAGGAAATCATTCAAATCTGTTTCACCCTTGATCACTTCCAAACCCTTTGAATTATTGCACATGGACTTATTTGGTCCTACTAGGACACTCAGTCTTAGTGGACATAGATTTGGTTTGTAATAGTGGATGATTCTCTAGATTTACCTGGGTGTATTTTCTGTCTCATAAGAGTGACACTTTAGAAAATTTCAAAGAATTTGTTGATAAAATTGAAAATGTAAAAACAAATAAAATCCACTCCATTCTTACTGATCATGGAGGAGAATTTGACAATAATTTGTTTTTTTATTTTTGCAGGAATAAAGGAATTGATCACAAGTTTGCTTCTCCAAGGACCCCTAAACAGAATGGAATTGTTGAAAGGAGAATAGGACATTAGTAGAGATGGCAAGAACTTGTTGATTGAAAGTCAGCTTCAAGGAATTTTGGGCAGAAGCTGTCAACACTTCATGTTATGTCCTTAACAGGGTAATGGTAAGACCAGTCCTTGAGAAAACTTCCTATGAACTCCTGAAAGGGAAGAACCTCACATTGCATATTTTAGAGTCTTTGGATGTAAAGTTTTCATTCATAACAATGACAAGCATGATCTAGATAAATTTGAAAAAAAGTGATGTAGGCATCTTTCTAGGATATTCTGAAAATTCAAGGTCATATAGAGTTTTTAATAATGAATCAAAACTGTGGAGGAAACTCCTCATGTCATATTTGATGAAAATATTGAAAAATCTACTGACCATGATTTGTGCAGGAATCAAGAAGAAGATGTTGACATTCTTATAAAAGAATTAGATCAATCTGTGGAGAATGAAGAAGTTGCTGAACCTGAAGCTGAGTCGACACCACAGGACATTGAGTCGACACCAGAGCAGGTAAGTGCAGCAACAAGAGGTAATTTCAAATACTTTAAAGACCATCCACTTGAGAATGTTGTTGGGAATGTTCATGACAGAGTCCATACAAGATCTCATTTCAGAAATATCATTGAACAAGATCATATGGCTTTTATATCTCAAGTAGAACCCAAAAACATTGAAGAAGCATTAAAAGATAATTCTTGGATAGAAGCAATGCATGATGAATTGAATCAATTCAAAAGAAATAATGTTTAGAGTCTAGTTCTCAAAAATCCTGAAAACACAATAATTGGAACTAGATGGGTGTTTAGGAATAAATTGAATGAAGAAGGAAAAGTTGTGAGAAATAAGCTAGACTGGTTGCTAAAGGATATAATCAAGAATTTGGAGTTTATTTTGAGGAGTCCTTTGCACCAATGGCTAGATTAGAAGCAGTGAGAATTCTATTGGCATATGCATGTTCCAAAAATTTCAAATTATTTCAAATGGATGTGAAAATTGTCTTTTTGAATGTGTCATAAAAGAAGAAGTTTTGTTGCTCAACCTCCTGGATTTGAAGATCATGTAAACCTAACCATGTGTATAAACTGCATAAAGCTCTTTATGGTTTGAAACAGGCTCCAAGAGCATGGTATGACATTTGAGCAGTTTTCTGGTTAGTAAGAATTTTTCAAGAGGTAAAGTGGATCAAACTCTTTTCACAAAATCAGTCCACAATCATATCATTGTAGTTCAAGTATAGATGTAGATGATATCTTTGGTTCCACCAATCCTTCACTGTGTAAAGAATTTTCCAATCACATGCACAGTGAATTTGAAATGAGTCTTATGGGAGAATTATAATTCTTTCTTGGTTTGCAGGTCAAACAACTTGAGGATGGATTCTTTATAAATCAAGCCAAATATGTTAAATAATTGCTCAAAAGATTTCACTTTGAACAAGCCAACCAGCATCAACTCCCATGAGTACAAGCATCAAATTGGCAAAGATGAAAAAGGTAAATTGGTTGATGCAAAGCAATACAGAGGTATGATTGGATCTCTTTTGTATCTTACTGCAAGTAGCCATATATTCAATTTAGTGTATGCCTTTGTGCTATATTTCAGTCTAGTCCAAAGGAAAGTCACTTGCTTGCAGTTAAGAGGAGTTTTAGATATCTCTGTGGAACTTGTGATTTGGGTTTATGGTATCCAGTTGGATGTCATGCTAATTTGATTTCATACTCTGATGCTGATTATGCTGGATGTAAGCTTGATAGAAAGAGTACTAGTGGATATTGTCAATTCTTAGGAAATTGCATGATAACATGGGCATCCAAAAAGCAACACTCGGTTGCACTTTCTACTGCAGAAGCAGAATATGTTGCTGCAGGAAGTTGTGTAGCTCAAGTGTTGTGGATTAAAAGTCAATTGCTTGACTACAATATTGATATTGGATGTTCATCTATCATGTGTGACAATACTAGTGCAATCAATCTTTCCAAAAACCCAATTCAACACTCTAGAACAAAACACATTGAGATTAGGCATCATGTTCTAAGGGATGAAGTTGCAAACAAAAACATTGAATTAGAACTCATCCCCTGAAAAAAAAATTGCAGATATTTTCACAAAACCATTGGCTGAAGATAGATTCACATCTTTAAGAAGAGAACTTGGAATATGCAACATGGAATAAAAACTAACCAAAAAAAACTGATTTCTTATGCAAAGATTATGAGGTATATCAAATAGTGATTAGTGGAAGAACAAGTTATGCTTGTTTGAAAACTATCATTATGTGTTGAGGAAATCCTCGCCAAGTACCCATGATCTATCATGTGTAAGAATCATTAATTTTGAATTTAAAAAAAAAAAGAGGAGAGGAAAGGAAAATGATTACTTTTCTATGTGTGGATAATTCTTTCTGAAACAAGCTTATACTTGAATGATTGTTTGCTAAAATTCAGTTTGAATGATTTGAATGTTGAATGTTTCATTGATGCACTTATTGAGGGGGAGCATTACTGCTTGAGAGGTAAAGGTAAGTTCAGAGATGTGATGTCAAGAGAATCAGAATTGCTCATAAAGCCTTTGAGAACAAGTTGCTAAGGTTGGTCAGAAAAATGCTGAGATGATGAAGTTTCTTTGAAATTCCAAGGTGTGAATAAATCTCTCACTGAATTTTATCAAATACATGTTCATCCTTGGAGTCCTCAATCTTTCAATTTGAGTTTCATCCAATTCATTTGATCACCTTAACCATTCTTTCATTGAAGAAGGATTTTCTTTAATTTTGATGAAAAGTAGATGAGATCAATAACTCAGGGGGAGCTAAAGACTTCATTGCCATTTTCTCTCATCAAAACCAAAATTGATTTAGTGTGTTGATGAATATCTAATACATGAAATGTTCATTAATTCTTCTGAAGAAAACAAGAATTGATTTCTTAATTGCCATAATATGTTCTTTCAATCAACACTCTCTTATACACTGAACTCCTCAAGTAATTTAATTTCTTTTATGGAATTATGCTTTTGAATATTGACTTTACACACTTCTTTCAAGATTGATAATGGTAAAGTTGTATCAAATGTCTCAATGCTCATTTACAAAAAGTCTTTCTGACAGAGCAATGGCATAATACTGAGAAACTACACACCTTCACAAAAAGTGAAGAGCCATGTATGTCATGAGGTGTTTTGTTATCTCTGTTCTAAGGGTTTAAATCAAAATGAAAAGAACAAATGTTAACTGAGTAACTGGAAATATTGGCGTCTGATAAACGTATATTTTCATGTAAAAAGGTTTTCATTCACCCCTTGAAGCAAGATAATTAGTAAATCTTTAGTAACAGGGATTCTGGTGTGTAAAAAGCATGTGTACCTGAGTGAAAAAGATTTACTATATTTGAATGCTCATTGCTTAAAAGTTAAATAAAATTTAATCAAAGAAAATGAACAACTTAAACCTGAATCAAATCTTTTAAGAGTGTTTAATTTCAATATAAATTGCCTTAATCCTAAAGAAATCACATTACTTTGGTTTAGTAAAGTGTAAAAGATTGCAATTGACTGCATAGAATATTTTATGTCAATTAAGCACTCATCCCAATCCTTCAGAACTTCTAATGATCAATCTCTTGATAGATATTTTTTAACTCAGTGAATAAATGATGGGATTGTGATGAAATTGGAAATGATCTCAACATCTCTTTACATATTAAAAATCCTTGAATTTGATTTCAGATATGACTCATCATATTAAAGGTTTCCCTTCTCATTCCTCTCAAAAATCTCTAATTTTTATCAAGTGAGGTCGACACACCTTCATCCTATGTCGACACCAGAGTGTCTGTCAGGTCGACACACTCTCCTTGTGTGTCGACACACCTGGGCCTGACCGCCGGCTCCTGTTTAGGGTAAATGAACCAAGGGTTCATCTTATCACCCTTCTTGTGGTGTTGAAACCCTTTTTCTATGCCCTATGTCCCATGTCGACCCTACCACTTGCTCTTTCCACCCTATTTGAAATCCTCCCTCCTTCCAACTCATAAGGAACCGATCCCCTGTGTTCCCGTCTCTTCTTCTCCAACCATCCACCCTTCTTCTCTTTTCATCCTTCCCTCCATCATGGCTCCCAAGCAGACTCCCAGGAGAGGGGCAAAAACCAGGGCGGCTGCAAAGGGCATAGTCATTGAAGAGCCTCAACCTGAGAGAAGAAGCAAGTTTCGGCATGATCCATCAAAAAGAAAGCGTGAGGTTACTCCTTCAGGAACTCCATCTAAGCAGGGTAGGCCGTCTCCTCTGAGTAAAGGAAAGTCTCCCATGCCCTCTCGATACCCTAGAAGGAAGCTTTTCCAGATTCAAGTGATTCTGATGAAGAAGACTCATCCTCAGAGTCTTCTAATTCATATGGGACGAAAGCAGTCACCACATCTCAGAATGCAACCGAGGGGAGATCTATTCTCAAGCCTAGGGCTGTAAATTATCTGATGAAGCTTTTGCAAGTGCATTTCCAGAATTATACTCTTCTTTAAATTTCAAGATGGTTGAAGTTTATTTCAGAATTCAGAACCTTTTATCCTCGTTTAGTCCAAGAGTTCTATCTGAACATGGTGGATCCAGAGGGTTTCAGGTCTGAGGTCAAGGGTGTCTCTATTCTTTTCACTCCTGAATTAGCTTCTAAACTATTTCACTTTCCAAATGATGGTGAGGATTGGAGTGAATTTGAGTTCAGTCTTCATGAAGCCTACACTCTTCTTACTGGTCTTCCACATTATTCAAAGGATTCTAGACAAACTCATGTCACAAGGTTCAACACCAACACCTTCCCTCCAGTTCTTCATTTGGTACATCACATCCTTACCACCATTATCGCACCACAGGGTGGTGGTAGGAATAGACTGACCGATATTCAAAGATTTGTGATGTACAGCATGAAGAAAAATGTGAAAGTCAATCTGAACTTGATAATGACTCAAATCATGTCTGAAACAATAAGGAAAGATCTTCACAGATCCTTGCCCTATGCTGCACATCTCACAGCTGTATTCAAACATTTTGGAGTTTCTCTGGTGAATGAAAAGATTCATAAAATCCCTCAAAATAATATATACTGTTTGCATCACCTGTAAAAGTTCATGAGATTCAGCGTTGAGGGAGACCAAGTGCTAAGAGGGCCAATTGTAGAGCCAGAGCCACCAATTGAACATGTACAAGAAGAAATTGCTCCAGAAGCTGCTGCACCTCAAATGGATCCAGTGGACCAGCCACATGTTGAGGTTAAGATTCCTTTTGAGCCATCAGCTGCACCTACACCTCATGCATCTCCACCTCCTTCACATATGTTTGTCCCTTCAACCTTTTTCACCCAACATCATAGCTCAGCCTCCACTTCTTCTGGTGGATCTTCTATTCCACCTGAGTTATTTAAATTTCTCCAAGTTCAGTTTGATAATCTCAATTCCTCCATAAGAGAAATGTCTGATAGATTTGAACTTCGGATTCAGAGATTGGAAAATTCTATTAATGGTTAATTTGTGAGACAGCATGAAGCAGTTGAGCATGCCACTAGAAGATTCAACAGGTTAATTGGCACATTGGGTGATGCTTGTACCCAACTTAAAGAACTTCAGCTCAAGACTCAAGGAGTTCTAGACTCAATTTGGGCCAACACTCAACAAGGACTTTTCTCTAGTCAAGAGACTGTAAATCAAGTATCTAAAAGTTGCTTGTCTTTTGCTCATTTGGTTGAAGATATGGAAAGAATGATGACTCTTGTTGCCCACATTGATCAGGAAATAGAAAATCTCAGGTCTGATATCAGTAATTTCGGGCAACATGGCACAATTCCCAGTACATCTTCTGCCTCTCAACATGCAACTCACACTCTTGGTGTATTTCAAGAAAACATGTATGAAAATCATCACAGAATGGAAGACCTTTTGCACACAAGACTCTCGACTATCCAAACTCAGTTGAGAACAAATTTGAGTGCTCTGGAAGCAAGGATGAAGACCATAGAGAACATCTTACTCCCACTTCCTCCTCCACCTCCTTCTGCATGATTTCTTTTTTGTTTTGATGATGTCAAAGGGGGAGAATGATTTACATTTTGATGTGAAGGATTTACATTTTGATGTGTTCATCTAAACTTTTTGGGCTATACACATTTTGATGTGGTTGCTAAACTTTTTGGTTGATGGATGTTTTAATTGTTGGATGCTTGTATGTCTGATTTTTCTTTGAAAATGACAAATGAATGACATGTTCATTTGTAAAGGGATGAAAACTTTTGGATGTCATTGATGAAAATTGTGGATGTCATTATTATGCTTATTATATGCCATGAAATTGTGAATGGATTCTTTTAAAATCACATCTATGAGAAAATCAAGTTAACTTGATGAATCATAGTTGCCATCATCAAAAAGGAGGAGATTGTTGGATCTCTTATTTTGATGATGCCTAAATATGATTCATTAATATATTGAAATCATGTTTATCATGCTTGAATTTATATTTCACAATGTTTCTTTCATGTGTAGCTCAAAGAAAAGGACAAACATGCCCAGTGGTGTCGACACAACCCACCTGTGTGTCGACAATAGTTCACTGTCCCAGAAGAATGATTCTGTAGTCATCCTAGTGGTGTCGACACAACCCACCTGTGTGTCGACACTAGTACACTGTCCCAGAAGACCGTTTGAGGCTGATGCTTGGTGTGTCAACACACCTATGTGTAGTGTCGACACACTTTGGACTTTTTGCTAAATCTAAAAGGCAAGACACATGGACACTTTTGGTAAAGGCCTTTTTGGGTGGGAACTTCTATGCCCCCAGATCCCAAGATATTTTGTGGACCTTGGGACTATAATGCCCCTTATCCACTTGGCCTTGGGTGCATCATCGCAACACCTATCTGATTTTTCAGACTTCAGAGTATTCCAGCCGACTTCTGAAGAAGACTTCATCCTGGCGAATTGCTCCTATATCTGAAGGAACAAAAAGTCTTGAGCACCTTGGATGATCCATTTGAAGAAGAATTTCAAGCCATCAGAGTCTTCTTCCTGGAGCTGAAGCAGAAGAGCTGGTCTCCATTCTTGAAGCAGAAACAGGGACCTTCGAACCAGTCCTCTTCAACTTGGGTTTCATTTGTTCTGTCTGGTTCTTCATTTCAAACTTACTCTATTGAAGTGTGTGTTGTGAAATTCGTGCAATCCTTGTGCCCAGTTTCGTGTGTGTGTGTGATTGGATCTGAGATTTCTGTATCTCAGAGTGTGTGTGGTCATTTGTGACCTTTTTGAACTGGCAAGATAAGCCACAATTGTGTGTGTGTGTGGATGGTGGATGTAGGATACATTGTTGTGTAATTCGAACCACCCTAAATCTCTTTGTCATTGTGGTTTGCTTGTCTCTTGCGTTAGATGCGTGATAGGCTCGCTAGAATTTCATCATCTAACTTGTCTAATTTGCTTAGAATTGTCATTAACATTTAGATTTCATTCTCAATCCAATCTCTCTAAGATCTTGATCAAGTGATTTCAAAAATTTGGAGAAATCTATTCAACCCCCCTTCTAGATTTCTACATAGCAATTTTTCCGCAATATTTCAGTTTGGTCTTCTAACTGAGATCGCGACAGGATGACTATCGCGATACCATTCAGAAGGCGACGTGTACCCTGTCACGTTCTGGTAGCGACAGGGTAACCGTCACGTTCTTTGTTTCCTGTGGTTTCCTATTTTCGGTCGTGTGGAGGATGGCCCGTGTCCAAGTTGGTTAGAGAGAGGTCTCCCCAACTTGGAACGGGGTCTGTCCTCCTGTTTGGGTGGTTCACCTTCGTGGTTTGTGGGTGTGAGCCTTGGGGGCGATGTACCCCAAGGGCTCTGCCTTCAGAGGGTGAACGCGACGGGTCGATACATCGCGTTCATCATCTGAAGGTGACACCCAGTGTGTCATCTTTTGGTCGTGACAGGTCCCTTCTCGCGTTCTGAAGTCTTCGGGTCGCGACGGTTTGCTTGTCGCGTTCTGCTTTCGGTGTTGGTTGGCTGCGGGTCTACTGACCTGCTTGGGTTCGGCCTTTTGATCATGTTGCATTCAGATTAGAAGGCGACACCCTAGTCGTCGCGACCTGGTGGCGACAGGTTGGTCGTCACCTTCTTGTTCAGAAGGCGATGCCCCTGTGGTCGCGTTCTGCTTCCTGAGTTTCTGGCCTTAGTGTTTGTGCCTTTGTTGGCCGACGGCCCTCTGGGGTTCTGGGAGGTGTGTCGTGCGTGCCTGTGCCTGCTAGCTTGTCTTGGTAACAAGTCAGCTATGTCGTTTGCTTGTGGTGGTTGCCCCGCCTGTTCTCAGTTCGCTCGGTGCTTGGCACTCGAGGGCTTGTCCATTGCCAAACCGCAAGCCACGAACTCTGAATCACTAGAGAAACTCGCAACAACCTTCTTCTTAGCCAAATAGAGTTCCTGGCTCTGTTTGGCCGACCTTCGGCCACTAAAACCACACAATCAAAATTGCGACGACCCCTACCGTCGCGTTTCCAACCCAGAATACGTGACACCCTTGCATGCGCCACGTGTCGTGCATGCAGGCGCAATGCATGGAAAAGCGGTGTTAAGAACGCGACATATGTGGTGGTCGCGTTTCAAGAATGCGACGTTGCCTCCCATCGCATTCTCAAACTGAGAACCAGGGGTTGTTTGGGTCCAATTTTTCGGCCCACAACACCCACGAAAACTACTACGAACACCAAACACTATCTATTGTCCACACACTGGCCACCAAACCTATTAAACTGTGATCCGAACGGTCACAACGTTACAAATCGAAATGTTGTTCACTTAATCGACAACAATAACAACAATCGAAATGATGTTCATTAATCGAAATGTGTATAACACCAATCGGTATGGTGTTTACTAATCGATATCCAAATAATGCTAATTGGAACATATGAAATAAGTGTTTACCAATCGGAACATTGTTCACCAATCGGAAAGCTGTCCAGAGCTGTTGTTTAGTAATCAGTGTGATTGCAACATCAATCAGAACAAGTATACTTCTGAACTAATCGAAACAACCACTTAGTCAGTAATTGGAACATGATGTGAACATTAATTGATATAGATTTTTGTTCTCTAATCAAAATGACACTTATTCTCTAATCGATATAACACGAATAATAATCTATAGAACATTTGTTCTCTAATCGGTGTGGACTTGGAAAAATACATGAAGTACATGAGACTGAGATATAGGTACTTACATTGATTATCTTTAAAGTGATGATTTTTTTTTATTTCTTGTTGACAAACTTATTAGAAAATTTATATTAATCACATAATTTTAGAGTTATTGGTATCACCATAATTTACATAAAATAGGAGATAGGAGGTTCAACAATAGTTTGGTTAGCCCATGCGCCTTGGAGCTCGAAGGGCCACCATGCCCTTCTTGCTAGCTGGTGCATTCTCTACCTTAGGAGGGCCTCACTTCTACCCATCCTTGTTGTGAACCTTCTGAAGGTCCACCTTGCCATATGCAAAAATGAACCACAACAGTTAGCATTTTGTAGTTGATATAGTTTAAAAGGAAGAAGTAAGGAGTGCAGGGCCGAGCTTACCCTACTACTGAGCAGGACACAACTCAGCCCGCTGGAGGTTTTCTTCCAACAGAAGAGGGCATGTCGACTTCTCCCTGATAAACAATCCCTTCATACTGGAGAAGTGCACTAGGTTATACTCAGGCACCAACAACCAACTTATCGAGATGTTCTCAATCCACTATATGGGGAATAGGATGACTCATGCGGCCTTGTCTTCATGAACTAGTACTGACTCGTCCACCAATGGACTGAGGTTGGGAGGCCTATCACTAGGATCTATCGTGCCTTAGCAACTACATAGAACCACTCTTTATGTGTCGTGCTGTGCTGAAAAGAGTAATTAAAAAGAATAGGCCGACCAAAGGCGGGCTCAAGTTGGCCCAATGACACAATAAAAAAAAGCAAAATTTATTTGCCAACTGTTTAGTACGAGCTACACACCCACGTACAGAGAAGCTCACCACAAAGAGTGACATTAGGAAGCGAAAGTCAGCCCAGATGGCCTCCTCATTCGTGCATAAGTAGCCATTTTGGCAAATGTGCACGTCTTTCCGGGACCATGGAGTGATGAGCTCGAACTCAACTTGGATCCCATACTTCTTACATAACACTACGAGGTCCACCTTAGCAATGCTAGATGTGGCCTCCCCAACTATCTGAGCAGTACGGTGAGTCGGCCTCACAAGCTTAAGCTCCTCCTCCTCCCCACCAACCTCGGATCTAGACACATGCTCCTTGCTTAGTTGAGCCTCACCGACCACCTCCATTATGGAAGCCATTATCCCTCGGATCTTCTAGACCTTAATGACTTAGACAATGTAGACAAACTAAACAAGCTGGATGAGTTCATCGAAGAACACCTACTCATACCACTAACTTCCCCAAATCACACATTGCTCAAGCTCACACTCTCACCCCCTCCTATCGAAAGGGAATCACCAAGCCACCTCAGTCAGGGTAGAAGCTACATGACCTTTCCCAACCTTTAAATTCAACTTCTCCCTACCTCAAAGCTCTAGAAGCAAGCATATGTGAGTCAAACTCTTCACCCCAGCCTTGCCTTTTATAGGATCCTATTTGGAGGAGCGACCACCACACCAATGCACGATAGTTGTTGCCTGAGGGAAAAGAGATGTAGCTATCGAGGAAAGTTGATGATGTTGACCAGGTTGCAAGCCCAAAGGAGGGGTGAATAGATTGCTAAAAATTCGTCCTAGAAATGTTATGTGACAAAATACTTTAGAAACATAAACTAAATAGTTAGAGTTAATGAGCAACGGATAAGAAGACAAAAGCAATCACGTGAACAACAGAAATTTTATCCTGGTTCAAATCTCCTATCACAAGGAGTCCTACATCCAGTCCCCAAGCAACAACTTGGGATTCCACTAACCAAGGGTACAGTCCCCCTCAATGACACTTACACATCCAGCACCAACTGGCCTTCTCTTCACTTCACGAAGAGGCAATACACCACATGTTACAACAGGTCTTCCTTTCTACAAAAGGGAAAGAATCACCCACTACACAGCAGGTCCTCTCTTCACAGATGAAGAGGAGCACTCAAAGAAGAGTAAAGAGGTGATGGCCCCTAGACCAAGCTAATAGCAACAATACAGTGCTTGATCTGAGGAAGAATCTGAGAGAGAAAAAGAATTACACCCAGAAAAGTTCTCTCAGATCTAAACAAGCTCTCACACTCTAGAAGGGATTGAAGAACAGTGCTTCGTGGAGAGCTAAGAGCAAGAGAGTTGATCTCAATGAAGGAGAGAGCTAAGAGCAAGAGAGTTGATCTCAATGAAGAAGCGAGCTCTTCTATCTTTCTATCCGAAAAAGGATGGTCTTCATTGCGTCAACATACTTCTATTTATCTTCTTTTGATGAAGTATCTGTTGAAGTGTCTGTTGTGTCTCTTGTCTTGAAACATGTCTCCTGACGGTTGTAGCAGGTCCAACGTAAGAGAGCCAGAAAATCTGCATATAATAAATGCTTGGATAAAGACATATAGTGAGAGGGAGATCATATGAATATCTTCTTTGCTCCGGTCAACATGGCATGTCCAACGTTGTAAATGTATGTGACTACCGGAAACCTATAGACAATAAATGCTGAGAGACAGACAGCTCAAATGTTTCTAAACTGTCAGTCAACGTCATTAGCCATGCTGCAAGAAGATATACCAAAACGGAAATGCCATTCTATCATCATTTAAAGTTCTAACTGACATGTCATGAAAGTGGTAAACAATAAAAGATGACGTGCATAGAAACTGTATTCATGATATGCAATAAATGCATGTGTGCAAAGGATACGCAACAATTTACGGGAAGATTTGAAATACACAACATTTCAAAATTAATTTGAAAGGAACTGCGAGGCAAAATATGATTAAGGCTAGTTTATCATGTTTAGTAAAACTTTTAATTGTAACCATAATCAAATGATTATTGTAAAGGTTATTATCAAGGTAATACAGTCGATGTTCAAAGAATAGTCGATGTCCAAATATAATCGATGTTCAAAGAGAATCGATGTTCTAAGACAGTCGATGTCCAAAGGATAATCGATGTGAACATAATTGATATTCAAAGAGAATCAATGTTCAGAGACAGTTGATTTCCAAAGGATAATCAATGTGAACATAATCGATGTTTCATTATAATCGATGTTCAATCATATCTATGTGAACATAATCGATGTTTAAACATAATTGATGTGAACATAATTGATGTGACGGTAGTCGATGTTTAAACATAATCTATGTTAAACATAATCGATGTTTGAGCATAGTCGATGTGAACATAATCAATATTAAACATAATTGATGTTTAAGCATAGTTGATGTTTGAGTATAATCGATGTTAAACATAATCGATGTTTGAGCATAGTCGATGTTTAAGTAATTGATGTGAGAGTAGTCGATGTTGAAGCGTAATCTATGTCTAAGTGGACTATAATCGATGTTGAAACATAGTTGATGTTTAAGTAGACTATAATCGATGTGAGAGTAATCGATGTTGAAATGTAGTCAATGTTTAAGTAGACTGTAATCAATGTGAGAGTAACATAATCGATGTTTAAGTAGAATCGATGTGATGTTAAAACAATAGTCGATGTGAACTTACAACAGTAATCGATGTAGACTTAGATAAATCATATGCAATTGACTTCTAATTTAAATGATTATATCCAACTTACATATTTATTTCATTTGATACATGTTGACAAACTTCAGACAAATATGTTAGTCAAATATTTTTCATAGTTTTGTTTATCACCAAAATATATAAGTGGAGATAAATTGTTCATCCATCTCCCCCTTTTTGGTGATGACAAAACAATAATGGTATGGAGTAGAAATTGCTGAAATAAATTTTAAGTAAAGTGATAAGTATGTAATTTTAGAGTGTGTTCTCCCCCTTTTTGTCATTAATCAAAAAGAATGTAGAAGATGAAAGAGACAAAGAGAAATGGAAGCCAAAGGAGATGGTATTAATAACTGAGAGTTTGAGATATAGAAGGCAGGGGACAAAAGGGAAGCAAAGCGAGTGATGATAGACCAAGCTTGGACTTCCTGCTCTTCAAAATAATTCTTAAACAATTCTCAGCTGATATTATAGGAAGGCCCCATATCTGCTCTGAATTTCTGAATGTGAAGTTGTCTCTGAGTCTGAAGAAACTAATAATACTCTGTATCACTGAGAGTCATTTTGTAGAGGCTTCGAGTGCCAAAACTAGCATGCTGCAGAAACTGATCTATGGAGATAGGATAAGCAATGTTGTGAGCTAGCAGTTCCTACCTCATAGCAAGATATACTTTGTACCTTTCAACCCAGATGGAATAAAGATCTGACACGAGATTGATGGAGTTGAGATCCATGAACTGCTCAGGAGATAAGGTGGGCTGATCGGATGACTGTTGAGTTGCATTGATCTGATCTAGTTGGAGAGCTTCCTGGGGATACCTCGTACGCCAGTCAATTAGAAAAAAACTTTCTGATTCTGCCAACAGAGGGCTAAAACTGAAGATTTGATGAACCCTCTATGATATTCTCGGAAAAAAAAGTGATGAAATGCTAAGGAAACTCCTTTTTGAATCTTAATCCGAGCTTTGACTTTGGCATACCTTTCAAAAATGATTGGACCAACATCAGAGTCCATGATTAGAAAATGTAACTGAGGTAATAACTTGAAGTCTGGCATCTTGAAAGTGGCAAAATCAACTTGAAAAGTTCTACTGTCCTTGTGCTAAGACCAAAGTTCATTCACAGCAAATCTGAACTGAGCTAATTGAACTTCAGGAAGATCATTAATATGGCAGTAGTCATTGTATATCTGAAATTTCCTTAACAACTTGACTTCTTTCTAAATTTTCGGTCCCCAAGAAGACGTGTGCTGATGCACAAACCATTTTGACAGTGAAAGAGTATGATCAGACGGAGGGTATCTGTGATCCCTTGCAATCTCAAATTTTCTGTAAAGGGCTTTATGGGATCTAGCCCACTATTCCTCAGTCTTGGACTCAGCAGAAGAGAGAATCTTATTAAGTTCAGGTTTAGGCACATCAGATAATGGAAGGATAAGATAAAGATATTCTAAAAGATTCAGATAGAGGAGTTCAAAAGTTGCAGCAAACGAGCACTTCTGAAGGTACTCAGTGTAGATGGATTTGTGTCTATGGATAACTGTTAGTGAGTACCACAGTGGGGGAAACAGAGCTGAAGAACTGTGGAGAACAAGCTCTTGGGAGATTTTTCTTCTTTTAGGAGCGAAACTAGAAGAGGGCAGAGACTCAGTCCTGTGGATGTGAGAGGAAACACGCAACACTGCCTTGATGATAGCTTCCTCAAATTCATCCTTAATGTGACTAATAGAAATATCAGTTACACAGGCTCCTTCATGAATGAGGGTAATGAAGGATGGTGGAGTAGAAGGATGAAGAGAGAAGAAAGAGTGTGAGGGAGGTTGTGTGGAAGGTCCAGCTGAAGAGGTGCCAGAGGTAGAGGCTGGAGGTGTTTCTAGATGAGTAGATGGAATGGAAGGTGAGGGAGTAGGTTGAGAGGTGGTAGGAGGAGATGAGGGTGTAGGTGATGAGGGTGGTTCAGCAAAGAAAGGAGTGGGAGAAGAAATGTGTTTAGGAAGAGGTTTCTTGGAGGGCTCAGAAGCAGGAGGAGCAATGGATGGATCTGTAGGAGAGGAAGGGGCAGGAGTTTGCTCCCTCAGAACCTCAGTAGGAATCTCTGCATGAACTATTTCTGTGTCAGGCTCCATGTCTGCAAGTGGATCAATTGATGTTGAATGCCCTGGTGGCCCGGAGGTTTCTACTTGCACAGATGGTCCAGATGGCCCAACCACTTTTTCTCTGCCTGAACTAGGGGTGAACACGGTCCGGTTCAGTCCGGTTTACCCTTATTTTTCAAAGAACTGAACCGAACTGAATACTATAGCAAACCGAACCGAACCGAACCGGTTGGGTTCGGTTTGAACCGAATTAAAAAAAAAAGCACAGAATGTGCGCGCACTGCAGGTTTTGAACCCGCGCCAATGACATCACCTCTCCCGCGTCAACCAACCGGGCTGCAAAGTCTTTTACGATATATGTAGTATTATTTTCTTTTATATATATATTCTTTTGAATAGAAATTTCAAAAAAAACAAGGAAACATCAGGTTGCAGGTTTCGAACCCGGGTCATCCAACAGATAGCGGAGTTCGCGCGCCCCCACGAAACCAACTGGGGTACAAAGCGCTTTGTGAAAATATGTGTATTAATTAATTATATACAGATATTCGGTTCATTTCGGTTTCTTAGCACCAAACCGAACTGAACTCATGAAGTCTTCAAACCGAACCGAACCGAACCGGTCGGTTCGGTTCGGTTTTTCGGGTTGGACCAAACAATGAACAGCCCTAGCCTGAACAGATGGCCCTGAGGGCCCAATAACAGCTTCTACCTATTCTGTAGGCCCTAATGGCCCAGTAGCATCTTCTGCTTCCTGTACAGATGGCCTTGATGGCCCAATGACATCTTCTGCTTGTACAGTTCATATGTTGTCTTCTTTAATATAGGCCTTATCATAGCTCTATTGATTATGTAGCAGGCTATATTAATTGCTTCTCCCCAGAAATATCTTGGACGGTTGTATTCAGATAACATAGTTCTTGCCATATCTAGCAATGTTCTGTTTTTCCTCTCAGCTACTCCATTTTATTGTGGTGTTCTTGGTGCTGAGAAATTGTGTTCGATCCCAAGATCATCACAGAATTCTTCAAACCTGTCATTCTGAAATTCTCCTCCATGATCAGATCGAAGACTTACAATACTAAATTTCTTGTCTTTCTGAACTAGCTTGCTGAATTTGACAAATGCTTCAAATGTGTCATCTTTGTGTTCGAGAAAAGAGATACATGTGTATCTTGAGAAACCATCAACAATAAAAAATCTAAAATTCTTTCCACCTAAATTGGTAGTCCTCATCGGTCCAAATAAATCCATATGTAGCAGCTGTAGAGGCTTGGAGGTGGTGACGATTGTCTTAGATTTGAAGGAAGATTTCACATGTTTTCCCTTAGCACATGGTTCACAGATCTTATCCAGTCTTGAATTTATCTTAGGTAAGTCTTCCACTAAGTCATGCTTGATGAGCTTTCTGATTCCATCCAAGCTAGCATGTCCTAATCTTCTGTGCCATAGTTCTGCATTTTGATCTTTGCTTACAGTCAAGCATATATCTTGACCTTTCAGATCTTCCAAACATAATACATAGAGATTTCTTTCTCTATAGGCTTCAAAAATTGTTGTCCCTTCCTTGATGATTAGACACTTGGATTCTTGGAACTTTACTTGATGACCCTTGTCGCATAACTGACTTATGCTAATCAGATTATGTTTGAAACCTTCAATGCAGAGAACTTCTTCTATCAGAGTCTTGTCTTTGCTTCCAACTGATCCACAGCCAATTACTGATCCTTTACTATTGTCTCCATAAGTGACTATCCCTTCTTCAGTCTTAATAAATGAAAACAACTTCTTATTTCTTGTCATATGCCTTGAGCACCCGCTGTCCAGGTACCATTTCTATGCTCTAAGGCTTTCCTGCAATAGATCAATGAGATTTAGGTACCCAAGTTCTTTTGGGTCCTGATTGGTTAGCTTCTACAGAATCTCTTTTTGGAACCCACTTTAGGTGTTTAGTTGTACAAGTATTTTTCGTATGACCCAACTTATTACAATGAGTGCAACAGAAAATATCGTTTGTTGTTTTGTTTGTTTTACTGTGTTTATTCATCTTTGTTTTATAACTAGATTATCTTTGTTTTATAACCAGGTTCCTGTTCAGCTACAAATTTTGGGAACAGGTAAATTTTAGGATATATAATTTTTCTTCATTTTCTGGTGAGTAGAATCAATTCCATATTTCTTCCTTCTTGATCTTCTTGCCCCTTTTAATATCAATGAAGATCTTCCATTGGTAATTTTTCGATTGTAGTTGTTAAGTACTCATTGTCTTTTGTTAATATTTCTATTTCTTTTTAGACTTACTTACAATTCCTGTTTTCTAGACTTAATATTTTTCCATTTTTATTTTTTACATCTTCACACAACAACTCATTTCTTCTTTTTAATTATTGAATTTTCTTTTCTAGTTGTTCTGTTTCTAATTTGAAATATGAGTTAGTTATTTCAAGACATGCAAAGTTTTTCTTAACCGATTTTAATGGTTTACACACATCTTTATATTTACCATATAATTCATTGAATGCTTCTTTCAGATTATCAGAGTTAGAATCAGAATCATTACATGAAGTAAAAGAAGAGTCTGAGGTTACCTTATCATCACTGTTTGCCATAAAGGCTAGGTTGGCCTTTTCTTCTTCTTCTTCACTTGAGCTTGACTTACTGCTTAAGTCTCCTTCATTGTTCTATGCAGCAGCCATTGCCTTCTTCTTGCATTTCTTGAATTTCTTAGTATTATCCTTCCTTTTATATTCTGCCTTCTTAAGTTTTGGACAATCAGCCTTAAGATGTCCAGGCTTCTTGCATTCATAGCAGATAGGCTCAGGTCTTTTGAATTCTTTGCCTTTCTTGAAGTTTCTCCTTCCAACTAATACTTCTTTTTGGCCAGAATTCTTTGTAGTCGTCTGGAGAGGAAGCTTCTTCTTTTTCACTATTTTCTTCACTTTTCTCATCTTCTGATTCACTTTCAGATGTGTTTTATGCTACTTTGAGGGCATTGTTATACTTTTTCTTGTTGGAGGATTCTCCCAGCCTTTCCATATTTATCTCGTGAGCCATTAGAGACCCAATGAGTTTTCTGAGAGACATTGCCATGAGATCATTGCTTCCTCTATGGCTGTAACCTGGGAGTCCATGTAGTTGGCAAGGATCTTAGTATTTTTCTCACCACATCTCATGTCTCGTACCTTTTGCCTAGCCTAGCCAGACCATTTGTGATATCTGTAAACCTACTGTACACTTGGGAGATAGATTCTCCTAAATGCATTTGGAACTTCTCATATTGTGTTACCAGTATATCTATTCTGATTTCTTTTACCTTGTATGTTCCTTCATAGGTAAGTTTCAACTTATCCCACATTTCTTTGGCTGACTTGTATGCAGATATCCGGTTGAATTTCTTCTTGCTTAGTGAGCAGCATAATATGCTCTGGGCCTTGCTGTTCTAAGACATTGACTTCTTGTCAGCATCTGTCCAGTTCTCTTTGGAGTTTAGGACTATCATATCTCCATCCTCTATTATAGTCCATAGTTGATAGTCTAGACCTTGAAGAGAGAACTTCATTCTTGTCTTCCAATAGTTGTTGACAGATTGTCCCTCTGCATAACCTTGGGCTGCCATTTCTCTTTACTCTTCAGATCGTGAGATCTACTTTTAGAAGAGACTTGGCTTTGATACCACTTGTTGACTAAGTTGCAAGCCCAGAGGGGGGGTGAATGGATTTCTAAAAAATCGTCTTAGAAATATTCTATGTCAAAATAACTTTAGAAACACTAAACGAAATAGTTAAAGTTAATGAGCAATAGATAAGAAGACAAAAGCAATCACATAAACAATAGAAATTTTATCCTGGTTCAAATCTCCTATCACAAGGAGTCCTACGTCATGTCCCCAATTAACAACTTGAGATTCCACTAACTAAGGGTACAGTCCCCCTCAAGGACACTTACACATCCAGCACCAGCTGGCCTTCTCTTCACTTTACGAAAAGGCAATACACCACCTGTTACAACATGTCTTCCTTTCTACAAAAGGAAAAGAATCACCCACTACACAGTAGGTCCTCTCTTCACAGATGAAGAGGAGCACTCAAAGAAGAGTAAAGAGGTCATGGCCCCTAGACCAAGCTAATAGCAACAATACAGTGCTTGATCTGAGGCAGAATCTAAGAGAGAAAAAGAATTACACCCAGAAGAAGTTCTCTCAGATCTAAACAAGCTCTCACACTCTAGAAGGGATTGAAGAACAGTGCTTCGTGGAGAGCTAAGAGTAAGAGAGTTGATCTCAATGAAGGAGCGAGCTCTTCTATCTTTCTATCCGAAAAAGGATGGTCTTCATTGCGTCAACATACTTCTATTTATCTTCTCTTGATGAAGTATCTGTTGAAGTGTCTGTTGTGTCTCTAGTTCTGGAACATGTCTCCTGACGGTTGTAGCAGGTCCAACGTAAGAGAACCGAAAAATCTGCAGATAATAAATGCTTGGATAGAGACATATAGTGATAGGGAGATCATATGAATATCTTCTTTGATCCGGTCAACATGGCATGTCCAACGTTGTAAATGTATGTGACTACCAGAAACCTGTAGACAATAAATGCTGAGAGACAGACAGCTCAAATGTTTCTAAACTGTTAGTCAACGTCACTAGCCATGCTGTAAGAAGATATACTAGAACGGAAATGCCATTCTATCATCATTTAAAGTTCTAGCTGACATGTCATGAAAGTGGTAAACAATAAAAGATGACGTGCATAGAAATTGTATTCATGATAAACAATAAATGCATGTGTGCAAAGGATACGCAACAATTTGTAGGAAGATTTGAAACACACAACATTTCAAAATTAATTTCAAAGGAACTGCGAGGCAAAATATGATTAAGGCTAATTTATCATGTTTAGTAAAAATTTTAATTGTAACCATAATCAAATGATTATTGTAAAGGTTATTATCAAGGTAATACAGTCAATGTTCAAAGAATAGTCGATATCCAAACATAATTGATTTTCAAAGAGAATCGATGTTCAGAGATAGTCGATGTCCAAAGGATAATCAATGTTTCATTATAATCGATGTTCAATCATAATCTATGTGAACATAATCGATGTTTAAACATAATTGATGTGAACATAATTGTAACACCCCAAAATTTAATACCAAAAATAATAATATGATATAAATTATTAGAAAATTTTTGATTTTCATGAAACATATAAATATTTACTAGAAACCTGATTATCTTTACTTTAGAGATATTTCTATATTAGTAAAGTTATTTTAATATTTTCTTCAGATGTGCGCACTCCGATAGGACGTCACCAGAATTCTATAACGGAATTGAAATCTGAAAACACTATAATTTCTAGAAAAATGTGTTGATTCTAGAAACGTAAATATTCTAAATTATTATTGCACAGATATCAAGATTAAGTCGACACAATGATTTTCTGGGTAATTTTTGCTGGATAAAAAATTAATTCCAAAAATTAAACTAAAATCTTCATAATTTGCAAAACCTTTCAATTAGCTTATGTTTGAAACTTCAATTTAATTGGACATCATTTGGATACAAAAATATAAGGACAAAGGGGCCAAATGAATTATTCCCTATTTACATAACCAATTTTTTTAACATTTTGTTTACGTAACCTTGGCTACGTAAGACTTCTTACCCCTTGGGTAAATAGGTTACACATTTTATTATACATGTTAGTTGTGGAAACCTCATGGTAAAACGTGGCTATGTGGTAGAAAAATGAGTTTTACGGCAACATGTGTATGGCTACGTGCCATACATGCATGAAACCCGACCTCTATTTATAACCTTCTTTGCTCACTTCTGTGAAGGTTTACCCACATGTTCCTCCTTCCACATTGCTACTATCATTGCCTCTACTGTAGCTGCTACTGCTGCGACTCTTGCTGCTGTTCCTGCTATAGCTGCTGCTGCTACAACTCCTGCAGTTAAAACTCTTGCAATTGCTACTGCTACAACTGCTACTGCTGTTGTTGTTGCTGCTACTATGGTTGTTGTGCTGCCACTGCTATCAATGCATCCTTTTACCTGGAATATAGGAGGATTTGCATTCATCTTTGGCTAAGTAGGTTCCTCCCTACGATTCTTCTTCCATTTCTTGTTTTCATGCTTGTGGTCTCTCCATTTGTATAAACCCATATTTCCTATTTGTTCCATGTTCTGTAGGATTTCCCTTCCTCTTGTCTCTTTCTTTTGTTAGAACCTTGAGTCTAGGTGTCTACCATGATCTTACTTTGACTTGTGTTCAGTAAAAACCTATAGGAATGGCTTTCTTTCCTGTGACCATGTTTCTTTTAGCTTATGCCCATGTCTATAGTTGATGTTCATGTGCACTTGATGTGGACTTTCCACTAGATGCAAGGAAGACACTCTTAAAGAAGTTATATCTATAGAACCTTCTTAGCATAAGTTTTCCCATGCTAACCTTCTTAGCATAAGTTTTCCCATGCTATCTTTGCTGTAAAGATATCCTCTTTGATCTATTTTTTTCTCCATGTAAGATGTGTCAAGAATTGTATATAAGATCCACCAGATGTTGTTTGATCCTTCATGGAATAGTTGGAACTCTTATAAGAGTCTCCTAAGTTGTTGTTAAACCATTTCTGGAAGAATAACCTATGGCTGTTGACAAGAAGAATCTAGCTGTTGACATGTACCTTGCTTCCAGAATGCAGAATTTTAGAACAACTGGTGAATGTCGACAGACAGAACCCATCTATCGACAGATGACAACCATCTGTCGACAGCTACCTATAGCCTGTCGATAGCTAAGCCAGTTCTGGATGAACCAGTAGATGTCGACAGCCACCACCAGTCTGTGATTTTAACAAGTACCATTCCTTTCTCAATCAGAGGTGACACACTTTTCTATTGTTCAAACAAGTTGTTTTCCTCATTCTCTTGGATTCTAAACTATTATACCACTGAGATGAATCATTTAGTCATCATCTACATCCAACTATGGATTATTCTTGGACACTTCTAAGTATGATTGTTCCTACATGGCTACATCTTCCTGAAGTCATTAGCATTGACTCCTAGAACCCTGCTTCCTGTGATATTGTTTTACTCCTGATAAGTGCCCAAGTACCATGTATGTATATTAGAAATGGAAATGGGATGACATACTTTTGGGTCTTTGGACTCTCATGGATTAATGCCAGTGTAAATGCGGCAGATCCAGTCCCGGGAGGAGCACCCGAATTCGTTTAATCTGCGCAAAGCGGTATGGATCTCCAGAGTGTTTGGCATGACACCACTATATTATAAATTGGTCGACATTTCCATGAATTATCTTGAGACATGAATGTTTATTGCTTGCTTGAGGAGTGGGCAGGGCATCTCTACACGTACCCTTTCTCTAATGTTTTCTGAACTATTGGTCATATACTCATGCTTTACTATTTCACTGATGGTCACTATATGTCAGTTCATAGGCATATCATTACATCTTTGTCACTGTTCGATAATCATGGTTCACTTTATCTACGATCTGATTTGTATCATTCTCCATTACTTGTACTCAATACTTATTACATTCTTGTACCACAATTATCTTTGACTCATGTAAACTGTTATATTCCTTGATTTTTTAGGATAAATCCTGCTGGGCAAGATTGCTCATACCTACTTTTTCCCAGGAATCTATAGCTCTAGAAGGCGGGACATCAGGATTTGTGTGCTGAGAGATCAACCCTTGCGGGTCTACCTTTGAGTTGTAAATTGAGAATCATGTAATACCTAAAGAATGGCAGTTAATTAATTTTTTTATTTAGTGAGGCTCCCGAGCAATTTCTGTTCGAAAAGCTCAAATTTTACTCTTGAGTTCTTATTCACGCACATTACGGCATTATAGATATATTAAATGTCGGGACGTGACAATAATCGATGTGACAGTAGTCGATGTTTAAACATAATCTATGTTAAACATAATCGATGTTTGAGCATAGTCGATGTGAACATAATCGATGTTAAACATAGTCGATGTTTGAGCATAGTCGATGTTTAAGTAATCGATGTGAGAGTAGTCGATGTTGAAGCATAATCGATATCTAAGTAGACTATAATCGATGTTGAAACGTAGTCGATGTTTAAGTAGACTGTAATCGATGTGAGAGTAATCGATGTTGAAATGTAGTCGATGTTTAAGTAGACTGTAATCGATGTGAGAGTAACGTAATCGATGTTTAATTAGAATCTATGTGAGTGAAACGTAATCGATGTTTAAGTAGAATCGATGTGATGTTAAAACAGTAGTTGATGTGAACTTACAACAGTAATCGATCTAGACTTAGATAAATCATATGCAATTGACTTCTAATTTAAATGAGTGTATCCAACTTACATAATTTATTTCATTTGATACATGTTGACAAACTTCAGACAAATATGTTAGTCAAATATTTTGCATGGTTTTGTTTATCACCAAAATATATAAGTGGAGATAAATTGTTCATCAGATGAGTGATAGTTGTTGCCAAAGGGAAGATAGGCAACTCCCAATGGCAGCATATCATGGCAACTTAGATATGGATGCACCTCCTCACCCTAGTGTTGGCTCCACCATCAATGTAGCTCTGACAGAGCGGAGTAGTGCATAGCCTGAGGATCAAACCATCAGGGCCGACTCTATCAAGCTGTCTTGATGTGTGATCCTATGGAGAAAGCCATCATGGCGAGGGATAGCATGGTGCATGACCACCGACCCAATGCCACTTGAGCTCGGCGTGTCACCCAAAGAAGACTTTGGCTCAACCACTAAGGCAACAATGGGCCATCTCCACCTTCCCAAATATCTTCAAAGACCCTACTGTAATCTCCTATGACGGATGTCAAAAGATACTTGGAATATTCCTTTCACTTTTACTTATATGTCCTACTAAAAATGATGGTGAAGGGATATTCGAAGCATATTCTTCACTTCAGTCACGAGAGGTTATGGTAAGGTCCCTAAGGACATTTTGTATCCATAAAAAGTGTATCTTTAAGGATTCTCATCTAATTAATCTTCTAATATATAGAGAGATTTTTACATATATACCCCTATTAGAAGTCTAATTGCATGAAAATCCATCATGTATTTGCATTTGTGTGTATGCCTCTCTTACACATAAGAAATGTCCTAAGACCTCATCGTAACTTGGCCATGACGAAACATAAACATTCCATTGACGGGCGTTAATTGCTAGACATCCTTAACATAAAAGGTCTGAAATAGCCCTCACTATTTGCAAAAGAAATCATTTATAAAATAATTTTTACATATATACCCCTATTAGAAGTCTAATTGTGTGAAAATCCATCCTACATTTGTATTCCTGAGAGACCTTGCCATAATCAGTTGTGACGGAAGTAAGATGTTCAGAATGCAGGAAAAGATGAATAAGTTATGATTGAATTTGTTGAAAATCTAAAGATGGAACAAGAAATGGTTCAAGTAAAAGTGGAAGATATTCAAAAAGAATTGAATGATAAACAAGACACCTTGTAAAAGTTTGTCAAGGGAAAGGAAAATTTGGATGCCATCTTAGGGGTTTGTATGAACACCACTAAGCATGGACTACGTTTTCCAAATGAAAATAAAAAAAAATGGCCAATCATTCATAACATCTTTTGTTAAAGAAAAAATTCCTCAAAACAAATTTGAAATGAAAACACAAGTCAAACAATCCTTGTATTCCAAGTATCCAAGTCAAAAACATATTGAAAAACTAAAAGAAAACTTCAGCATGAAAGAAACTACTTCAATGGTCGACAAATGATGCAGCCTGTCGACAGATTCAATTACAAACAAACATGGATAGATCGACATGTTGAGTTACGGTTATTTAAATAACCATACTCACTGACTTGATCATTGCTTTAATTTATTTTTTATGATGACATAATTCTGGTCAATCATGTTAAGCACACAACTTCAAACATATTGTGTTTTGATGATGACATTTGTGTTTTAATGATAACATAATTCTGGTCAATCATGTTAAGCACACAACTTCAACATGTTGTGTTTTGATTATGACATTTGCGTTTTAATGATGACATTTTGTACACAATATGATGTCATATTGTAAATATGTGGAAGATTGTTGAGTTGTGTATTCATTTGGATAATGACTAAAACCTTCATGTTGATGATGTCTACACACTCATACTTTGATTTTAATGATGACTACAACATTTGATTGTGTATGATGTCCAAACACTCACACTTTGATTTTGATTTGATTTTGATGATGACATATTGTACATATTACAACCATGTCTAAACACATGTTTTTGATGCTTAATATTTTATATTTTACTGATAATAACATGTTTTGATGGTTCACACTTTACATATACAGGTTCACATAATTTTGTCAAAGTTGTGTCAACACAAGTCCATTGTGTGTCGACACATCCCATGTATCCAGCAAGCAGTCAGAGCATAAAAGAGTCAGTGGTGTCGACACATGTGGATGTTGTGTCGACACAATGTATGAATTCAAGAAACAATCAAAATCCAATAGCCAGTGGTGTCGACACAGGATGTTTGTGTGTCGACACTCACTGTCCCTCCCAAAAGCCTGTTCTGAAGCCAGTAGCCGGTGGTGTCGACATAGGATGCTTGTGTGTCAACACACACTGTCCCTCCCAAAAGCTTATTCTACAACTAGTGGATAGTGTGTCGACACAAGTGCAAAGTGTGTCGACACACCTCGAATGTTTTTCCAGATCTGAATTTTTATGGACATGTGGCTGCTAAGGAATCAAGGGAATTGACCTAGATATTTGTGCCCACGCACTCCAAGGGTCCACATGGACACATGGGACTATAAATACCCATGCTCCCCGTACTTCAAAGGCAAGCCAGCCCATACAATTCTCAGAAAAGGTTTTTGGCAGCAAAAAGGGGTCTCTCTAGTGCCTTGCTCAATTTCCAAAAGTTGCAGACCAGCCTTTCAACATAGAGGACGTGGGAATCAAGGTCAAGCTCTAGAGAAAGAAGTGGTGTGTCACGCCCCGACGCGGAATATCGGAACGCGAGGCAGTTGCAAGTAAACGGGTACAGAGCAAGTACTAGACATCAAACTATTGCACAATGAATAATACTAAAGAAAATATTTCTCATTAATAACTTTCCAATGTCTAGTTACAACCACTAATATCAGAGTCGTTCTATGGGGCCCAATTACATTGAATATAAAGCAAAAGACTAAATTAAGACTCTATCACAGTACTAGGACGCTAGGGCACTCTTGACATCACTCCTGGTCGTTCCTGTCACGTCCCGTCATTTAATATATCTATAAATGCCGGAACGTGAGCGAACGAGAAATCAAGAGTAAAATTGAACTAATTGAACAGTAAATTACTCAGAGGCTTCAATAAATAAAAATTATTATTCACCCTTCAATAGGTGTTACATGGTTCTTGATTTACATTGTAAAAATAAATGCCACCATGGTTGGTCTCTCCACACACAAGTCCCGAAGTCCCGCCTTGTAAAATTGTAGATTACCTGAAAAAGTGGAATTTGATGAGCTAACTAGCCCAGTAGAATTCAATTCCTTGAAATAGAAAGGATTCAAACGTATAATCTCAAGATATATCATATGTATAGCTAGCACTGAGTGTTCAAGAAATTGGACAAATGAGCCAATTGACATCACGTATTGAACAAGAATAGTTTAGAAGCAAGATCAATAACTCAGGATGATACTTGAATTCAGAGTCAGACACATTTTCACACACACAAGCATGATATGATGACTAATCAACACGATGATGCATGCCACATCCACGATGTCCTATGCCACCCACAGCGCGGCCACTGACGAATTCGGGCGCTCCCCCCAGGACTGAACCACCCTTTATTTTGCCAGCATATTTCTCGAATGAGTCCCAAAGACTCACAACTCATCATCATCACACACTCATTTTATAATGAATCAAGGACACACAAGGATTCACTCATATTTACACACAAAATTAAGGACTCTGTTCCTTCATTGATTTCAGAAAATTAATGATCTCACAAGATCAATTGTGACTGGAACTTTTGAAGGGATAATTCATGGTAAAGAGAAAGATAACCTTGATTGGTTTTTAGTATTGTTTTAGGTGGAAGAAACATCTAGGAATGAGTAAGCATTTTTAGAACCATTGGTGTAAGTTCCGATCAAGAATGAGTCAAGGTAGGTACTAATTTTCCAGACTGGTTGTGCCTGTCGGCAGCCAGGTTGTACCTATCGACATATGAGCTCTCACTGAAGCTGAATGCAACTCTGACAGGCCTGTCGACATCCAGAGGACTACCTGTCGACAGCCACTATCAGACAGAACCTTCTGGGTTCTGGAACATGGCTCTGTCGACAGATAGAGATATGGCTGTCGACAGGTACTATGTGAACTTTTAGAAAAGGATCAAAATCATCTAAAAGTTGTTCTACCAAGCTTTCCTATGACCCCTACCATGTTTAAGACTTACATAAGCATGATCTTGACCTCAAGAAACAAACCATTTTCAAGGAAGTGAAAGAGAACATATGGAACATGATTTACTTGAATGATTAAAAGAAAAGACAATCAAGGGGAAAATTACTGGAAGAGTAATTCTCCTAAAACTTTCTTTTCTTGTACCACCAATCACTTATCAAGGCTCACACACTTGAGACTTTCGTGGTCTCTCAATGAAACAACTCATAAAGGTAGGAAGAACTGTCCAAGATTAACATAGTTTCAGATTTACACACGTCAAGATGGAGGAGGAATGATGTATTGCTTCCTATGATTTAAACATTATCTTAAACATGACGAGGGATTCAATTCCTATCATGGAACTTATTGCCGAAGCTGGAAAATAGCATGCACATGGTAAGATCACTCCAACTACTGAACTAAGTTGACGTGTAGGAAGAAGAATGGGGTGGAAGTGAATCCCACATGATCTTGAAAATTGGTACTAAAACAAAGTTTGAACACATACACTTCTGTGGATGTTTACAGAGTCAAGGAGGTAAGATTGAGAGAGAAGGAAGAGAATCCTACACTACACATAATGCACACAAGCTTCTAGAGATACTTACGGAAATTAAACAGAATTTGAGAGCTTGTACACCTAACAGTAAGTTCTATAGCCTGTTCAAGGATAAGAGTAAGAGAGGAAGGAAGAAAAGATTGAATCCTACATACACAGATACTAAAACATAATCAGAGATGGACACAATCCTCTTAGAATTCCAAGTTCAAAGGTAGATATGAGGTGTTCATGAATTCTTTAGCAAATGTAGGAGACAAGAATTTAGAAAAGAGTGAGAAAGGAAAGAATTCTACTTGTGAAGATAGATGATGAGGCCTTCTCTTCGATGGGTTCATTGCCAACAGGAAGAAGAAGACGCTGGGGTGCAGTCCTTGTAATCCACGAACAGCTACAACTTGTAGCTCCTCAGGCATGACCAGTGGAGGCTGCAGCTTCAACAGTAGCAGCTCCCTCACAACAATGGCAAGAAAAAGAAACAGCAAGAACATGGTGGTTGCAAGAATGACTGCTGGAAGGGTTAGCATGCTGTTTACGGGGATGGTTTTATAGCCTCAAGCCTTTCCATGCATGATGCCACGCCGGTTCACAGGTGTTGGGGTAAAACCCCCATTTTACCACCCTCCGACACCTAGCTCATGCACGTTCTGAAAGTTACACATGGTAACTATCGTGTTACCTATTCCCTCAAGTGTGATGGCCTTCCCAAGCCTCACACGTAAGTGCCGTAAAAATCCCAGGAAAATGGCCACCGTAAATGGCCCAAAAATCGGCTGGCCAAAGCCCACATTTTTTACTCCAAGAGGTCCATTTGTGTTAAAATTTCAACCATAGACTATTGTGATAGTTTTACAAATTATTGTGATTTTTATTTAATTTTAGATTTTATTTTACACTGTGAAAATTCACCCGAAAATAGTCGCGTCGATTTATCCTCGAAGTCCGTACGTCGAAAAATTCAGAGATTTATATTTCTGAGATCTCCACATTTTTCTGGAAATTATGGTGTTCTCAGATTTTTATTTCGTTGTCGTTTTTCGGTGTCCACCCTGTGGGAGCGCGCACCTCTGTGTACACACACTGGGTAACGTATGTTACCATTAATTAAACCTAAATTCTAATTATTTCAATTTAATGACAATACTATATATAATAAACACATTATTAATATTTTCTTAACACTTAAAATTTTTGGGGCGTTACGTTCCCGTCCTCTTGAGTGTATAGTTCATCTTGGTCTCCCTGAGAACACAACGCAAATAATGCAGGGTGCGATAACGCCCAGTAAGACTTAAATCTCAATAGTCAAGCAGCTTTAAATGATTAATGTATTAAGGCAGAGTAACTATGATAGAGCGAGAGAGTCAAGTAAAAGATAGAAGGATAGTACATGATCGAAATAGCAAGATTTTCCAAATATAGACCTTCCAAACATAGCACAAGTGTCGGAATAGCACAAAAATAGCAGGATGGCCATAGCACAATGGCACAAAATATAGCAATAGCACAACGAGTATAGTATAGCACTTTTTTTCAATAGACAACAGAGAATATAGCACTTTTTTATTGTCATTAGATTAATCTAGATAGCATGGCACTGGATGTAATGCCGACATCCTGATCATGTTAACTCCCATGGGCAAATGTCACCTTCGGGCACTCCTCCCAGGACCAGATCGGGCCCTATTGTGCAAGCATTGGTTATATTGTTTATCTTTAGACAATCAGTCAATGGCCAATATAGAGTACCAAGAATAGATGAGAGTACTAGATTAATAGACGAGATAGCAGAGTGAACGTGAATAGATGAGCGAGTAGAGTATAGATGAGAGCTAGTGGACATTGCACGTAATACGTCGAGTAAACAGGCGATAGTAACAATTGCACAACACGCGCACTTGGTGTTGGCAGTCAGGTGGAATTCACTACTTTTCCGCTGGCCATGTTACGCACAGGTCCAGAGGTCCGGCGTGATTCAAGATGAGAGTGAACTTATAATGGCCATTTGGATCGTAATGATCCCTAAAGGGTTTCATAGGCGTTAAGGTACAACCAGCTCGTCGACCATGTGGGAATCCATGGACAGAAGAGACTTACGGAGGCCTTGAACAAGGATTCACTAGTCCAGTGGAAGGAATTTCCGACGAAGAGTTCGTCTAAGTCAAGAGAGTGTATATAAGGAAATAAGCGCTCGATGTTCTAGAGGAATTCTAGAACAAGGAGCGTCGAGATCGGTGTTCCAAAGCATCGCACAAAAACGTAAACAAGTTCCTTTAAAATAGGGCAATTTAATTACCTAAATTACCAGATATGTTATGTATCATGTTCATGTCAATTATGCCATAAATGGGTGGTTCAAAGTGTGTGCTTTGTGTAGAGAAATCATAGACATGACAAGAATCAAGTGTATGTCTTTTAAGTAATTATACCAAGTAAGATTTTAACAGTTTATTTACTGCGGTGATGACTATTAACAGATGTATAGACACTGTAAGAAGTTCGAGTATGAAGAATCAAGGGTTTTTCTGTAAAAGACCCAGATCGTGAAGCACCCCCTGAGGGTAGCGAGGGGGTCAGGGCAGATCGCGACAAGGACTTGCACTGATGCGACAGGCTATTCAGAACAGGCACTGAGATCGCGACGGGGTCTTGCAAGGATCGCAACAGGTTGGTCATGACAGACGCACGGATCGCGGCGGCATTGCCTGTCGCGTTCAGAACGCGACGGGTGATGCTGTCGCAATGAGACCCCTGAACGCGGCCTATCGGGCCCTCGCGTTCACAGGGTCTGCGCCTATGTTCGACAGGGAACAGACATGTCTTGGATTGCGGTCCAAACTTGCCTTACTTCAACATAGGGTGATTCAAAAATCAAGAACAAAAAGTACAGTCGATGAAAAATCATGGAATAAATTTTAAACTACTCTAGACATGCAAGAGTACTCCCAGTAAATTAGAATTGATAAACAGTCATGGTTTCGGCAGGGTTTAATCAGATCAAACATGGAGGATAGAATACTGGAAACAGTTGGGATGCAAGATTTAATTCGCAAGACATGGTGGATGGAATTTAGGGCTTTTAGGGGCCAAAGATCCCTAATAGACGTTAGTATCTCCAGTAAAATTTTTGTAGCACAAAGTCAAGTGTACATGGAGAACAAGAGCTAACAAGGGGGTTCGGGGTCATGTAAGTTGTAGAACATGGAAAATCAAGAAGTAGTATATGGCACGATGATAAATCATGAAACTTGAGGGGTTTGTTCCTGTCACATGGAACAACCTAAGGTCGAAATATTTTTAATTTTTCTTGTAAGAATGCCTACATTTCACATTTTTCCTCTTCTAGGGTTTGAAGATGAAGAAC
Source organism: Colocasia esculenta (assembly GCA_014218235.1). Lineage (NCBI taxonomy): Eukaryota > Viridiplantae > Streptophyta > Magnoliopsida > Alismatales > Araceae > Colocasia > Colocasia esculenta. The sequence goes on from CM024758.1 coordinate 112,080,871, forward strand.
TCGGGAAGAAGCTTGAAAGATCCTTTCTCCCACGATTTCTCCTCCTCTTGGCCTCTCCTCCTGGTCCAGCAACCTCTTGGCACGAGCTAGGGCCGGCCATGAGGGTTTTAAAGAAGTTAAGCTTCTCCCCATTCCCTTTCCTAGTTTAAGTCTAATTCCCATTTAATTCCGAGTTTCCTATTTTTATCTCCCTTTTAAGCAAGAGATCTCCTAATTAGGTGAGAGAGAGGGGATTTCGTGGCCAAGCAATTGGGGTAGGTTTAGGATTCCAAATCCAACTCAAATCACTTTTTAATGCATTAAATACCCTCTTTTTATTAAGTAATATTTTAGTTACGAAATTTGGATTTTTTATTATTTCCCTTTTAAAATATCTATTTTAGCCCACTAATTTCTAATGGGTCTATTTAACAAAGCCCATTATTCTTTTCTTTAATGGGTTTTATTTAATTCCCATTAATTTGATTTTCTAATTGCTTATTTTTTTATAAATTATTAAATTTATTCCAAAAATCCAGGTTGCTACATCCTCCCCCTCTTAAAAAGATTTGGTCCCCAAATTCATATGATCATAAGGGAGGAATGTCTTACCGAAAAGATCGGGGTAGTTTCGTCTAATGGCTCCTTCCGGTTCCTATGTGGCTTCTTCCACTCCGCGGTATTCCATAAGACTTTAACCATGTGGATGGGACGGTTCCTGAGCTGTTGAACCTTCCGTTCCCATATCCTGACTGGCTTCTCTTCGTATGTCACATCCTTGTTCAACACCAGCTTCTCGTGGCGAATGATGTGGTAGGATCATAGACAATTTCCTGAGCATGGAGACATGGAACACATTGTGTACACATGCCAGATCTGGTGGCAATGCCAGTCGGTATGCAACCTCACCAATTCTTTCGAGTACTTCAAAAGGACCGATAAATCTAGGACTGAGCTTTCCTTTCACACCAAATCTTTGGATGCCACGAGTAGGTGACATCTTTAAGAACACATGATCACCAACTTGGAATTCTAAGTCCCGCCTTCTTTTGTCGACATAGCTCTTTTGTCTGGACTGAGCTATCTTAAGCCGGTCTCTAATCACTTGTATGTACTTTGTGGTACGTTGCACCATGTCCGGGCCTAGCCATTGCTGTTCTCCAACCTCATTCCAGCATGCGGGAGATCTACAATTCCTTCCGTAGAGTGCTTCGAACGGTGCCATCTTGATGCTCGCTTGGTAAATGTTATAGGCAAACTCAATAAGGGATACATGCTCGTTCCAATAACTTGGAAGTCTATGGTGCAAGCTCTCAACATGTCTTCCACTATTTGTTGTTTCTTTCAGTTTGTCCCTCAGTTTGTGGATGGAATGTGGTACTAAAGTTGAGTTAAGTACCCAGTGCACCTTGCAGTCCTTTCCAAAAATGAGATGTAAATCTCAGATCATGATCCGAGACTATGGATGATGGAACTCCGTGCAGCCTCACTATTTCCTTGACATATAGGGCAGCTAGTACTCCACCGACCACTTACTCTTTATAGGTAGAAAATGGGCAGATTTGGTTAGTCGGTCTACAATGACCCATATGGCGTCGAGTCCACCACGAGTCTTGGGTAACCCATGATGAAGTCCATGACCAATGCTTTCCCATTTCCATTTCGGAATATCTAGCGGTCTGAGTACACCCGCAGGGCGCAGGTGTTCCACTTTTACTTGTTGGCAAGTAAGGCAGTGTGCGGCATGTTCAACTACCTCTCTTTTCATGTTCGGCCACCAAAACGTTCTTTTCATGTCTTGATACATTTTGGTACCTCCTGAATGAATAGTATACTTCATCTTGTGAGCTTCATCCATATCTTCCTCTTCAGTTCTTCATTGTCAGGGACGCATGTCCTCCCTTGAAAGACAAGCCTTCCATCCTCTGTCATAGCGAAGTCGGTCTTTCAGTTAGAGTTTTTGATGCGAACTAAGAATGGATCATCATCTTGTTGAGCTTTGATCTCTTCCAACAAGTCGATTGAATCTTGATATTTTCAACCAAGACTCGATCATCCCTATGTTCAATATTTAAGTCTAACCTTGCGAATTGTTCTAGTAATGCATCTCGCCAAGGACTAGACTTGAAACAGATGCCATCGGATTTCTACTAAGAGCATCGGCCACGAAGTTTCCCTTGCCTGGATGGTATGGAATGTTGAAGTCGAAGTCTTGAGGTATTCCAGCCATCTTCTCTGTCTCATGTTGAGTTCCTTCTAGGAGAATAAATACTTCAGACTTATGGTCTGAGTAGACAGTGAATTTCTCTCCATACAAGTAGTGTCTCCATATCTTCAAGGCGAAGACCACGGCAGCCAACTCCAGATCATGCATGGGGTAGTTGACTTCATGAGTCTTCAGTTGTCGAGAAGAGTAGGTGATGACTTTCTCCTTTTGCATCAGTACACACCCTAGCCCAATCCCTGAGGCATCGGTGTAGATAGAGAAACCTTCTCCCTCTATTGACAGAGCGAGAACAGGTGCTGAGGTAAGACGGTCTTTAAGAGTTTGAAACTTTTCTCCACTCTTTATTCCAGGAGTAGGGATCTCCTTTCGTGTCAGTCAAGTGAGAGGAACAGCGATCTTTGAGAAGTCATTGATGAACCGCCTATAATAGCCAGCCAGCCCCAAGAAACTTCTGATTTCTGTGACATTGGTTGGTCTCTCCCAGTTGTACAGCTTCAATTTGGAGGGATCAACGGAGATGTCGTCTTTAGAGATGACATGGCAAGAAGGATGTTGGGTTCATATTTGGAAGGAAACTAAGTGAATTCACATTCTAAATGATAAATGATAGTCAAACAATGTTTTTAATGATGAATGAGTTGAATTGACGTTTCATACATGTCAATTAACATGATACAATATTTGGTTATCTATGTCTTCATTATACCTAACTATACATGTTTTATCATGTAGGTACAAGTGCATATAACCAAGCCTTCACAAATCATGAGAAAATGATCACAAGTACATTGTATACATGTACCTATCGACAGACCCAAAGGCATATGTCGACAGATGCCACAGTTGTGATCAGACAGAAAAGTGCTAAGTTCATAAAAAGAGCACCTGTCGACATATGCTCAGAAACCTGTCGACAGATGTCATAGACAGAAATGCCAGAGTTCTGTGTTTTGGCAAAACTGACCTTGTCTGTCGACAGATGGATGTCGCATGTCGACAGATGCCACAGGCCAGAACAACCTGAAATCTGTCTATTGCAAATCTGTTGCAATCTGTCGACAGACGCTCAATACCTGTCGACAGACGCAGAGAATCTTCAAATACGGAAACCTTCCTTCATATCCGAGATTGTGTTTTCAAGTCTCCCGACTCTCCATATGAAAACACAACTATATAAGCTTCCTTTTGAAGAGATCTCGTACAGAAGCAGCCACAACCAAAAACCCTAAAGCCAAGTCCAAGAGAAAAGAGTTGATGCTGCTCTGCTTCAAGTCTGCAGTGCAGAGAACGGAAGACCTGTTGATCTGCAGTACTGAAGATAGATCGGCGTGGAGTCAACCTTCTCCATCAATCCAAAGCAGTCAAGTCGAAGTTTGAACTCCATCCAGACGTTCTCAGAAGAGTTCCACATCAGGATTTACTCCTATACTCTGAACTCTTCCTGTTTCACAATTCTTATCAATCGTGGTGTGTTTGTGTGATTCAAGCGTCTCTTGTGCTTGAGATCACGTGTGTGTGTGTTGTTCTGATTGTGGGTGCACATCAGAGAACACATGTGTGTGTGTTGTAGTCACCGAACTCGCTATAAGCAGTTTATTCTGTGTGTGTGGCTGTGCCGTGGACGTAGGATACACTGTTGTGTACTCCGAACCACGTAAATCTGCGTGTCTCGTGGTTTGATCGTTTCTACGATAGATGTTTGATAGGCACGTTGCATATTCACACGCTAGATAGGTTTCTACTTCATCTACACATAGTTTAGATCTTGATACTGTCTTGTTAATCTGTGCTTTAAGAAAAAGAACGTGATAATAGTTTTTAAGAGACAGTAATCTATTCAACCCCCCTTCTAGATTACCATATTGGGAATTCCGCAACCCTTCAATTGGTATCAGAGCCGAGTTTATCCGATTTATTGCTTTATCTATTTTATCTTACGATCAGGAGATTCACTGTCAAATGGAATCTACCAAGGGGTATATGGCCGAGGGACACTTAGTGACCAGGCCACCCTTCTTTGATGGCACTGACTATCCCTATTGGAAAAACCGCATGCAGGTGTTTCTACGAGCACAAACTTTGAATTGTGGAAGATAGTCAGAACATGACCATATGAATTGCCTCAAGACGAAGATACATGGACCAAGGACCAGATTGCCAAAGGGACTCTCAATTGGAGCGCCCTCAACATGATGCAGTGCACGGTCCACCCAAAGGAGTATTCAAGAGTCTCCACATGCACCTCAGCTAAGGAGATGTGGAACAAGCTCGAGTTGATATATGAAGGTACGTCTGAGGTGAGAGAATCCAAGGTAAGCATGCTAGTCTCAGAATATGAAATGTTTAAGATGAACCATGATGAGACAATTTCTGACATGTTTGCTAGATTCATGGTACTTATAAATGGATTGAAAGGTCTTAAAAAGGAATACTCAGAGAGTGATTTGGTGAGGAAGATACTTCGGTCTCTTCCATCCTCTTGGAACACCAAAGTCACTGTCATCGAGGATTCCAAGAATCTTTCAACAATGAAAGTGGATGAATTGATTGGATCTCTCATGACTTATGAACTAAATGTAAAAGAAAAGAACTGAAGAGAATCCAAGGAAGTCTATTGCCTTGAAGGCTTCCAAGAAAGTCTCTTCAGATTCAAAAAGAGTGCCCAACAGGAAGGTTTCTGAGTCTGAAACCTCCATGATAGTGAGAATGACGAAATGGCCATACTCACTAGACAGTTTAAGAAGTTCCTAAAATTCAAAAGAAGAGGTTCAGGAAACTCCAAACCTTTCCAAAAGGGCACCAACAGGTTTGATTGTCTCCAATAAAAAGTCTGATGTTGTGTGCTATGAGTGCAAGAAGTAGGGACACATGAGAGGAGAGTGCCCCGAGCTCAAGAAGAAACTGAAAAAGGACCAGTTCGTCTTCAAGAAAGCCAAAGCAATGCTGGCTACATGGAGTGATGAAGACGATGACGAAAAAAGTCAAGCTACCTCAGGAGATGACGAGATTCACTGTCTCATGGCAAGGAGTGATGACTCCTCTGAGGTAAACTCTTCCTTTGAATCATTTTACTACTGAATGGGAAGAAGCTTACACTATCCTTTTTGAAAAAATTCTGTCAATTCAAATCAAAAATAAAGCACTCAAGAAGAGAGTTAATTCCCTTATTCATGAAACGATAATAATGATGAAATGAATCTCTGAATAAGGTAATTGACATGATGAAAATAGATGAACAAACACACAGTGAAGAGATGGATAGCATGAAAATTAAGCTTCAAGAAGTTCAAAAGAGAAAGATGATCTAATGAACTCTCTTGAAACTCTAAACAGTGAGCATGCTAATCTAAGAGAGAAATTGGAAAAAGCTGAAAGGAGTTAAAAGGCAAATCAAAGGATCTATCTAGTTTTGTTAAGAGCAAACAAATCTAGATGCAATCTTAGGATCCAATGTGTTTGTTGCTAGACATGGGATTGGGTTTCAAAATCCTAAGCCAAAGAAATTGGCAAAAATCTGTTGACTGATTTCATTGATCCTACCCCAAGTTCTAGCAATCAAAATCCCTCAAAGAAAAGAAAAATCAATCCAAGGGTAAAAACCAAGAACCTAAGGCTACCAAATTTGTTCCAACTAAGCTTAAGGAGTTTGCTACTAACCCCAAACAGGGATGTCCCAAGGAAATACAGCAAGTCCCTAAAGCTAAGTTCACTAGGCAACACAGGGTAAGATGCCTATGCATGCTCCTAAGAATCCAAGCCCACTATTGTTCATAAGCCATCATCATGTAAAATATGTAAAAAGATTGGGCACAATGAAAAACAATGCTGGAACAATCTAATAAAACAGAAAATCAAACAAATTTGGATTCCAAGCATTTACTGTTTGGATGAATTATAAAACGGCACCCAAAGTAATTTGGGTACCAAAACCTCTTGTCTAATCCACATGTGCAGGAATGCCTAGCGGCTCACAATCAAAACAATGGTACCTGGATAGTGGCTGCTCGAGGCATATGACGGGCGATAAAGAAAAATTCAGTTTCCTCGTGGAAAAAGACAGAGGTCACGTTGTCTTTGAAGGTAACAACAAAGGCCAGATCATCGGCTCAGGTAAGGTTGGTAAGTTTGCCTCCAACTCAATAGATAATGTACTATTAGTTGATGGTCTTCATCACAATTTGCTTAGCATAAGTCAATTGTGTGATAAGGGCCATAAAATTGTTTTTGAATCAGATTCATGTCAAATCTTTGATAAGGAAACAGGAAGTCTCAAATTTTCTGGAAAAAGAATGAAAACATCTACATGGTTGATTTAGATGATCCAGAAAATAATGATTTATGTCTTGTAGCAAATAAACAGGATGAGCTTACACTGTGGCATCGTAGCTTGGTCATGCGAGTTACAATGTTTTGCACAAGATCATGAGGCTCAAACTAGTAAGTGGACTTCCTGAAATCCCATTCAATAAAAATGAAAATTTCTGTGATGCATGTGCACAGGGAAAACAGACCCGAAAAGCCTTCAAATCGAAAGCACCGGTAAGTATTCCAAAGCTTATGAACTGTTGCACATGGACCTATTTGGACCTACTAGAACACTGAGTCTCAATGGCAAACGGTATGGCTTTGTCATTGTAGATGATTTTCTAGGTTCACTTGGGTGAAATTTCTGGCTCATAAGAATGATGCAATTAATGTTTTTGAAGAATTCTTCAATAAAATGAGCATGGAAATGTCCACAAGATATGCTCCATCTGCACTGATCACGGGGGAGAATTTGACAACAACTCCTTCACTGATTTCTGCAGGAACCAAGGAATAGAACACTTGTTCTCCTCCCCAAGAACTCCAGAACAAAATGGGGTTGTGGAGAGGAAGAATAGAACCTTGGTGGAGATGGCTCGTAGCTTCTGGTCAAAAATCAACTTGCAAGAACCTTTTGGGCAGAAGCGTAAACACGTCATGCTACATTCTTAATCGAGCCATGGTAAGACCGATATTCAAGAAAACTCCCTATAAGCTTCTGAAAGGTAAGAAACCATCCCTTGGATACTTCAGAGTTTTTGGTTCAAAGGTGTTCATACATAACAATGATAAAACTGATTTGGACAAATTTGAAGCAAAAGCGACAAAGGTATTTTTCTTGGATACTCAGAACACTCTAGAGTTTATAGAGTGTTTAATCTTAAAACCAGAAAGTGGAAGAAACTCCACATGTTGTATTTGATGAATCTCAAACCAAATCTAACAGCTCTAATCCTTACAGGTTTCAAGATGAAACTGAAGATACAACACATGAAGAACTGCAAAGAAAACAAATACAATCTCTAAGTCAGTTCCAAAATCACAGTGGCTATCTACGCAGGTACAATGATGATGACGGACTTCTGTTCAGAAATGAAGATGAAGTACCTGCACAAGATCCACAACAAGAGGATGAACCACGACATGAAAGTCCTCCAGCCACCCCTCCTCCAGAACAGTCTCCTCAAGTGCAAGATCAACCCGGTCCTTCAACATTCACAAATGTGAGGTACTCTAAAGCACATCCACTTGAGATGTCATAGGTAACATAAATGATTCAGTTCAAACGAGGTCTCAAGTTAATCAAATAGTTGAACAGGATCATTTAGCCTTTGTCTCTCAAGTGGAGCCTAAAAATGTTGAAGAAGCCTTGAAAGAAAACTCATGGATTGATGCTATGCATGAGGAGCTAGGCCAATTTCAAAGAAACAATGTCTGGAGTTTAGTTCCTAGAACCCACGAAATTTCTGTAATTGGGACAAGATGGGTCTTTAGGAATAAACTAAATGAAGAGGGAAAGGTGTGAGAGAAACAAGGCTAGACTGGTTGCAAAGGGTTATAATCAGGAATTTGGTGTGGATTTTGAAGAATCTTTTGCACCTGTAGCTAGGCTAGAAGCAGTCAGAATCTTGTTAGCTTATGCATGTTCAAACAAGTTCAAACTATATCAAATGGATGTTAAAACTGCTTTCTTAAATGGCTACATTAAAGAGGAAGTTTATGTCTCTCAACCACCTGGCTTTGAACTTCATGACAAACCAAACCATGTATATAAATTGCACAAGGCTCTCTATGGTTTGAAACAGGCACCCCGAGCTTGGTACGACAGGCTAAGCCAATTTCTGGTAAGCAAAAACTACTCACGAGGTAAAGTAGACCAAACTCTCTTTACAAAGAAAGTTCGCACACACATCATTGTTGTTCAAGTGTATGTGGACGACATATCTTTGGTTCTACTAACCCTTCACTGTGTGAAGAATTCTCACATCACATGCACAGTGAATTTGAGATGAGTTAATGGGGGGCTTCAATTTTTCTTGGTCTGCAGGTCAAGCAAATGGAAGATGGCTTCTTCATAAACCAGAAAAAATGTCAAAGAGCTTCTCAAGAGATTTCAGTTTGAAACTGCAAAACCTGCCTCAACACCGATGAGCACAAGCATTAAGCTTGAAAGTGATGAGAAAGGTAACCCGGTAGATGCTAAACACTTCCGAGGTATGATCGACTCACTCCTCTATCTTACTGCAAGTAGACCTGATATACAATTCAGTTTGCCTCTGTGCTAGATATCAATCTAGTCCAAAGGAAAGCCACCTATTGCAGTTAAGAGAATATTCAGGTATCTCTCAGGTACATGATATGGGTCTTTGGTATCCAGCAGGAAGTAGCTTTAACTTAATCTCATATTCTGATGCTGACTATGTTGGATGTAAAATTGATAGGAAGAGCACTAGTGGCTATTGCCAGATGCTTGGTGGTTGCATGGTTTCGTGGGCATCCAAGAAGCAACATTCGGTTGCACTCTCCACTGCAGAGGTAGAATATGTTGCTGCAGGGAGTTGTGCAACACAAGTGTTGTGGATAAAAAGTCAGTTGTGTGACTACGACATTGACCTTGGATGCACACCAATCCTATGTGACAACACTAGTGCAATCAATCTATCAAAAAAACCTATTCAACACTCTAGGACAAAACACATAGAAATCCGTCATCACTTCTTGAGAGATGAGGTAGCCAATAGAAATTTAGAAATTAGCTTCATACCAACAGAACAATAACTAGCTGATATCTTTACAAAACCATTGGCTGAGGATAGGTTCACATCCCTTAGAAGAGAATTAGGCTTATGTAAAATTCAGTGACACAAATCCAAGTCCTTGATGTATGTTCCTGTAAGCAACAACTATGGGGTATATCAAATGGTGATTTGTGGAAAAACAAGTTCGGCTTGTTTGGAAACTTTCATTATGCGTGAGAAAATATTTTCCGCCAAGTACCTGCAGTTGGAGCCATTAAGGGACATCCATATTGGATAAAGGGGTAAGTTTCATTTCATTAGCCAAATTACTCTGAAAAATAAACAAAAAAAAAAATTCATAAATTGAAAAATACCAAAAACAGCTTCAATTCCATGAATGGTCTGCTGAATACATGTGTGCATATCTTCCTTGAATTGACTTGCATTGCTTAAATTTTGTGTCTTTTCATGACACACATCATGGGGGAGCTAGTTTAGATAGATGGGTTTCGTTGTGAAGACATTCCTTACGATTGATGTTCATATTCTCCTTCACAAATAATTATCATTCCCCATTCCAATCTTCCTCTAAACTGGCCTTCAACGGATCTGTCGACAGCCCTTTCTTCCCTTGTCGACAGATAGGCTTCCACAGAACACAGGTTCTGAACCTGTGTGCATCTGTCGACAGATTGCACAGGTTTTGTCTTCCCCGCACAGCCTACAATCTGTCTGTGTGTGACTGTCGACAAACTCTTCTTAGCTGTCGACAGACACACTTCTACTTGGAATTTCAAGCCTATTCAATCAAAAACTCCTTGAGCTGTTTCTCTAAAATGTCTAAGGTGTCTATATGGTGTTAATTTATATATGACCACATCATGTGCATAAGATATTAAAGCAATTTTCAACAATCTTGTGATTTTTACATACTACTCATGTTGAGTCTAGGTTCTATCATTCTGGAAACATTTCACTATTTTCAAAAACTTAACACCTAACTCTTCTACATATTTACAAGTAGGCAAACATGTTTTCTTTTTCTTGAAAGGTGTTATGATCACTGAGTTTAACGTCTACAATTGATGGATAATCAATCACTACATTGATCTTCGGTTATTAAAACAATACTTGGAGAAAAGCTACCTATTCCTAAACAATTTCATTCCATTAGCTAAAATGAATTAAATTTGGAGAAATGCAGAGCAATGATGAGTTTTTACTAAGTAACCGGGGAGTGGGCTTCACAATGTTTGCCCTCGCGTCAAAAGGTTCATTCATCAACTCTGTACAAAGGTATGATGGACACTTTCACTGAGTAACTGGGGTACGGGCACGTATAATGTCTACCCTCATGTTCACAAGTGAGAAGTCTTCTTAACTACCACTTTTTCCCATTGCATAAAAGAATGGCAAATATAAAAAAAAAAATGGCATAGTGTGAACCTCCACTGAGTGATAATTCCCATGGTTCATTGATGTTTTTGAATGTCTTGGCATTTAGATATTTCTCTTCTTGATCATTTGAACCTCAACTATGAAGATTGTGTTTTCCTACACTCTAATTAACAAAGAAAGTAAAAGTTTTCTTTTTTATATCAGTGAGTGGTTTCTTCATGCTTCAACCTTCACTAATTAAGTATTATGTTGAACCATAAAGGATATTGAAGTGGCCTTCTTATCTCCATTAAATGATGTTTCTATTATGTATTCACCTTCTATACACCTTAAGTCATCATCAAAATCATTGCTCAAGAGTTTTTTTTTTTTTTTATTCCACATCAAACATCAACAAGCATACATTCTGCAGGGATCTGTCGACAGATCCAAGTTCCTCTGTCGACAGACGGCGGCTGCCCTGTTTGGAAGTCCAACGGGCACACCGTTTGGGCTGATTTGGTGGGCCATTGCTTTTAAACTTCCCCCCACTTCTTTAAATAGGCATCTCCGGCCCTTCCACCTCCAACACCACCCCAATCATACCCTCTTTCTCCCACATACATCCCTTTCCCCTTTCTGGACGGAAACCCTACCTCCATCCCCCTTGCTTCATATCCTTGCTCTTCCCTCTGTCTCCTGCCCTTCTTCCCCTTCCTACGTCCTTGCCTCATTTTTTCCATGGCCCCCAAGGCGAAGAAGTTGGTCTCACGTCGTCGTCCCGCCTCCTCCTCGCCCGCGAAGGATCCAGGGTTCACGATGAACGCCGGACCAAACACCGGGATGATCGCCTTCCAGAGTTGGTCGTACCTCCCCGTCTCCACCTCACCGGGTTCACGGTACATTCACAAAGTTTGTTCCTCCAGTTATGTGGATTTCCACTCATTGCCGATCTCTTCCCCAACCTCCAACCCCTATTCGATACCCAGGGTTGGACAGTCTTTCTCTACGCTCATACGGCATACTCTCCTACTGCCGTAACTGAGTTCTTCACAACCTAGCTTCCTCCGATCAGGGTTCTACACCTCTGTGAAGGGCACTCCCTTTAAACTCACTGCTAACCTTTTTAGCACTGCCCTCCAGATTCCGAACACCGGGTGGATATTCTTGATCATCACCCCGACGCCTCTGTCTACTATCCCCTTCTTACTCTTCAACCCTATGATAACACCAAGAAGATTGCTAAGCTCAATGCCAACACTTTCCCTCCCCTCAACCGCATGATCCCCAAATCTTCACCACTTGCATTGCGCCGAAGCATGGCAGTCGTGAACTCGTCACCAATGTTCACAAATCATTGTTCACCTTCTTCCTTGATTGTGAACCCATCAATCTTCCTTCTGATGCTTCGCTTGATCACCCAGTGCTTCTACCAACCCAGGAGATCCAGCCCTTCGCTTGCCCAATTACTTCTCTTTTGAAGTTTATGGCATTCCCATTCCAGACAGTGAGTGTGTCTCACTCAACTCCCGCAACAGTTTTGATATCACTGCCGCAACACGCATGGGATACAAGCTAGTGGATGGGGTCGTGACCCGGAACTCAAGGGCAAAGCACCTGCTGCTGCCGAAGATGATGAAGACTCCATCGGGGATGACATCAAGCTGCTGATGAAGAAGATGATGAAGACTCCAGTCAGAGCCACTAGATGCTCCGGGAGATGCTGGTGTTGTAGCTGCTCAGCCCTCCATTCGGATTTGATAGCACAGCTACAAGTGCAGATGACACATGGCTTCGAGAGGCTAATGCAAAATGGATACCTTGGACACACGCCTTGACAGACTTGCCACTGAGCGTCATGCCACCCATCAAGCTCCTGAAGATGATGCTGCATAGATAGATTTGATGTTTAGGAGTGGTCATGTCATGTATTTTCATTTCAGTCTGAGTCATGTCGTTTCTTATTATGTTATTTCATGTATTTTCTCCTTCACTTCATGTTATTCAGTCACACTTTTGTCATGTGAATGCTTCACTTTCCTATGAATGAAATCACATGTTCTGTGCAAATCTAAAAGTGTGATTGTTGTCTTTACTTTGATGTTGTCAAAAGGGGAGAAGAAACCTCAATTGCATGAGCATTAATTGAATAATTTTGTCATCATCAAAAAGGGGGAGAATGTTGGGTTCATATTCTGGAAACTAAGTGAATTCACATTCTAAATGATAAATGATAGTCAAACAATGTTTTTAATGATGAATGAGTTGAATTGAGGTTTCATATGTCAATTAACATGATACAATATTTGGTTATCTATGTCTTCATTATACCTAACTATACATGTTTTATCATGTAGGTACAAGTGCATATAACCAAGCCTTCACAAATCATGAGAAAATGATCACAAGTACATTGTATACATGTACCTGTCGACAGACCCAAAGGCATATGTCGACAGATGCCACAGTTGTGATCAGACAGAAAAGTGCTAAGTTCAGAAAAAGAGCACCTGTCGACAGATGCTCAGAAACCTGTCGACAATGTCACAGACAGAAATGCCAGAGTTCTGTGTTTTGGAAAAACTGACCTTGTCTGTCGACAGATGGATGTCGCCTGTCGACAGATGCCACAGGCCAGAACAACCTGAAATCTGTCTATTGCAAATCTGTTGCAATCTGTCGACAGACGCTCAATACCTGTCGACAGACGCAGAGAATCTTCAAATACGGAAACCTTCCTTCATATCCGAGATTGTGTTTTCAAGTCCCACGACTCTCCATATGAAAACACAACTATATAAGCATCCTTTTGAAGAGAATCTCGTACAGAAGCAGCCACAACCAAAAACCCTAAGCCAGTCCAAGAGAAAAGAGTTGCTGCTGCTCTGCTTCAAGTCTGCAGTGCAGACACCGGAAGACCTGTTGATCCTGCAGTACTGAAGATAGATCGTCGTGGATTCAACCTTCTCCATCAATCCAAAGCAGTCAAGTCGAAGTTTGAACTCCATCCAGACGTTCTCAGAAGAGTTCCACATCAGGATTTACTCCTATACTCTGAACTCTTCATGTTTCACAATTCTTATCAATCGTGTGTGTGTTTGTGTGATTCAAGCGTCTCTTGTGCTTGAGATCACGTGTGTGTGTTGTTCTGATTGTGGGTGCACATCAGAGAACACATGTGTGTGTGAGTTGTAGTCACCGAACTCGCTTATAAGCAGTTTATTCTGTGTGTGTGGGTGTGCCGTGGACGTAGGATACACTGTTGTGTACTCCAAACCACGTAAATCTGCGTGTCTCGTGGTTTGATTGTTTCTACGATAGATGTTTGATAGGCACGTTGCATATTCACACGCTAGATAGGTTTCTACTTCATCTACACATAGTTTAGATCTTGATACTGTCTTGTTAATCTGTGCTTTAAGAAAAAGAACGTGATCATAGTTTTTAAGAGATAGTAATCTATTCAACCCTCCTTCTAGATTACCATATTGGGAATTCCGCAACCCTTCAAAGGCACTTCTTCGAGCCAGAATTTGCACTTGCTTAGCTTTGCGTACAGCTTGTTGTCTCACAAAACTTGTAGTGCTATCTTCAGGTGTTCTTCATGCTCTTCCTTGGTCTTGGAGTATATGAGGATGTCGTCAATAAAGGCGACCACGAACTTGTCGAGGTAGGGCCGATATATGTTGTTCATGAGTTGCATAAAGGTTGCAGGAGCATTGGTTAGCCCAAAAGGCATAACAACGAATTCATAGTGCATGTACCTGCTCCTGAAAGCCATCTTGAAGATATCGTCCTCCTTGATCCTCATTTGGTGATAGTCAGATCGAAGATCGATCTTGGAGAAATATTGAGCTCCAGATATTTGGTCGAACAGTTCATCGACTCTGGGCAAGGGTACCTGTTCTTGATGGTGAGTTGATTGAGTTGTCGATAGTCGATGCAGAGCCTCATCGATCCATCCTTCTTCTTGACGAACAGCACAGGCACTCCCCATAGGGAAGTACTTGGTCTGATGAACCCCTTTTCTAGTAGCTCCATCAGTTGCGTCTTCAACTCCTTTAGCTCAGCAGGTGACATCCGGTACGGTTGACGCGATACCGGGGCAGCTCCAAGGATCAACTCTATGGCGAAGTTGACATCACGTTCCGGGGGAATCCCTGGCAGATCTTCAAAAAACACATTGGGGTAATCCTGAACTATGTGAATGTCTTCTATCTTAGAACCCTTCTTTTCAACAACTACGGCTGCTAGGAAAGCAACACAGCCTTTCTTATCATTTGTGGCTTTCGTGGCGGAGATCAGAGACATTCGTCTCTTATGTCTAATCCCAGAGAATGCCAATTTAGGGAAGTCACTAAAGGTAACCTTCCCTTTCTTACAATCGACACTTGCCCCATATGTGGACAACCAGTCGGCTCCCAAAATTACATCATAGCCTTCCATGGGCATACACACCAGGTCGGCTTTTAGGTTATGATCTTCGATCATTACATCGGCAGATGGAAAGTATTTGTTCAATTTCTCCTTTTCCCCTAGTGGCGTTGTGACGGAGAACTCACAACCCATGGATATAGGTTTTGCAGTTAGGGTATCAGCAAAGTTTTGAGATATAAATGAATGAGTAGCTCCAGTATCGAATAGAACAAATGCTGATAAGGAGAAAACTTGTAAGGTACCTTCTACCACGCCTCCTTCCTCTGTGGTTTCCTCATTATGCAGGGCTTGCAGCTTTCCTTGTTTCTTAGGTGTATTAGGGTGCCTCTCATGCTCTTTTAATAGCGGGCACTCAGGAATGCGGTGCTCGCGGCTTCCGCAATGCAGACACGCGCCGGCTTTCTTCCAGCATTCTTCAGCCGAGTGACCCAGCTTGTCACAGTGCTTGCAGTTGCCTTTAGTTGGAGTGTATGGAACTGTAGCTTTGGGCTTCCTTTCTTGGCTAGGTCCCTCCGTGATGTTGAAGGGACGCTTCTTGCCATTGGTAGGCTTAACAGATGACTGACCCGAGGTCATTTCCTTTTTCACGAACTTCCCTTTGATACGGTCGGTGAAGTCCGTAGCATCTTCCAGCAGTTGAGCTTTCTTCACCATCTCGGCGTAGGTCTGGATGTCGAGAGGTGCCAGTTGGGTGATGTATTGGGGCCTAAGGCCATTGAGAAAACGTTTAGCCTTCATCCTTTCAGTGTTCTAGGTTGCAGCATAGCGCGCCAGCCTAGAAAATTGGGCTTCATACTCGGCCACAGTCAGGTTCCTCTGTTTCAGAGCAGCGAATTTCGCATCCTTCCTTTCTTAGACATGCGCGGAGAAGTACTTGGAGTTGAAAGCTTCTTTAAATTTGGTCCAGGTGAATTGACCATTCTCCCGAGTCGCTTCCACTGACTCCACTAAGCGCGAGCGTCCTTCTCTAGTTGAAATGTGGCCAGTAGCAGCTTATCCTCGGCTACACATTGCATAACACGGAAAATTCTTTCCGTTTCCTTCAGCCAGTGCTCGGCTTCATCCGGATCCGTGGATCCACTGAACCTAGGCGGTTTAGACTTCTAAAATTACGATGCAGATCGCCTGCACCGGCACGATTACCCCCGCCTTGGGTAGCTTGCATGATGGCACGAGTCAACTCTTGGATGGTTTGTTGCATGCCCCTCATTTGAGCACGTCAGCAGTCATCTTGATTGCTTAGTTCCTACAAAAATAACATATTGTTATGATATAAATACGGAATTTTAATTTGTGCGTGTGTGAGTTCATTTTAGCTAGTTACCCTTGGCTCTAACCACAACTTACATAGGTAGGATAATTGACTCTAGTCGAGGCAGGTTAACCTAGATCATCTATACTTAAGAACAACCTAGTCTCTGATACCACAAAACTGTCACACCCCGACGCGGAATATCGGAACGCGAGGCAGTTGTAAGTAAACGGTACAGAGTAAGTACTAGACATCAAACCATTGCACAATGAATAATATTAAATAAAATCTTTCTCATTAATAACTTTCCAATGTCTAGTTACAACCACAAATATCAGAGTCGTTCTATAGGGCCCAATTACATTGAATATAAAGCAAAAGACTAAATTAAGACTCTATCACAGTACTAGGATGCTAGGGAACTCTTGACATCACTCCTGGTCGTTCCCGTCCTCTTGAGTGTATAGTTCATCATCGGTCTCACCTGAGAATACAACACAAATAACGCAGGGTGAGCGATAACACCCAGTAGGACTTAAATCTCAATAGTCAAGCAGGCTTTAAATGATTAATGTATTAAAGGCAGAGTAACTAATGATAGAGCGAGAGAGTCAAGTAAAAGATAGAAGGATAGTACATGATCGAAATAGCAAGATTTTCCAAATATAGACCTTCCAAACATAGCACAAGTGTCGGGAATAGCACAAAAATAGCAGGATGGCCATAGCACAATGGCACAAAATATAGCAATAGCACAACGAGTATAGTATAGCACTTTTTTTCAATAGACAACGAGAGAATATAGCACTTTTTTATTGTCATTAGATTAATCTAGATAGCATGGCACTTGGATGTAATGCCGACATCCTGATCATGTTAACTCCCATGGGCAAATGTCACCTTCGGGCACTCCTCCCAGGACCAGATCGGGCCCTATTGTGCAAGCATTGGTTATATTGTTTATCTTTAGACAATCAGTCAATGGCCAATATAGAGTACCAAGAAATAGATGAGAGCACTAGATAATAAACGAGATAGCAGAGTGAACGTGAATAGATGAGCGAGTAGTATAGATGAGAGCTAGTGGACATTGCACGTAATACGTCGATTAAACAGGCGATAGTAACAGTTGCACAACACGCGCACTTGGTGTTGGCAGTCAGGTGGAATTCACTACTTTTCCGTTGGCCATGTTATGCACCGGTCCAGAGGTCCGGCGTGATTCAAGATGAGAGTGAACTTCTAATGGCCTTTGGATTGTAATGATCCCTAAAGGGTTTCATAGGCGTTAGGGTACAACCAGCTCGTCGACCATGTGGGAATCCATGGACAGAGGAGACTTACGGAGGCCTTGAACAAGGATTCACTAGTCTGGCGGAAGGAATATCCGACGGAGAGTTCGTCCAAGTCAAGAGAGTGTGTTATAAGGAAACAAGTGCTCGATGTTCTAGAGGAATTCTAGAACAGTGGAGCATCGAGATCGGTGTTCCAAAGCATCGCACGAAAACGTAAACAAGTTCCTTTAAAATAGGGCAATTTAATTACCTAAATTATCAAATATGTTATGTATCATGTTCATGTCAATTAAGCCATAAATGGGTGGTTCAAAGTGTGTGCTTTATGTAAGGGAAATCATAGACATGCCAAGAATCAAGTGTATGTCTTTTAAGCAATTATACCAAGTAAGATTTTAACAGTTTATTTATTGCGGTGATGACTATTAACAGATGTATAGACACTGTAAGGAGTTCAAGTATGAAGAATCAAGGGTTTTTCTGTAAAAGACCCAGATCGCGACGCACCCCCATGAGGGTAGCGATAGGGTCAGGGCAGATTGCGACAAGGGCTTGCACTGAACGCGACAGGCTGTTCAGAACAGGCGTTGAGATCGCAACGGGGTCCTGCAAGGATCGCGACAGGTTGGTCATGATAGACGCATGGATCGAGGCGGCATTGCCTGTCGTGTTCAGAATGCGACGAGTGATGCTGTCACAACGAGACCCCTGAACGCGGCCTATCAGGCCGTCACGTTCATAGGGTCTGCGCCTGTGTCCGACAGGGAATAGACATGTCTTGGATTGCGGTCCAGACTTGCCTTACTTCGACATAGGGTGATTCAAAAATCAAGAACAAAAAGTACAGTCGATGAAAAATCATGGAATTAATTTTAAACTACTCTAGACATGCAAGAGTACTCCCTGTAAATAAGAATTGATAAACAGTCATGGTTTTGGCAGGGTTTAATCAGATCAAACATGGAGGATAGAATACTGGAAATAGTTGGGATGCAAGATTTAATTCGCAAGACATGGTGGATGGAATTTAGGGCTTTCAGGGGCCAAAGATCCCTAATATCCGTTAGTATCTCCAGTAAACTTTTTGTAGCACAAAGTCAAGTGTACATGGAGAACAAGAGCTAACAAGGGGGTTCAGGGTCATGTAAGTTGCAGAACATGGAAAATCAAGAAGTAATTATTGGCATGATGATAAATCACGAAACTTGAGGGGTTTGTTCCTGTCACTTGAACATCCTAAGGTCGAAATATTTTTAATTTTGCTCGTAAGAATGCCTACATTTCACGTTTTTCCTCTTCTAGGTTTAAAGATGAAGAACTCGGAAGAAGCTTGAAAGATCCTTTCCCCCCACGATTTCTCCTCCTCTTGGCCTCTCCTCCTGGTCTAGGAACCTCTTGGCATGAGTTAGGGCCGGCCATGAGGGTTTTAGAGAAGTATTTAAGCTTCTCCCCATTCCCTTTCCTAGTTTAAGTCTAATTCCCATTTAATTTCGAGTTTCCTATTTTTCTCTCCCTTTTTTAAGCAAGAGATCTCCTAATTGGGTGAGAGAGAGGGGATTTCGTGGCCAAGCAATTGGGGTAGGTTTAAGATTCCAAATCCAACTCAAATTACTTATTTTATGCATTAAATAGCCTCTTTTTATTTAAGTAATATTTTAGTTATGAATTTTGGATATCTTTCTATTATTCCCCTTTTTAAAATCTCTATTTTAGCCCACTAATTTCTAATGGGTCCATTTAACAAAGCCCATTAATTATTTTCTTTAATGAGTTTTATTTAATTCCCTTTTATTTGATTTTCTAATTGCTTTTATTTTTTTATAAATTATTAAATTTTATTTTTCAAAATCCTGGTTGCTACATGTGTGTGCTCAAGAAGGAGCAGATCTGGAAGAAGTGCAGCAGCAGAAGAGGAAGAAATCGCAATCCAGAAGCTACTGAAGCAGAGCAGTGCCGATCAAGAAGAAGAAGAAGAAGAGGAGCAGCAACAGAATTGAGGAAGAAACATTGTGGATCTTGTGATCGTGGTGATCATATCAATATTTGAAGGGATATGTCTTTCCTCACTCACACCTTTTCTCAACTCAATTCATGTATCTGTGTGTGTGTGTACTGATTGGGGATCCGTACGTGGAGTTTGTGATCGTGTGTGCTTTGTGATCTATGCTAGCTTGTGTATAGATCAAATCTGTGTGTATGGTATGTAGATCAGATCGAGGCTAGAGGATCTGATCTTCTGTGAACTTGATCTAGCGTGTGTGTGTGTTTGAGCCTGAGTGCTTGTGTGTGTGTTGTACTCAATTCTTTGAGTAGTGTGTGCCTCACTGTGTGAGGGGTAGATGTAGGAGTCACTCGATGTGATCTCTGAGCCACCTAAAAATCCCTTGTGCACTGTGGTTTGATTTGTGGTTTGTATTGTATTGTGCTAGATGTATGCATAGGGATTTTTCCTACACACTAATTAATTTGTTCACACACGATAATCATATATTTGACACTTACATTGTTTGATAAAGTGTTTCTCACATCTTGATAACACACATTACATCAGATCAGAGGGATTTTAATTGAGTAGATTCTTTATTTCGAAGTAATTTTTAAATTGCTTATGTTTCTGCTGCAAATCTATTCACCCTCCCCCCCCCCCCTCTAGATTTGCCATTACCGAAAATCTGGTCCTAACAATGGGTATCCGAAAGGTTAATGTCTGATTCTGATCTGATTGATTGCTTCTGTTTGATCTTAATGAAACATCATCTGATCTGTTTGAATTGCTTGATTGCTTGAATATTGAAATTTTGCTTGATCTGTTTGATCAGATTCATCACTTGATCTTTATTGACTTTGCAGTCTTGAGCAGATTAGGTGATTATTAATTGGTCTAATCATTTGAATCAAACTCGGTAACATGGCTGATTTTTCAAGTATCATAAATACAACCAAAATTGTTGGGTTTGATGACAATGATGATAACATCAAGTTTGATAAATTGCAGGACTTTTATATGAAGATAAGCATGATTGGAAAGGAATCCAAGAACAAATGCTTCATGACTCATGACAACTCAAAAGGTTCTTCCAGCTCAGATAAATCTGAAGGATCACATTTGTCAGGAAAGTCAAGAAAGTTACAAAAATCAGGTAAGTCTGGTTCAACCTATTTGATAGATCAATGTCTAATACTTACTCAGAGAATAATATATCTCTTGATGAACTGATAGAATGCTATGAGCAGATGTGCAAACAGTTTAAAAAGGTTAAATATCAAAACAAGAAGCTGAAGGATCAATTGGAGATAAATGAGATGAAAATTGATAACCATCAAGCATTCTATGAAGAAAACGAAGAACTAAAAATTGAGAATGAAAATTTGAAAAATGAAATTGAAAAGTTAAATTCTGAGAAAGAGAATTTAAAAAATGAAGTCAAAATTTATGAAAATAAGTTGTCTAAATTAAAAGAAAATCATGATCAGTTGGAAAATAAAAATCTTGATTTGAAAGATGAAAATGAAAAATTGATTGATTATAATGAGAATCTTAAATTTGACAATGATCAATTGAACAAACAAATTTCCAACATGGCTCACGATCATCAGATAAAAGAAAAATGCAAACAATTGGTTGAGGAAAATAGTCATCTGAAAAAGAAGATTGAATGTTTGTATCATAATAGACCAATAAATGATGAATGCAACAATTCTAAGAAGAAAATTACTGACTTGGAAAATCAAATTGTTCAATTTGAAAAATGAAAAGAACAAGTTGAAAATGATCTGGATAACATGCAAAACAAACTTCAAACTTCAAAAAAGGAAACTACTGCATTGAAAGTTGAAAAGAAAAATTGACAAATAAACTTGAAGAGGTTGATAAACAAAATCAAAATTCTGAAAAGAAGATTTCTGAATTGAACAAAACTGTTGATAGCTTAAAATCTCTTTGTCTAAGTTTGTTCAAGGAACTCAGAATTTGATAATCTTCTTGGAATAAAAGTTAATTTTCAAAAGGAATGTTTAAGATTTAACCCCTTGAACAAAAAGAATTTTGAAAACAAAACAAAGACCTCATTTGTCAATGTTTCAACAAGAACTTTATTGCACCTAAAGAAAATTTTGTTAAGACTCATGCTCAGAAAAATTTTCAAAAACAAAATAATAAATTGAATAAAAATGCTGCAATAGGAAGAACCATGTTTCAATTGGAAATCAGAAAAGAAATGGAAAAGAAACAGGATTCTACAAGGTCTCCACACCACCTCCATTATCCCAGAAACATCCAAGGCATTCTACAACACCACATCATGCCAAGAGCCACCAAAAGGTACCTCCTTCTCCTCATGGTAAGCCTCCACATAGGAAAAAGAGATTCCAGAAAATGCATACATGCCAGGTAAGTACCAGGTAAGAAATGATCTCATTTGCTTTAACTTTAATAAACCTGGTCATTTAGCCAAATTTTGCTAGAATAGAGATCAACATTTCCATAAATATGCCAAATCAGTCTAGTGCTTCACATGTCATAAATTTGGGCATATTTCTAGGGAATGTTGGCATAGAATGATAATCTTGTGCATGCTCCCATGTTTCATATTCATGTACATAAGAATAAGATCATGTTCATGCTGAAAATACTCAGAGATTCCATGTACATGAAAATAGAACTGTCGCACAAAAGAATTTTTTCTGAATTCCATGTTAAAAATCTCAATGATAAAAATCTAAAAAATAGAAAACAAAATATTCAGTATGTCTGTTAGGAACGGATGGGTAGATGGATCAATCTAGAAGGGGGGGTTGAATAGATCTAACACCAATTAACACGGAAGCTTAAGCAATTAAAAATTAGTTTGAATCAGAGATCAAATCACCCAAACAATTTACTGATCTGAAGTGTGATTAGTGTGTGTGAGCAAATCAATTAGTAGTGTGAACGAAATCCCTATGCATGCATCTAGCGAGATACAAAGGCAAACCACAATTCAAACCACTGCACAGAGGATTTTAGGTGGTTCGGAAATCACCTCCAGTGACTCCTACGTCCACCCCTCACACAGTGAGGCCACACTACTCAAAACCTTGAGTACAACTCACACAGGAGCACGACGACTCCAAACACCCTTGAGCATGACGACTCAAGAAACACCTGGAGCACGACGACTCCAAACTGAGCACGGTGGCTCAAAACAACAACCGGAGTACGACAACTCCAAATTGAGCACGACGGCTCAAACCACACAGTGAGTGCGACGACTCACAAACCAGAGCTCGACGACTCACAATACAAAAGCTAGATCAAACCAAAAGAGATCAGATCCTCTAGCAATGATCTGATTCAAGACAGTTTCGTACACAGAAATTTGTACAGAACTTCATGCACAAATCTCATTGACGAAATAAGGAAGAACAAACTCAGAAATAAAGCAAATAGATGTAGAAAGAGTGTTCTTCGATGAAGAGGCCTTGCAGACGCTTCAATTGAGGAGCCTTGATGGAAATCGATGGAGATTCTCCTCAATTGGCGATGCTCTGCTTTGATGGCATCTGAAATGCTAGAAATCCTTCTTCTCCTGCGCCTCTTCAGTTGGATCTGCTCCCTTGCCTTGCACAGCAAGCTTCTCTCCAGGGATTCCCCTTGATTCTCTTGTCCTTCCTCTTGAAAGGATGGCTTGTAGCTTCTGGAGATGGAGACAGATCTGGAAAACCCCCTTTGGCTGCCAAAAGACTTCTTCTGGAAGTGTATGGGCTCTCTTGCCTTTGGGGTACAAGGAACATGGGTATTTATAGCCCCATATGTCCATAAAGTGCCTTGGGGTACATGGGCACGGAACCCTAGGTCAAATCTCCTAAATCCCAAGCAGCCACGTGTACAGAGAAATTCACGATTTTGACTTTCAGCCGGAGTGTGTCGACCTGCCCTGATCTAGTGTCGACCTGCTGTCCCATTTTTGCAAAATTGTTCTGCTGGAAACTGGATCTAGTGTCGACCTGCCCTGATCTAGTGTCGACCTGCCCTTCTGGATCTGGGACTAGTGTCGACCTGCTTTGATCTAGTGTCGACCTGCCCTTCTGGAATCTGGGACTAGTGTCGACCTGCTTTGATCTAGTGTCGACCTGCTGTCCCAGTCTGGCAACTGGGTCTTCTGGAATCTGGGACTAGTGTCGACCTGCTTTGATCTAGTGTCGACACTACCAAGACAAAAATATGTGAACCTGAAAATTTAACACATAAACCATTAGTACAAGATATTATCATTAAAATATGAGATATTAAACATCAAAAACATGTTGTTTAAGCATTATTGTGATATGTATAACATGTATAACATGTTCAACATATCATCATCAAAATCACAACATGTCATCATTTTAACCACAATATGTCATCATTAAAATCATAACATGTCACAATATCTCATCATTAAAATCCCAATATGTCATCATCAATATCACAGTATGTCATCATAAGATCACAATATGTCATCATCAAAATCAAGGTATGAGTGATGTTCATTGTATATCATTAAAATACAACTTTAGGAAGTTCCAAAACACACTCAACCCAACAATCTCCCCCTTTTTGATGATGACAAAACATATCTCCCTTGACTGCAATAATTCCCCTTGACCATATGCATCCTTTGAACTTTCTCCCCATAAAGAACATTCTCCCCTTAGAAACTTATACTTTCTCCCCCTTTCAAGGAACTTTCTCCCCATAAAGAACATTCTCCCCTTAGAAACTTATACTTTCTCCCCCTTTCAAGGAACTTTCTCCCCTTTTTGACAGCATCAAAAAGATGGATAAGAGGAGACACAATGATGGTCGGAGACCAAAAGATAATAAGAATGGGAAATGAAGGTTCAGAAATGATCAAAATAAGTGAGGCAAAGTGATATTGTCAAATGAGAGAAAAGATAATGTTTTTTGTTATTGTGCAACAAAGTTTAATCACAAAGACACACTCAACACAAAGAATAGCAAATTATAATGAGCTGAATGTAGTTAAAATAATGATGCAAATGTGAAGAAAAGTGACCTATATGAATGAGCAGAAATATTTAACAAGGATGTTAGGAGCTTTAAGTTTAACACAATGTAAAATAATAGGTCTAAACTCAGTAAACATGACTTTATTAAGATCTTAAGCTTTTCTATCCTGTCTTGATTTGTTTTCATTTTGAACTGGGAAAGAATACAAGAATAAATTAGTTAAATCTCACTTTTCAGTGCAATAGATCACATTGATCAGATGCAAGATCTCCTGATTACTCAGTGGTTTAACTTTCATTATCTTATACAGAGTTGAAAACTTTGATTTCCACTTTTTGACGCGAAACAAATCACTTTTTAGGTGAAATGACCCGGCTACTCAGTGGTCAAGAATTTGCATTGCTCTGTTTGTATCTTTCCATATTGATCATTTTTCTTTTGATATTTTGCAGGAATATGTTTGCTTTGACCAGAGAAGTCAGGACTATGAATTTAGAAAGATTATTCTTAACATGTGGTAAAATAAAGCTTAAACATACACATGTGAAATATTAAAGCCACTCATGTGCCTATAATAGTGTTTTGCAAATCATTTTAAAAACATTCAGTATTATGATTGCTTAACCTTGAAATGATACTGAATCTTTAAAATTAAACTAAATGCACAATGAGTTTAGTTTCAATGTCTTAATTCTCTCATAAGAAAATAGCACAATGACTCAAAAATTCTGATGATTTTGGGGTTCAAGATAGACAACAATTGTCAAGAGAAATTAGTGAAGAATAGACAATAACTCCCCCTCAACAAATACTCCTCCTCAACAATTGCATAAAGGAATCTTGATACTTGGCAGAGACATATACTCACGCATAGTAAAAGTGTCCAGACAAGCTTAACTTGCATTTCTTCAAATCCCTATTTGATATACCAAGAATACTAATGCAATGTGAGAGTGAGGAATTTATGAGCAAGAATATTTGTCAACAAACTGAATGGGAGTTGATGATGAATCAGATATGATAGAATATTTTTCCAGCAAATTTCTCCAGCATTTCACTCAAAGATTCTTTCGAATTCACTCCCCCATAAGATATGCATGATATGAAATGATCATTTAAGCAATTCAGATATGTTCATTCCAAGCAATTTACACAGAAAGAGTATGAACATGATCAAGCATATTTCAACAGGCAATTTATTGAAGAAGAAGAGTTTTGTAATGACTCAAAATAAAGTTTTTGAGAGTTTCATTTTGCTTGATGATCTTTATGCAGAAAAGACTATTGATACTTGGCGGAGAATTTTTCTCACGCATGATGATAGTTTCCAGACAAGCCTAACTTGTCCTTTCACATTTCACCATTTGATATACCACATAGTCACTGCAAAAAGGGTCAATTACACTTTATTTTTAGCATGAAATTCATTGCATTTAATGAAAACATTTTTGCATTTTTTCAAATTTACTCCCCCTTAATATGTGCATGGAATGAAAAAGCTAGCAAGCAATTCACAGATGATTATGCACCCATTAGCTTTAAGCATAACATGACTTTTGGTACTTGGCGGAGTATTTTACTCACGCATAATGATAGTTTCCAAACAAGCATAACTTGTTTTTCCACATGTCATCATTTGATATACCAAAAAGTCAAATCAGTTGGCATGCACATAGAATCATGGTCATAGTTAAGCAAGCATGATTCCAATTGTTATGACATAAAGTTCATTGTTGGGAGTAGTATTGAAACACATTTCTCATTGTTCAGATAAAAATTAACATTCATTCCAATTCAAGTTTGAAATGATAAAGAAATTTTACCTGAACAGTCTTCATTTCTTTTTCAAAGATTTTACCTATGTTCTCCAATCATTTCTTACCTTGTACAGCCAATATCTTGAATCCATTTACAATGTATGGCTGCAAGACTCCTCAGCTTGCTGATCAAGCTGGTTTTAGCACCCACACACTTGCTTGGGTCCTGCAATGAAGTCAATGTTAGAGTGCATCAAAGGTTTCTTAATCCAAAGTGATATTATTTTTGGTATAGATGCATTTCTTTCATTGATAGAACTATGAACAGAATTAGTTCCAGATTTTCTTTTTACCTTGCTCAATACATCTATGTTTTCATGAAGTTTTCTAATTTTTGGATTTTTAAAATTAATGATCTTACACAAGGAAGATCATTGGTACTTGGCGGAAGTAATTCCTCACACATAATGATAGTTTCCAGACAAGCATGACTTGTCCTTCCACAGTTCACCATTTGATATACCAATTGATCTTTGCATAAGAGTCCCAAATGATTTATTTTTATTTAGCAGGGAATCTCTCAGAAGAATTTACCTGGTGAGCTTTTCATTTTCTTTCATTCTCTTCACTTACTTTCCTTGTAGCCTTAATCATTAAGCCTTCATCTTTAGCCTTCATCTTGAAATTGACTACAAGGATCCCTGCATCCAGCATTCAAGCAGCACATTTTAGAACCCAAACTTATTTGGGTCCTAAGGATCTTCCATGAATTTGCAACAATGATTTTTGAATCCAAAAAGATTTGATATTAGGTGCATTTTTCTGAAGACTAGAAACACTGGAATCTTGGTTTCTAATCTTAGAGCTATTGGTATAGAATGCACCACTGACATACTGAACATTTTGTTTTTCTATTTTTCAGATTTTTATCATGGAGATTTTTAACATGGAATTTAGAAGAGATCTTTTGTGCATCAGTTCCTTTTTCATGTACATAGAATTTCTGAGTGTTTTCAGCATGAACATGATCTTTAGTCTTATGTACATTGACATGAAACATGGGAGCATGCACAAGATTATCAATTCTATGCCAACATTCCCTAGAAGTATGCCCAAATTTATGACATGTGAAGCATTGGACTGATTCGACATGTTTATTAAAATGTTGATCTCTATTCCAACAATGTTTGGAAAGATGACCAGGTTCATTGCATTTAAAGCAAATGAGAGTATTTCTTACCTGGTACTTACCTTGGCATGTATGCATTTGCTGAAATCTCATTTTCATGAGGAGGCTTACCATGAGGAGAAGAATGTACCTCTTTGTAGCTCTTGGTATGATGTGAATTTGGAATTGCCTTGGAGCTTTTTGGACTGATGGAGGAAGTAGATGACTCTTCTTGACAGTAGCATTCTTCTTTTTCCCTATCTGTTTTTGAACAAGAACTTCACAAGTTTTCCATTAGAATTAGCAGAGTTCTTGTTTACAGCAGCTTTAACAAATGTTACTTTTATTTTATTTCCATTTTTCTTATCTCTCACAGAAGCAGACTTGTGTTTTAGTATTTTTCAATTCATATCCAAGCTTCTGTTTTTCAGCTTTTAATGCAACAACTTCTTTTTCTGAAATTTGAAGTTTATTTAGCATGACATCCAAACCATTTTTCATCTTGTTCTTTTCATTTTCAAATTGAGCAATTTGTTTTTCCAAATCGGCAATTTTATTACTCAAATTGCTACATTCATTGTCCAATGGTTTGTCATGGTACAAGCATTCAATCTTCCTTTTTAAATGATGATTTTCTTCAACAAGTTGTTTGCATCTTTCATTTATTTGATGATCATGAGCCATATTAGAAATTTGTTTGTTTAATTGATCATTATCAAATTTGAAATTGTTATTGAGATCAATCAATTCTTCTTTTTCATTTTCCAGATCAATGACTTTTGATTTCAATAGCTTATGGTTTTTTTCAATCCATTCAGTTTATTTTCACAGATTTGGACTTCATCTTCCAATTCTCTTTTTCAGAATTTATTTTTTCAACTTCATTTTTCAAATTCTCATTTTCTTCTGAAAGATCTTTATCATTGTTCTGGTGCAATTCAAGTGTATTTTTCAAATTTTCACTTTCTTTATGGCAATGTTTTAAAGTATTTTTCAAATCATTATTCTTAGTGTTCAGCTTTGCATTAAGATTTTGTAACTTCTTACAGAATTCAATCAATTCAACATAAGACATGTCTTCATCTGCATCAGAATCAGAATTAGAATACATAAGTGGTCTGGAATTGATTAACCTGACCTTGTAGACTTATTTGAACTCTTGTGTTCTGAAGAGGATGAAGAATGCTCTGATCTCATGGAATGTGCTGTTGAACCGAAGTCTTTTGAATTGTAGATTTTCTAGATTCATTGAAGCTCTTCTTTGCCATTGAGTGCTTGTGAGTTTCTTTGCTCTTTGTCTTTGTGAGTCATTTGAGAAATCCATGAAAATAAGCTTGGGGATTTCTCTGAAATTATAACAGGAAATTCATGTAGATTAAGGCAATTTTCCATTATACCAAAACTCAAAAGACTATTAGATCTAATCACAGAGAATTAATGTAACAAGGATTAGATCTAACAATTAGAGTGGTTAACCTACTCTAATACCAAAGGTAGAATCAGAGCGATTAAGCACACAGAGACAGTGAAAGATCAAGCAAACAGTTCAAGTAATTAACACAGAGATCAAACAGAGCAATCAATTAGATCAGTAACAAACAATAACCCGCTCTGATACCAATTGTTAGGAACGGATGGGTGGATGGATCAGATCTAGAATGGGGGTTGAATAGATCTAACACCAATTAACGCGAAAGCTTAAGCAATTAAAAATTACTTTGAATCAGAGATCAAATCACCCAAACAATTTACTAATCTGAAGTGTGATTAGTGTGTGTGAGCAAATCAATTAGTAGTGTGAACGAAATCCCTATGCATGCATCTAGCGAGATACAAAGGCAAACCACAATTCAAACCACTGCACAGAGGATTTTAGGTGGTTCGGAAATCACCTCCAGTGACTCCTACGTCCACCCCTCACACAGTGAGGCCACACTACTCAAAACCTTGAGTACACTCACACAGGAGCACGACGACTCCAAACACCCTTGAGCACGACGACTCAAGAAACACCTGGAGCACGACGACTCCAAACTGAGCACGGTGGCTCAAAACAACAACCGGAGTACGACGACTCCAAATTGAGCACGACGGCTCAAACCACACAGTGAGTGCGACGACTCACAAACCAGAGCTCGACGGCTCACAATACAAAAGCTAGATCAAACACAAAAGAGATCAGATCCTCTAGCAATGATCTGATTCAAGACAGTTTCGTACACAGAAATTTGTACAGAACTTCATGCACAAATCTCATTGACGAAATAAGGAAGAACAAACTCAGAAATAAAGCAAATAGATGTAGAAAGAGTGTTCTTCGATGAAGAGGCCTTGCAGATGCTTCAATTGAGGAGCCTTGATGGAAATCTATGGAGATTCTCCTCAATTGGCGATGCTCTGCTTTGATGGCATCTGAAATGCCAGAAATCCTTCTTCTCCTGCGCCTCTTCAGTTGGATCTGCTCCCTTGCCTTGCACAGCAATCTTCTCTCTAGGGATTCCCCTTGATTCCTTGTCCTTCCTCTTGAAAGGATGGCTTGTAGCTTTTGGAGATGGAGACAGATCTGGAAAACCCCCTTTGGCCGCCAAAAGGCTTCTTCTGGAAGTGTATGGGCTCTCTTGCCTTTGGGGTACAAGGAACATGGGTATTTATAGCCCCATATGTCCATAAAGTGCCTTGGGGTACATGGGCACGGAACCCTAGGTCAAATCCCCTAAATCCCAAGCAGCCACGTGTACAGAGAAATTCACGATTTTGACTTTCAGCCGGAGTGTGACGGATCGCCTCGGTCAAGCCCGTTAAACCGATAACGTACTTGATCCGAGTCCGCCTCCCGCGAACGGGCCGAAGCCTCGCAAGGGATACCAAACCACAGTCCGTGTAAACATAAAGGAACACACCACATTTTTATATATATTTCACAAGTTTACATAGCCAAATTTTCACAAAAGCTAAAAGGAAGTACAAGAGCCTGGGGCATACCCCGAGGTACAACTGAAGAAAGTAAACAACTACAAAACTACACTGCTGAAGCTACTCTGCTGGAGGTGCTGACCCTGCACCGCTACGACGCGGCCCGGAACTGGACGTCGGATGAGAGACGTCCTCCTCGCTCTCACCTGTGGGGGTAGGGGTGAGCCTCTCTAGTCACTGGCTCAGTAGGGAACTCCCCCAAAACCGAGCGAAACAAACACCACAAGTACGAATAGTAAACAACACCAACAATTTATATAACAGCTAAGCAGGTAAGTAAAGCTGTAAAAGTACTCACCGTCTGCCGACTACGAGAAACAACAGTAATAATTAAACGCAAACCAGTACAGGTGTACAAGCTAAAGTAGAGACAGCCAACATGAGCCACGTGAACTGGTTCGCGACACCAGAAACTGACTCGAACAACTAACACAGGTCTACCTCTCAGTCTCGCAGCCACGGACGAAAGGTCTAGCTGCCGCTCCACGTAAAAAGGTCAAGCAACTGTGGAGACCAACTAAACACCACAACCTGCAGACCACACGGTCACAGGCCCATACCTGGTACCTCCAGAGACCCTGGCCTGGGCTCACTAGAGTGAGGCACTGGAAAAGGACTAGCTGGGGACCAGTGTCGACTACTGGTGTCCGTACCCCCAACTACGAGCGCGCTACAAGTGACTAAAAACAACACAAGTGTCACTGTCCCACTGTCGTCTTTCCCAGCCGACGTACAACTCTAACACAAGAGTGAGGGTGTCTAGGTCAGACGACACAGACCTCGACGGTACAAGCACAAGTATCGGGACAAAGCCCCGAGCTAACAGCCTGGCTCACAAAGAACCTGGGGCACCCAACTGGAGAGGTAACCACGGTAGGCGTCGTACTACTCGCCACGTACACAGAACCACGTGCACGTCACACACAACCACGTGAAAACCTCACATAAACCACAAGTAACCACTGGTCCACTACACGTGAACCAACTGACTCGCGTACACAACGCGCAGTCACCGAAGTAAACACTAATAGCATACCTTGTATGATAACACGTAAACCAAGTGCACTCAGTGCACCTCATGCGTCAACACACATGCTTATCGATAATTATTGTACTTAGTCATTTCTGCTCATATAGAAGTAGGCGGCCACATCGATTGCCGCTTACTGGGAGTCAACGGCAAGGGTCCTGGCCGTTAACCTCCTGGCTGAGAATCTTGGCGGCAAGCGATGTTGACGCCAAGTTCTCCGGCCATAAACCCTGCAGAAACCCTAATCCGGCCTGCGGGTTTTCTAACGTTCTAACTACTGAAAAACATGCAAATGCAATTCCTTTAGCATGCTAGAACCAATACAACCCGTTATAACATGATTCGTACAGTAAACTACTCAAACCACCCATTATCCCGCTTGGTGCAACTCTATCCAAACATGGATTAACATGCTGGTTCAAGTGATTATGATGTGTTTTAATGTTTCTACGGAGCTACCAGGGTTCGTCCCCTACCTCAGACAAGCTAGAATCTCCTGCAATCCACGGTTCACGCCGAGCCCTCCGCGAGCTCCTCCGACCCTAATATGTAATGCACCCGCGCGAACGTTTCCTCCGTAATTCGGCGACGCCACGCGTTCTACGATCTTCAACTATCCTCGGTACCTGTTGGAAGCTTCAGAAACTCTGGGGCACGAAGCTGGGGCAAGAGGGGAAGAGAGTGAGCTGAGAGAACAGCCCTCGGGTAAGCCTATAACCTGTTGAACTGACAGGTGGCGTCACCCCCTTGTCGCCAACATCAACCGCCAGCCTAAACGTCACATCTACTGCCGCTAAGCTCATTATGTAAACGTCCACCAATCTGGACGCCTACTAGTAAATGGCAAACCCTTGGCCGCCAACTCAAACAGAATAGCAGCAGGTCCTATTCTATTTCCGGACCAACCCTGCGCTGCACCTGCTCAAGCCACTCATCCACACCATGCATTCCACGCAACTGACTCACACTGGCCTCACAACGGCCGCCACAACCACAACACACACGATCTGCATGGATCCGAAAAGCACGCGACGTTACACGGGTGTGTCGACCTGCCTGATCTGTGTCGCCTGCTGTCCCATTTCTGCAAAATTTTCTGCTGGAAACTGGATCTAGTGTCGAACTGCCCTGATCTATGTCGACCTGCCCTTCTGGAATCTGGGACTAGTGTCGACCTGCTTTGATCTAGTGTCGACCTGCTGTCCCAGTCTGGCAACTGGGTCTTCTGGAATCTAGGACTAGTGTCGACCTGCTTTGATCTAGTGTCGACACTACCAAGACAAAAATATGTGAACCTGAAAATTTAAACACATAAACCATTAGTACAATATATTATCATTAAAATATGAGATATTAAACATCAAAAACATGTTGTTTAAGCATTATTGTGATATGTATAACATGTATAACATGTTCAACATATCATCATCAAAATCACAACATGTCATCATTTTAACCACAATATGTCATCATTAAAATCATAAACATGTCACAATATCTCATCATTAAAATCACAAATGTCATCATCAATATCACAGTATGATCATTAAGATCACAATATGTCATCATCAAAATCAAGGTATGAATGATGTTCATTGGATATCATTAAATTACAACTTTAGGAAGTTCCAAAAACACTCAACCCAACAAGTGGTGCATTCTATACCAATAACTATAAGATTAGAAACCAAGATTCTAGGGTTTCTAGTCTTCAAAAAAATGCACCCAATATAAAATCTTTTGGATTCAAAAATCGTTGTTGCAATTCATGGAAGATCCTTAGAACCCAAACAAGTTTGTTTCTGAAATGTGCTGCTGGAATGCTGGATGCAGGGACCCTTGTAGTCAATTTCAAGGTGAAGGCTTCATGACTAAGGCTACAAGAAAAGTAAGTAGAGATAATGAAAGAAAATGAAAATTTCACCAGGTAAATACTTTTGAGAGATTCCCTGCTAAAATAAAAACTTCTTGTTCTCTTGAATAAACTACGTGATGATTGAAATTGAATGCTAAAATGAAATCATGATGAGTTATATATCTAGATCTTCTTGGTATGTAAAATAGTGAAATGTGGAAGGACAAGTCATGCTTGTTTGGAAACTATCACTATGTGTGAGAAAACTTCTTCGCCGAGTACCAAGAGTCACTCCTTGCTTAAAGCTAAATGTGTGCATAATCATGCTTGAATTACTTGCAAAAGTTTTCATATCATGCACATGTAACTAAGAATCATGATTTTGTTGAAAAAGCTCATAAACTCCATGTGAACATAAATTGAACATTTCATGAAAAACATAGGTGCATTAAACAAAGAATAATTGTGTTATGGAACTAATGCTGCTCATAGTTCCATTAATGACAAAAGTGCATCTATACCAAAAAGAAAATTCTCTTGGATTCAAAAAGTTCATTGCTGCAATCTAACTTTTGCTTCACTGCAGAACCCAAGTAGGTATGGGTCCCAAGGCCAGCTTCATCAGCAAGTTGATGAGCCTTGTAGCTAGGGCTGCCAACGGGTCGGAGTCGGAATCGAAAATGAGTGTTTCCGCTTCCGCTTCGTATAAGAAATTTTGAAGTCGGAAACGGAAACGAAAAAGGGTGTTTCCGCTTCCGCATCCATTTTCGCTTTCTATCGGAAAATCGGAAACGGAAACGGAAACAAAACAGAAACTTTGGATGTAACAACATTTGTACAATTAGAATTAATTTATAAATTTACAAGTATATTAATTATTAAAATTATGAATAATTTTAATATAAATTTAATAATCTTTTCTACCATATCTTCTTCATCATGTACATTGTAATGACCTTACTAAATGAAGTATAACAAGATCAAATTAGTATGGTAAAATCATATAGTGATATATAATGGTTGAGTAATAGATAATCAATATATGTAGATATAAATATCATTAGAGAAAAAAGTTGCCACTAATTGGGACTAGAATAGATGACATTACATGTAGATGGGAGGTGAGAGACAATTAGTTAAAAAATTAAGAGCCAAAGCTTCAAGTTGAGGAGATTTTATTATAAAAATATTATATAATATATATTAAAAGTTATCGGAAATGGAAACGGAAAAGCGGATGCGGAATTGGGTGTTTCCGCTTCCGCATCCTATAAGAATTTGGATATCCATTCCGCTTCCGCTAAGCTATCGGAAAGTTCTTTTCGGAATTCCGCATCCTATAAAAAATGCGGAAATGGGTCGGCAAAACGGAATTCGGAGGTCCATTGGCAGCCCTACTTGTAGCCATACATTTTCCATCTAAAATCAAGACAATGGATATGCAAGGCAAGAAAAATTGGAAACCATAGGTAAAATCCAAATGAAGACTGTTCAGGTAAAACCTCATATCATTTCCAAATTGAACTACTTAAGTTAAAGAAAATTCTTAGAGTCTTATCTGAACAATGAAGAGTGTGTTTTGATGTTGCTCCCAACAATAACTTTGTGTCATAACAATTGGAATCATGTTTGTATTATCATGCTTACTTAATTGTGCCCATGATTCTGTGTGCATATCAACTGTTTTGACTTTTTGGTATATCAAATGATGATATGTGGAAAAACAAGTTATGCTTGTTTGGAAGCTATCATTATGCGTGAGTAAAATACTCCGCCAAGTAGGGGTGTTCATTATTTGGTCCAAACCGAAAAACCGAACCGAACCGACCGGTTCGGTTCGGTTTCATGAGCCTCACGGTTCGGTTCGGTTTGGAGCTGGGAAACCGAAATAAATCGAATATAGATATATAGTTATATAAATAATAAAATTAAACAAAAAAAAGGGGTGGCGCAGTGGAGGGCGCCGTCGCGCGCCCTCCACGCGCGGGTGGTCGCGAGTCGAAGCTCGCGACCACCCAAAAACCCAGCTTTTTGCCAAGTTGCCTAAAACAGGACAAAAAAATGTCAAAAAAAACCTTAAAATATCAGCGGTTCGGTTCGGTTCAATAACTGAATTCGGTTCGGTTCGGTTCGGTTTCCTCCAAAAATGGAGGAAACCGAACCGAACCGTGTACACCCCTACCGCCAAGTACCAGAAGTCATGTTATGCTTCAAGCTAATTGTGTGTATAATTATGTGTGAATTGCTTGCTAGATTTTTCATTCCATACACATATTAAGGGGGAGTAAATTTGAAAAAAAAAGTACAAAAATATTCCTGAAAATGCAATGAATTTCATGCTAAAACTAAAGAATAATTGACCTTTTTACAGTGACTATGTGGTATATCAAATGGTAAAATGTGAAAGGACAAGTTAGGCTGTCTGGAAACTATCATCATACATGAGAAAAATTCTCCGCCAAATATCAATAGTCTTTTCCTGCATAAAGGTCATCAAGCAAAATAAAAATCTCAAAAACTTTATTTTAAGTTTTTGAAAAACTTCTATCTTTCAATAAATTGTCTGTTGATGTATGCTTGATCGTGTACATATTCTTTCTGTGCAAACTGCTTGGAATGAACATATCTGAATTGCTTAAATGATCATTTCATATCATGCATATCTTATGGGGGAGTGAGTCAAAAGAATCTTTGAGTGAAATTCTGGAGAAATATTCTTCATATCTGATTTATCGACAACTTCCATTCAGTTTGTTGACAAATGTTCTTGCAAAGCTGCTTAATAAAAGTCAACATTTGTTAAACTATTGAAAAATCTCAAAAATTTGACTTTGATCATGCTCAGGTCGACACACATCTTCTCTTGTGTCGACACCAGTTGCTTTTTATCATGATCAGGTCAACACATAGTTGCTCATGTGTCGACACTAGTTTTTCACTGTTGCTCTATTCTTGAGATTTCTTGCTCTTGTGTTGACACACTAAGGATTTTGTGTTGACACATCATCATCTATCTTTTTGAAATCTTCACATATTCAGGGGAGCTGATTCTTTCATAAATCATCATGATAACATCCACTCAAATCATGCTTGAAAAATAGTTTCCATTTATTTCCTGATTTTATCTTCTTGACATTTCATACCTTTTATTCAAGTCTTGCATCAGGATAAATGAGTCTTTATGATATTCTATATGAGAGATTTCATACATAAAGACAAAATAATTTTGCACTCAGTTTAGTCTTAAAGATACAATCTAAGAACAAGGTTATGCCAAGTTTTTAAGCTGAACTCATTTAAACTGAGTTGCAAAACACTTGTAGGCACATGAGTAGCTTCAGTGTTTAGCATGTGTATGTTTTGAAGCTTTATCCTTAACACATGTTGAGAATAATCTCTCTACACTCATGATCATGTCTATTCTAATTAATGTAAGTATGTTCTTAAAAAAATTTCAAATAGAAAGTTTTCAGAAAAATAGAGAGATACAAACAGAGCAATGAAAACTTCATTTTATCACTGAGTAACCGAGTTCATTTCACCTAATCAAGTGTTTTGGCTCGCATCAAAAGGTGACAAACAAGTTTTTTCAACTATGTATAAGGTAAATGTGACATTTTACACTGAAAGGTGTGATTTGACCAATTTACTCTTGTATTCTCTCTCAAAAAATGAAAGAAAAATATAAAAAAATAGAAAGAACAGCATGTACATTGACCTAGATGAAGTTCATGTTAATTGGGTTTAGAGTTATTTTTCTACATTGTGTTAAATGTTTAGCTACTAAACATGTGATAAACACTTTTGTTAACTCATATAGGTCACTTTCATCACATTTGCTTCATCTTTTTAAATGCATTCAAGTTATTAAAACTTGACATATGTTGTGATTGAATGTGTCTTTGTTATTAAACTTGTTGCACAATTCAAGACATAATAATTTTTCTCTCATATTTTAATATCAAAGATCTTATTGATTATGATCATTCATCTCTCAATTCCACCCCTTGCTTACATGTCAGTATACTTTGATCTCCATCCATTGATGTTCTTGGTATCACTTTTCCTACTTATTTCATTGACACCATCATAGGGGGAGAGTGTTACCAAAGGGGGTGACTATGCTTGTTGTTGATTAGGGGGAGAGAGAGTCATTTTGTGTTATTACAAAAAAAAGGGGGGGAGAATTGAGGGGAACAATATGATTGCAACGTCAAGCTTCGATAATGATTACAATTTTTGAATGAAAACAATCCATGCTATCCTTATTGTCCATGATTGCAAACTTCATGATTATTCATCTCAACAAATGTTGTACATAACCATTGTGCTTTCTTGACGTTTATATGTTTCTCTTCATCTTTTTGATGTTGTCAAAAAGGGGGAGAAATATGAATGTATATTTTGTCATCATCAAAAAGGGAGAGAATGTTGAGTTATGGTTATTTAAATAACCATACTCACTGACTTGATCATTGCTTTAATCTGTTTTTGATGATGAAACTTATTCTGCACTAGTGGATAGTGTGTCGACACAAGTGCAAAGTGTGTCGACACACCTCGATGTTTTTCCAGATCTGAATTTTTCTAGACACGTGGCTGCTTAGGAATCAAGGAATTGACCTAGATATTTGTTCCCACGCACTCCAAGGGTCCACATGGACACATGGACTATAAATACCCATGATCCCCGTACTCCAAAGGCAAGCCAGCCCATACAATTCTCAAAAAAGGTTTTTTTGCGGCAAAAAGGGGCCTCTCTAGTGCCTTACCAATTTCAGAAGTTGCAAACCAGTCTTTCAACATAAGGATGTGGGAATCAAGGTCAAGCTCTAGAGAAAGAAGTGGTGTGCTCAAGAAGGAGCAGATCTGGAAGAAGTGCAGCAGAAGAAGAAGAAGAAATCACAATCCAGAAGCTATTGTAGCAGAGTAGTGCCAATCAAGAAGAAGAAGAAGGAAAAGAAGAAGAAGAGCAGCAGCAACAGAATTGAGGAAGAAACATTGTGGATCTGTGATCATGGTGATCAGATCAATATTTAAAGGGATATGTCTTTCCTCACTCACACCTTTTCTCAACTGAATTCATGTATCTGTGTGTGTGTGTACTGATTGGGGATCAGTACGTGGAGTTTGTGATCGTGTGTGCTTTGTGATCTATGCTAGCTTGTGTATATATCAAATCTGTGGTGTGGTATGTAGATCAAATCAAGGCTAGAGGATCTGATCTTCTGTGAACTTGATCTAGCGTGTGTGTGTGTGTCTGAGCCTGAGTGCTTGTGTGTGTGTGTTGTACTCAGTTCTTTGAGTAGTGTGTGCCTCACTGTGTGAGGGGTGGATGTAGAAGTCACTGGATGTGATCTGAACCACCTAAAAATCCCTTGTGCACTGTGGTTTGATTTGTGGTTTGTATTGTATTGCGCTAGATGTATGCATAGGGATTTTGCCTACACACTAATTAATTTGTTCACATACGATAATCACATATTTGACACTTACACTGTTTGATAAAGTGTTTCTCACATCTTGATAACACACATTACATCAGATCGGAGGGGTTTTAATTGAGTAGATTCTTTATTTCGAAGTAATTTTAAAATTGCTTAAGTTTCTGCTGCAAATCTTTCAACCCCCCCCCCCCCCCCCCCGTAGATTTGCCATTACCGAAAATCCGATCCTAACATGACAGATGCATAAGGCTGTCGACAGATGTGCATAGATAAATCAAAAAAATACATATCTCATAAATCTTGTTATGCAAAATATGCGGAAAGTATGGTCACCTTGATTCAAATTGTTGGTACAACACCAAACATGCGTAAGATCAAACAAATTTGGATTTCAAAGCATGTTATATGTGAAATAAAAAATTTGATGGGATCCAAAGTAATTTGGGTACCAAAAATCTCCTTCTAAATTGTCTTTTCAGGATGTCTTATAGCCCACAAGCAAGATAAATGGAACCTCAACAGTGGTTGTTGAAGGCATATGACGGGCGACAAAGGAAAATATTATTTTCTTGTTGAAATGAATAGAGGTTAGGTGATCTTTGGAGGTAAAAATAAAGGTCAAATCATTGGCTCAGGTAAGGTAGGTAAGAACCCCTCAAACTCCGTTGAAAATGTCTTACTTGTCAAAAGGTTAGACCATAACTTGTTGAGAATCAGTCAACTTTATGATAAAGGGTTTAAGGTAATTTGTTACTCTGATGCATGTGAAATTGTTGAAAAATAACTGAAAAAATTAAGTTTATTGGTCAAAGAATAAATAATGTTTACTTGGTTGATTTGAATGAACAAGAAAATGAGAATCTTTGTTTAGTTGCTAGCAAACATCATCTATTTCAATTGTGGCATCATAGCTAGGTCATGCTCGTGATAGTATTTTGAATAAAGTGCTTAGACTAAATCTTGTGAAAGGTCTCCCTAAAATGAAAATGAATAAAAATTTTGGTGTTTGTTGTGCATGTGCCCAAGGTAAGTAAACTAGAAAATCTTTTAAATCAAATGCACCCTTAATACCCTCAAAGCCATTTGAATTATCGCATATGGACTTTTTTTGACCTCTTAGGACACTCAATCTTAGTGGTTATCATTTTGGCTTTGTGATTGTTGGTGACTTTTTCCAATTTACATGGATGTTTTTCCTATCTCACAAGAGTGACACTTTGGAAAACTTTGAGAAATTTTTTAATAAAATTGAGTAGGGAAGCACAAATAAAATATGTTCCATACTTACTAACCATGGAGGAGAGTTTGACAACAACTTGTTTTTTGACTTTTGCAGAAACAAAGGAAATGAGCACAAAATTGCCTCACCAAGAACTCAGAACATAATGTAGTGGTCGAATGAAAGAACAGAATGCTAACTGAGATGGCTCGCACATTGCTAGTTGAAAGCAAGCTACCAAGAAGCTTTTGGGCAAAAGCGGTGAACACTTCATGTTACATTCTCAACAGAGCCATGGTAAGACCCGTTCTAAGGAAAACTCCATATGAGCTTCTAAAAGGTAAGAAACATCACATTGCCTATTTTAAAGTTTTTGGATGCAAAATTTTTATACATAATAATGATAAATGAATCTGGACAAGTTTGAGAAGAAAAGTGATGTATGCATCTAACTAGGATATTTTGAACGTTGTAGAGCATATAGGTTCTTTAATAATGAAACAGGAACTGTGGAAGAAACTCCACATGTCATTTTTTATGAATACAATGAAGATACTAATGACTCTAATTCTTGCAGGAACTAAGAAGATGATGCAGATATCCTTGTGAAAGAACCAGACCAACCACTGGAGACACTAGAGTCACTT
Source organism: Colocasia esculenta (assembly GCA_014218235.1). NCBI lineage: Eukaryota > Viridiplantae > Streptophyta > Magnoliopsida > Alismatales > Araceae > Colocasia > Colocasia esculenta. The sequence goes on from CM024758.1 coordinate 112,121,568, forward strand.
GACAGTGCAGAAATGTCGACAGACATCACAAAGAGGTCGACACCTAGATAGACTATGTCGACATATAGTGTTGGTATGTCAACAAAGACCAACCTCAGGTACTCTAAAGATCATGCACTTGAAAATGTGATAGACAATGTTTGTGATAGGGTTCACACTAGGTCACACTTTAGGAATATAATTGAGCAAGACCACATGGCCTTCATTTCTCTAGTTGACATAAATCAATATATGAAGCCTAAAAGATGAATCTTGGATTGAGGCCATGCATGATGAATTGAACCAATTTGAAAGAAATAATATATAGAGCTTGGTTCTCAAGCCTTCTAAAAATTCAATAATTCGAACAAGATGGGTATTTAGGAATGAACTCAATGAAGAAGGAAAGGTAATCAGGAATAAGGCTCGCTTGGTTGCAAAGGGTTACAACCAAGAATTTGGTGTGGACTTTGAAGAGTCCTTTGCACCGGTTGCCAGATTAGAGGTTGTGAGAATCCTTCTTGCTTATGCATGTTCAAACAAATTTAAATCATTTCAAATGGATGTAAAAATTACTTTTCTCGGTGGCTATATAAAGGGAGAGTTTTATGTGTCACAACCACCTGGATTTAAAATTATCGGCAAGTCTAACTATGTGTACAAGTTATACAAAGCTCTCTATGGTTTGAAATAGGCACCCCGGGAATGGCATGACATATTGAGCACTTTTTTATTGGTAAGGAATACACTCGAGATAAGGTTGATCAGACTCTCTTTGCAAAGCATGTCAATAAACACATCATTGTTCTCCAAGTGTATGTTGATGATATTATTTTTGGCTCCATCAACCCAGATCTATGTGTAGAGTTTTCTAACTACATGCTTAGTGAATTTGAGATGAGCTTGATGGGGGAGTTACAATTTTTTCTTGGATTGCAGGTCAAACAACTTGAAGAGGACATCTTTATCAATCAAGAGAAATACATCAAGGAGTTGTTGAAAATATTTCAATTTGAGTAGGCCAAGTCGGCATCCACTCCCATGAGTACAAGCATAAACATTTATGCTGATGAAAAAGGTAAAATGGTAGATGCACGGAAATACAGACGTATGATTGGCTCACTCCTATACCTCACTACAAGTAGGTCTGATATTCAGTTTTGTGTTTGTCTATATGCAAGATTTCAGTCAAGTCCTAGGGAGTTTCGCTTACATGCTATAAAAAGAATTTTTAGATATCTTAATGGTACTGTGAACTTGGGTTTATGGTATCCTTCTGGTTGCCAACTTGATTTGATTTCATAATTTGATGCTGAGTATGCATGATGTAAAATTGATAGAAAAAGCACAAGTGGTTTCTGTCAATTCATAGATGGATGCATGGTCTCATGGGCATTCCAATAACACTCAGTTGCACTCTTCACTGCAAAGGCAAAATATGTTGTTGCAGAAAGTCTCAAGTGTTGTGGATCAAAAGTCAATTACTTGACTATTATATTGACATTGGATGCACACCCATTCTATGTGATAACACAAGTGCTATTAATCTGTCCAAAAACCCAATTCAACACTCTAGGACAAAACACATAGAAATCAGACATCATTTTCTTAGAAATGAAGTGGCCAAAAACAACCTTGAACTTCTTTTTATTGAAATCAAAAACAACGTCCTTCTTCTGGTCCCCTTTCAACTAGTGCTGGACCTCTTTGATGATGACAAAGGGGGATAAGATTCTCATATTAAGAGGGAGAATGATCTTAAGTTTAGGGGGAGTGGTGAATTAATTCTTTTGATAAAGTCCTCTCTTGTAATGTTTTCTATTAGAAAGAAAATGCAAGTGTCTTGTTCTATCTATGGATGTATGTCAATGCACTTCTTCTTTGCAATGCATATCATGTTTGGTTGAATGAAATGGATAATATGGAATGAAATCCTTGTTTCTCTTAAATCTTTTGTGAATTCATGTGTGATGAAGTGATCAAGTGAATGTGCTATGGCATGCTTGAGTTACATTCACTGTAAGAGATCATATTCATTGTTATTTTTCAACGATCGTGACATGTTGCTTAATCCAATGGGTTGCCATCATAAAAAAGAGGAGAATGTTGGGTTGTATGCCCTGAGAATAAGTTTTAATGATAGCAATTTCATTCAAATCATGATTGATTAAATTGATCTCTTACATATATTAGACTCATGTAAATTGTATATTGATGAGTGAAATGCATTGAACAAGTCAATAACTATGTGTGAGCTTAATACAGGTTGACAAGTTCAACGACAAACTTCAAAGTCAAGCAGAAAACATGTTATTAGATGCAGAATGTACACCGTAATGGTCGACAAACATAGAACCAATTGTCGACATTTGAGGCCTACAATAAAGAACAACAATCGATTAGACAAGTCACCAATCGATATAGAAATAGCAATCAATTGGTCAAGTCACGGATCGATACAAACAAGTCACCAATCGATTGGTCAAGTCACTAATCGAAACATACAAGGTCAACAATCGATACAGGAACAACAATCGATTGGTAAAGTCACCAATCGAGGGTTAGACAATCGATTGGTTAAAATCACCAATAGGTATGAAGAAAGGAGATGTAGAGCTTTTGGGAGAACTTCCTACACAATAATGGTTGGCACCCTGGTTAGATCTGTTGATAGATGATCGTACTTAATAAAGCATGTAAGTTGTATGGGACAACCTTAATGCACGGGGTCTTCCTCGTACGTGGTACACACACGCCCCAAGGCACATGTCACGCACTTCAAGGGTATACAAATACTCCTCTTTGTCTCTTCTTGAGACTAAGGACTAGATTGGAGTCTTGGAAAGGGCATGGACGGCCAGAGCTCAAGGCGGCGTAATACCCTGTTCTAAGTAGAGCAGAAACATTGAAGAAGCTTGTCCAACTGGGAAGATCAAGTCAATCATTCGTGGATTCAAACTTCAAGCATTGTTTCCAGGCTAAGGAGATCCAATTCCTTGATTCTTGAACTCAAATTCCCTGGATCCCCACTTTTCTTTCTTGCTCTTTGAAATCTGATTCTTGTGTGTGTGTTGAACTTGATCTATCAGGTTCTTCTGATCAGATCTCACCAGTGTGTGTGTGTTGTACCCGTTTTTATTTCAAAGTGAAGGGAATTCGTGTGTGTGTGTGTGATGGTGGATGTAGGATCACAGTGAAGTGAATTGAACCACCTTAAATCTGTTTGCATTGTAGTTTGATCTGATTATTCGCTAGATGCATGCTAGGCACGCTTTTGAGTGTGGATATTTTACGCAATTCATGTCAAGTTGATTGGTAACACATTACACACACTCATTGGTTGGCGTTTGAAGTCCTCTTATCCAATTTGACTTAGATTTGGTCGATCAAACAGTGGTCCTCCCAAATCTTAAGTATGAACACATAGACTTGTTGTGCACTTTGCTCTGTGCGTTTGAATATTTTTTTAAAGAATTGATTGGTAACTTAGAAGAGGGTGAATCTATTCAACCCCCCCCCTTCTAAATTCACATTTGTAGTTTAATTTTCGCAAATCTACAATTGGTATCAGAGCCTCGTTCTCATATAGTCTGTTAGATGTTTGATTTAACAATCAAGAGAGATTCACTATGAATGTGAATAGGGGTTTCGTGTCTCATGGTGTATAGTTGGTCAAGTCACCAATCGACAGCCGACATCTAGGTTGTCGATCGATCCTTTCTTCATACTGATTGGTTATTTTAACCAATTGATTGCCTGATCCTGTATCGATTGGTGACTTGACCAATCTATTGATGTTCCTGTATCAATTGGTGACTTGTCCAATCGATTGCTGACCTTATATGTTTCAATTGGTGACTTGACCAATCGATTAGTGACTTGTTTGTATCGATTGGTGACTTGACCATTTGATTGTTGTTTCTGTATCAATTGGTGACTTCACCAATCAATTGCTATTCTTTATTGTAGGCATCATCTGTCGACAGTTGGTTCATGTTTGTCAACCATTACTGTGTACATTTTGCAACCAGTAATATGTTTTCTGCTTGACTTTGAAGTCTGTCTTTGAACTTGTCAACCTATATTAAGCTCATACATAGTTATTGACTTGTTCAATGCATTTCACTCATTAGTATACAATTTACATGAGTTTAATAGATCTAAGAGATCAATTTAACCAATCATGATTTGAATGAAATTACTATCATCAAAACTAATTCTCAAGGCATACAACCCAACACGTTTGTACTCTGTACCCAGGGCCAAAATCAGGAGTAGTGTGTGTTCTGCCTCACGTGAGTGAGGGGTGGACGTAGGTGCACACCTTGTGCGACTGGACCACCTAAATCATGTGCACAATTATGTGGCTTGCTATCCCTTTCATCTACCTCCCTTCTACGTGCGTAATAGGATTAGTGGTCACGTTGTTCTACTTAGTTCCTATGTGTGTTTCTAATTTGACAATTTTTTATCGGGGATTAACCAATTCACCCTCCCCTCTTGGTTGATCGTCGTACACGTTTACATCAAGTTAGACTTTAAATAACATTCATCAATCACCTATAAAGAAATTTGTGATAAGAAAAAAAAATTGGGCCAAGTTTAAGATAAATTGTGACTCATTACCATAAATTGAAAATAAGTAGAAAATGTATTATCACATGTATTAAATGGGGTCCAAAATAGAAATAAAATGTAGTGCCATGACACCCCCCCCCGGACGGTTAAGAGGTGACACGCACACTTACAAAGCGGAAGCATCTTACACATGGTTATGGGAAGGCCTTCCTGTGTTGCATGCGATATAATAGCAGACCAAACACAAGAACAGTACATGGTAGAATACTATATTCAGCTTTTTGCACCAAACACTAGTGCCACATATACATATGATTACCAAAACATAGTTTGTCCATTAGTTACATGCCATGATTTTGAAATACAAAACGAGCGGCACAGCCACGAATAACACCGATTCTAACAAAATAACCCTAAGGTTGCCTAGCCTAAAGCATGCATGCAGCAAGAGGTTGACTTGAAGATAGGACCGCATCATGAAGAAGAATCTGAAATGGGTTCAATGAAGGCATGAGTTCTAAAGAACTCAATAGACAAACCAGTAAAATGAAAAGCATAGGAGCATGGAATAAATTACAGTTAGGAGGTTATGGAAGCACAAAAGTTATACAAAGTATACATCACAAGGAAGACTTAACAGGTTGCATGTTCACAGATATGCATGAATCATATTTCAAAGACATGATTGTTTGGCAGAGATTTTCAAAATCTTGCAAATGGCATCAACAAAGCTCTCAGGGTATGCGTAACATATAGCTAACCACCAGCCGAAACAAGATGTTACATATGCATACATATTCAAATTTGTCCAACTTAGTAAGCCTAACCACCCACGTTTAACTTGTGGGATGAAACCATCGTCATGACTGACCCCTCATGCATGACGCCAACCATGAGGAGTCCTAACCACCCCAGAGAGAAGGATCAAAGTACCTTGCCAAGATAATCAAACATAGGATTTTCAAAGGTTACCCAAAAAGGGTTCGAATCAAACTTCTGGATCAAACATGCAAACTCATAAACGACACAGTACTGAGGAGTTGAAGGATGACTCTGTAACATTATGACTTTTCGGATCATAGTTTAATGGGTTTGGTGGCCAATGTGTGGCCTATTGGTAGTGTTTGTATGGTTATAGCAGGTTGGGTGGGGTTGAGGGTCGTAAAACTGAGCCCAATACACCTCTAGTTCTCTTTTTGAGAATGCGACCAAGACAAGCATTATGTCTTTGAGAGAATGTGACCACCTGCTACGTCGCAATTTTTTCATCGCTTTTTCGAGGGCGCAGCTGCATGCACGCTGCGTGGCGCATGCAGGGACGTCGTGGTTTAATGGCGACGTTGGGGTACATCGCGATTTAAACGCGACGGCGCTTTACGTTGCGATTTAGCTTGTTTTGTTATTTCAGCTGAACCTTGACCAAACAGTGCAGGAGACATTGTTTGACTAGGGAGAGGCTATCGTTGGGGTTTTCGAGTGATTTGGAGTTTGTGGCTCGTGGTTTAGCGTGTTTCCATAGCGAGGAGGCTGTTTGAAGAGTGAAAAACGCCAGGGCAGAGCTATTCTTCGTGTTCTTCATGTGGTAAAGGAATTCTCCTCATTTTTTATTGTGTGGATCGAGTTTGATACATTTGATGCATGGAATTGTGTATGCTCAGTAGAAATCATGTTTAGGTATTGGTGGAAATGCTTGTTTTTAGGTTTTATAACTGTAAAGGGTGGTTGTGTAGGTTTTCTAGAGATGGAGGTCGGGTTGGGGGTTTGAAGCTGAGGAGGCGATGGACTCAGACATCGCGTTTTGAACGCGACGACATGTCCGGTCATGATTCCACTTTTACACGACCATGTTCACAGTTGCGATTTGGCTTTTAAATGGCGTCGTCTATGTACGTCGCATTTTAAAAGTAGCCACCCGATCCCTTGTCTTTGCTTCCAAGGGCTGTGAGTTGCTTCATCCTATGTGACGGTGCGACTATCATTTTATGTACTTTAAATATGTAAGTGGTGCATTGGCACGTGTTAAGTTTACGAATGTCAGGTTTGCATGGTCTGTGTGTACGTAGCGAGTTGGGTAGTATGACGTCTTCCGTGGTTACCTCTTGAGTCGGATACCCCAGGTTCATTGTGAGCCAAGCACATGGTGCTGGGGGTTTGTCCCGATACGTTGTGTATCGTCGAGGTCTATGTTGTCTTCCTAGACACCCTCACTCCTATGTTTGAGTTTTATGTCCAGTTGAGGGAAAGATGGCAGTGGGGCAGCGACTTGTGTGAGTTTGTGTTCGGTTGCTTGTAGCGAGCTCGTGGTTGGGGGTATGAACATCAGTAGACGTAGTGGTCCCCAGCTTCATGTTTCCCCAGTGCCTCACTTTAGGGAGCTCAGGCCAGAGTCCCTAAAGGTGCCAAGCATGGGCCTACAGCGGTGTGGCCTGCAGGTGCGGTGTTAGTTGGTCTCCATATTTTGTTGGCCCTGTTGTGGTGGAGCGGCAACTGGACCATACGTTCGTGGTTGCAAGACTGAGAGGTAGTCTCATGTGGTTTGTCTGGGTCGGTAGCTGGTGTCGCGAACCAATCTTCGTGACCCGAGTGTGGCGTTACCCTACATTTGCTCGTACACTTGAGCGAGGTTTGCCGTTTATTTATTGATGGATGAGCCATGTTAAGCACCATGTTTAGGTAGCTTTATTTTTTGTTTATGTAGTTCTTTACTACAGCTTCTCGTGAGTTTGGTATTGTTTTGACTTTTGAGGGAGTTTCCCTACTGAGCTAGTGACTTATGAGGCTCACCCCTACTCCTTTCAGGTGAAGAAGAGCAAGAGGGTTCCTGTCCCCCGTCTAGTTTGGAGCCATATCGCAGCAGAGTTGGGCCTGCACATCCAGCAGTGTGATTGTACTTTCTGTTCACCTCGAGGTATGCCCCAGGTTGTTGTACTATGTACTTTGACTCTAGTTGAGAACTGGCTATGTATATTTCATGTAAATGTGTGAGATGTAAAATCTTATATATGTTTAGTGTGTTCTTTTATATTTCCATGGACATGTATGTTGATATCCCTTGCGAGGCATTGGCCGGTTCGCGGGAGATGGAGTCGGATCAAGCTCGTTATTAGGTTAACGGGTTTGATCTACAAGGACCGTCACAGTTGGTATCAGAGCAAGGTCCGTGTGAATATAAAGGAACAGAAAATTTACATAGCATGGTCTCTACTTTAGTCCACTGCTGGTAGTTGTCCCTGGTTTTGTATTGATTTGTTTGTATTTTATGTGGTCGGAATGATGTATGTGTAGGATGAGAAATGGCCAATAGAAAAGATTGGGGAGGTGGTGGAGATGAGCCAGAGGAGTCTACACACCGCTGATTGAGAGGTTATGGGAGAGTATCACGGAGAATCGGATGAGGTTAGACCAGTAGGCACTGGTCCAGCCAATAGTCACAACACCATAGATTGTTGAGGAGACAGTACTGTTTGTACCAGTACCAGTGGCACTACCCCCACCACCACCAAGAGTTGAGGTACCACTTGTTGTACCTGTACCCCCAGTAGTACCAGCACGTCCAGTCATGTAGAGGAGCCTACAGTACTAGTGGAGAGGTTTTTGCGGTTGTAGCCACCTACATATTTGGGAGGCCCGAATCCGAATACGGTAGAGCACTGGGTACATGAGATTGAGAGAGTTTACTATGAGGTGTTCGCAGACTGACTGGGTGGTTCTGCTACATACCAATTGCGTGGATTTGCACAGGAATGGTGAAGGATGAAGATGTAGATAGTGTTTGCAGGCAGGATGGAAGACACTATTACTTGGCCAGAGTTCTTGGGAGTGTTTAATGATACATTCTTTCCAGTTCAAATTCAGCACGCGAACAAGGAGCAATTCAAGACATTGCAGTAGGGGAACTTGTCAGTAATATATATGCACCATATGTGGTTACAAATAATGTTATGATGGTGGAGTACTTCATCCAAGGCTTGCGACCGGAGTTGCAGGATGTGATAACTCCCCTTATGTGTAGGACGATGGAGGAAGCAGCTCACAGAGCAGCTATTTTAGGAAGAACTATGCAGGCTAAGCAGTCAGGTGAGATAGGTAGTTTCCGGCTTCCACAGCGTTCCCCAGGTATTAGCAAGGGAAAGGCGCCTTCAGGAGCATCATCATCATCATTGCCCAGTGGGGTTCCAAATTGACGAAGATATTTAGAGGACGAGGCGGTGGTAGACAGCAAGGTTTTCAGCAGGGATGATGTGACAGACTGCGTCGTTCAAACGCGTTAACCTAATAACAAGCTTGATCTGACTTCACCTCCCGCGAACGAGTCGTAGCCTCACAAGGGATATCACACTCATGTCCGTGGAAACACAAAAGAACACACTAATATATATATAAGATTCACAATCCCACATATATTTACAATGGATTTATATAGCCAAATTTCAACAAAAGTCAAACTAAAGTACACAAGCTTGGGGCATACCCTGAGGTACAACAGAAGAGTAGTCTACACTTCTAGAGGCGTCGGCCCAACACCGCTGTGATGCGGCTCCGAACTAGAAGGCAGAAGAGAAATCTCCTGCTCTCCTTCACCTGTAAGGAGTAGGGGTGAGCCTCGCAAGTCACTGGCTCAGTAGGGAAACTCCCCCAAAAACCAAGCAAATCAAACTCAAGTATGAAATCAGGAAGCTACACTAGCAATTTATAGAGTAAACTGAGCAAGATATCTAAGATGTACATATCACTTACCATTTGTCGCTAACATAAACCAACTTTAATAAATAAACGGCAAACCACAACTCGATGTACGTGCTAAAGTAGAGACCACCACACTCGAGTCACGTAGACTGGTTTGCGACACCAGCAACTGACTCGGACAAACCACACAGGTCTACCTCTCAGCCTCGCAGCCACGGACGAAAGGTCCAGCTGCCGCTCCACTAGAACAAGCCAAACAACTGTGGAGTCCAATTAACACCACACATGCGGACCACACTGCCGCAAGTCCATGCCTGGCACCTTTAGGGACTCTGGCCCGAGATCCTTAGAGTGAGTCACTGGAAAACAGGACTAGCTGGGGCTCAGTACGTCTATTGGTGTCCGTACCCCCAACCACGAGCGCGCTATAAGCGACAAAACAACAAACTCTCAAAGTCGTTGTCCCACTGTCGTCTTTCCCTCAGCCGGGCGTACAACTCAAACACAAGAGTGAGGGTGTCCAGGACAGACAACACAGACCTCAACGGTACACAAGTACCGGGACAAGCCCCGAGCACAAACACATGTGCCTGGCTTACAGAGAACCTGGGGTACCCAACTGAAGAGTTAACCACGGTATGCGTCGTACTACTCGCCAGGCACACTCAAACCACGTGCATACCACACAAACCTCGTGAACACCATGTCAACAACACATGAACCACACGCTAACCGCGTGAACAACACACTAACCACGTAAAAACACGCTCACCTCGTGAGCAACATGCTTGCCACGTAAACAACACGCTTCACGAATGCTACGGGTGCCAACGCACCACTTATATTTGCCATGCACATAAAATACTGATAATTGGATAATCATGCCATTTAAACATACACAAACAAATCATCTCGGTTGTGGTCGCGACATAGGCAACTGTCACCTTCTGGTCGTGACACCCCGACATGTTGCGTTCATAATCTGAACTCGAGGGGTCGGCTTGTCGCGTTCTGAACGCAACAAAGGGTTTCGTCGCCTTCACAGGCAGGAACCCTAATCCGGGATGCTCTCCCCGGATCACCCCCACAAACCATGCAAACCACATTTAATTTTCATTTTTCATGCTTTACTAAGTACCCTAACATGATATCTACTGTTCTTAAAACAAATAACAGCCCACACTTGCATCACACACGATTTCATGATGTAAAATGGGAAGAATGTAGTGCCCTAGAATTTTTATTGAACTGTATGATGCATTGTGTATATGTTTTTGCATTTAACTATATGTTGTGACTGTGTTGAACTTGACGTCAACATCTATTGACGTTGACGATAGTAAACGGCATGATCTATTGTCGTTTATTGTCTGTTGATGACAAGTGATTGTACCGTTTAATATTTTCTGGAATATTTGGTTTTGCGGGCAAGAAAGTTGACGACATGATCGATGGACGTCTACCTCATGGTCGACGGCAGCATTGGTTGACGTTAACCTGACTTGCTTGTTTTTGTTGCTACCGTTCCGGGGGAGAGGAAATCAGTCGTTTCCAAAACATTTAATGGAAGGTTTGGAGCGTTTTTGATCCAAGGGCTAGGATTAGGTTTGAGCAATGCGTAGGGATCTTTATAAGACCCGGATTTGGCCTTTGGGGGAGATTTTTCACACTATTTTGGAAGAGAGAAAAGGAGCGCTGAGAGAAGGGTTGCAGAGCTTCGTTCGGGCAATCTGAAGTGTGTTAGACTAAGGAGGATCATCAAGCATTGAGATCAGAGGGTTCTCCAAGCATGGGAGCTGTGCTAGCGACTGGTTTTGGGCGATTGAAGATGGAGTGGAGGACTGCCTTGTTGCCAAGGCGGGCATCTTCGAATCTCTATTCGTCACTCCAGAAGGAGGGTTAGAGGAAAGTAACATGGGGGATCGGTTTAGGATAGTGTATTCTTTAGATTTATTATTTTTACAGATTTTTAAACCATTGAAATAACGTGCGGAAAGGGGTTTAAGTTCCATCATTTTATGTGCAAGTTCTGTGTTTTCTGGACGAATGAACTTAACGTCCATATCGACCGCCGTTTAGTTTATGTAAACGACAGTATCGACCGCCATTGATTTATTGTAAACGACATGTTTTTGGACGTCTACTATATGTTAACAGTGCTATGTGCCGTCGTCAATTGATATTAACAACACAGTATGTGGACGTTGACTCTGTGTAAATGTCACATACCATGCCGTTAAGTTTATCAGTGCTGTGTTTTCTATAATCTGATCATTATTCCTCAACTGTGATTCATGCATGTGTGGGGTTTTCGGTCAGGTTATGTTCTATATAAATCATTGATGTTATACTGTAGACATGTCATTTGAATGGTGTATGGGCTATGTTGGGTTGTTTTTAAAGAATTTTATGTGATTTGCTAAAAGAAAATTGAAAATAGATGCAAGTATGATCCATGTTATAATGTTGTAGTTAGAAATTGTACAACTGTTAGAAGAAACTACAGATCTACTGCACTCAGTTTTTGTATAGTAACTGCATGATTTTATCACTGTTGTACCATGTTGAGTAGTTCAAATTGATGAAGATTAATCATGAAAAATGTTACAGAACTCAGAAAATTATGAAACGTTTCATGTGGTGGTATGGTTAGAAATAGATTTACTGTCAAAATTTTGGGATTTTTAGAGCACTGTACATTCTGTTATGATTTTCTGAATGATAAAATAGATATAGAAACCAATAAACAAGAGAATGTATATGCATATTGGATTTTGATAAAAGTAGTACCATGATAGGTTGTTGTTGCACAGTAGAGTTTTAATTTCAGAACTGAGAAAGATATGTTGTGTAATATTGTATTGTCATCATGATAAATTATGCATGAATGTATGATAGAGCATGATAAAATTATATGAAAATGTTAATTACATGATTATATATGTTAATGCAATTTCTGTAATGAATAGGCCAATAAGACATTGCTATTATAGAGATAACTACAATGAACTACACCATGGAATGTCCCTATGGTAATGGTTCACCTACATGAAATGACCTACATGAATCAGTGGGCAACGGATTGAAATCCTGGAGGTAGACATGTTCAACTGGTTAACGTGGGAAAGACTTCCCCGGTATTGCGCAATAACCTAGACTTTATCACTGCTTTGCCTAGGTGATAAGTGAATGACTACATGCTACATGATCTCTATTAATAGAGTGGGCTATGTCTTGGCAACTACATGATCTACATGTTACACACCACATGAACTAAATGTCACTTGTTATATGAACTACATGCTACATGTTAAATTGATTACATGCTACATGATGATGAATTACATGTTACATGATATAGATTAAAGGTTACTTGAAATTGTTTACATGCTACATGACATTGAACATATGCTTTAAGAATTTGATTACATGCCATGCTACATGTACATGTTTTAATCATTTGTTGTAATATGAGATGCAAGCTATATGTTACATGAAATGTGTTATTTTCATGATAAATAACCATGTTATGTAAAGAATGATTGCCAAATGACTTAGAACATGTTGATAGGAAGAGCTATATGATATCAAGGATGTGAAAGAAATATGCTACCATGTTTTTAAAACCTAGTATATGTTATATCTTGAACTGTCTTTCATGTGACTTGCTAGGTCTTGTAGACTCACACTTGATTAACATTTTAGGAGAGACAGAGGATACCAAGGAGTTAGTGCACTCTGACTCGGAGTGTGAGGACGTGGAGGCTTAGTGCTTTATTTGAGAGTGTTTGAGTGATCATGTATGTGAGGACAAGATGTACTTCGAGTTTTATGCATTTGGACTATTGTTATCTTTCCTTTATGCTTTAGACTTAGTAATTGAATGTGATGTTGATTGAAATTTTTGATTCCATGTTCCGTTGCAACTTGTTGGAATTAAATTGTCATTTATGTATATCTCAATCTGTACCGTCTATTGTTGGATATTTTCCACTGTAATACCTCTATTGGATCCAATGTGAGTTGGAATAACTGTACTGGGTCCAAGAGAGGCATTACAAAGAATCTCCCTACCTTCGTGAAAAACACAAAAATCAAACACAACACGGCGTCTCCCCCGCTCCGTGTGATGTTCTCGCGGAAAGACCACGCCGAAAACGACTCCCAAACGCCAAATCGCCTGAGATCCCCGCAGCTGTTCTTCTCCCTGACCAAACAGAGCTCGCCCAGCTCTGTCTGGCCGACCTGGGTTATGAACTGTTTGCGGTTAAGAACGCGACGTACCACTCCGTCGTGACCTGAATGCGACGGAGTACGGCATAGCCTTCTCAAGGCCAACGTCAGCATGCCGCCCAGCGCGTGACATGCGGCGCGCATGCAGACAAATACCGCATCTCGGTCAGTGAGCAGAACGGGACCACCAAGGCCATTGCGCTCAGAACGCGACGCATACCCCTGTCACGTTCACAATCAGTGAACCAACGGGTGCCATGGGCCCAACCTGCCGGCCCACTAAGCCCCAAAAACCTGCGTACACACCTGTAACACACCACATTGGCCACATACCGGCCACCACAACCATAAAATAAGGGATCCACAAGGATCCGAAAAATGCACGACATTACAGATGAGGCTTCAGGCCAGAGGTAGAGGAGTCTCAGCAGAGCACAGCCAGGCAGCCCAGCTCCTCCAGAGTATAGGTGTTATAATTGTGATTAACCAGGACATTTAATCAAGAATTGTCCATATCCCAGAAGGTACAGCTATGGCAGAGGGGCACCACAGCAGCAGCAGCCACCAGTAGAGTAAGGTAAAGGTCCACCTTTTTAGAGGGGACGAGGACGAGTTATGGCTATCACCAGAGCACAGGCGGAGACATCCAACTTAATTGAAGGTATATTACATCTCTTTGAATTTTCTACAAGAGTGTTGATTGATCCAAGTGCATCGCATTTTTGTATTTCTGAAGATTTTATGGATAGTATAGTTCACCCTTTAGAGGAGAGGCAATGTGAGTTAGTTGTGGAGGTTTCCTCATGTGGCTTCATGCTCACTTCTTGTTATTTAGATGAGGTCCTGATAGTGATACAGGGGAATCGGTTGCCAGGTAGATTGTATGCATTACAGTTAAAGGAATATGATGTGATTTTGGGTATGGATTTGTTGGAAGCCTATGGGGCAATGGTGAACTGTAGAAAGAAGAGGGTTAGATTCTGTCTTCCCAGTGGAGCTATGTTTGAATTCCAAGGTATGTTGTTCTATACTCCTAAGTTTATTATTTCTGCACTTAAAGCTAGGAGATTGATTAATGCGGGGTGTATAGCGTATCTAGCTTCAGTCAGTTTAGTTGAGTTAGATAAGTCTGTAGAAATGGTACCAGTGGTTAAGGAGTTTGCAGATGTGATCCCAGAGGAGTTGCCAGGGTTGGCTCCACACAAAGAGGTGGACTTTATAGTGGAATTACAGCTGGGTAGTATGCCAATTTCAAAAGCACCCTACAATATGGCACCAACTGAGTTGAAGGAATTGAAGAAGCAGTTGCAAGAGTTGTTGGAGAAAGGTTTCATCAGGCCCAGTCACTCACCACGGGGAGCTCCAGTGTTATTTGTTAGAAAGAAGGATGACAGCCGCAGAATGTGTATAGATTACCGTCAGTTGAACAAAGTTCCCATCAAGAACAAGTATCTGCTTCCTAAAATTGATGATTTGTTTGATCAGTTACAGTCAGCCAAGGTATTCTCCAAGATTGATTTGAGATCAGGATACCATCAATTAAGGATCAGAGAAGAGGACATTGATAAGACAGCTTCAGGACAAGATATGGTCACTATGAGTTTGTGGTTATGCCATTTGGATTGACCAATGCACCAGCAGCATTTATGCACTTGATGAACAAAATATTTCACCCCTACTTGGATCAATTCATTGTGGTATTCATAGATGACATATTGGTGTGTTCAGCATCAGAGGAAGAGCATGCAGAACATTTGAGGATTACTTTGCAGACTTTGAGAAATCATCAATTGTATGCTAAATTCAACAAATGTGAGTTCTAGTTGCGAGAGATTCAGTTCTTGGGTCATGTGATTTCAGGAGAAGGTGTAGCAGTGGATCCAGCCAAAGTAGAAGCTGTTATGAAATGGGAAGGGCCGAAAATAGTGTAACGCCCTAAAAATTTAAATGATTTAAGATATAGAAATTAGCAATAAATAAAAATGATGAATAGAAATAAAATAAAAGTCACGATTAAACCCCCAAAGAAAGGAATCAACCATTTAAAATGTATTGGGCCAAGACAACTCTACTTGGGCCAAAGACAAGCCCAAAAACATTAAACCCCAAAAATTCATAACCATAATTATGCAGAAAATAGGAAAGGCAAATTAGGGCTAAAAACTAAGGTAATTAGCATTACATAGCAACCAAATTCATACCTATACATGAGAGGATGTTTCCTAAAGGCATTGCTACTCCATTGGGAGGAGAATTCCCAAAACAGGAAGGCACCATGCAAAAATCGCAACCCTCCCTTTCCTAGTGTCTTTAGGACTTGAAATTTACCCTAATCCTATAAATAATCGTCATGAGATTCTTAGGGAATTTACCATTGAGTTGGGGTCGTGTGGAGGCGAGCTAAGGCACCAGGAGAGGAGGAGAACGGCCAAGGACCGAAGTTTCTTCCTCGACCGTTCTCTGCTGCGACCTGTGCATTGATCTATCTTAGAACTACATAAAGGTAGGTTGTCTCGGGCCAAACCTAAGCAAATCATATACCAAGGTGTAGTTCATCAAGTCTACTTGCAGGTGCATGCATTTTCCCTAATTTTTAGTGAGTATGCATGGTGTATTAAGCGTTTTCCAAAGGTCGTGCATGAATAGGGCTTTTTACGTTCATGTTGGTTTTCACACATCCTGAGGTCAAATCCCATGAAACCAAAACCATGGTTCTCTCCTACTCCTCGTACTCAACAAGTTTCATGTTCATACTTTTTTCCCAAGAGCCCTAGATCATGAGATATAGGCATTGCATGCATAGGTGAACAGTTTTCAGCGTTTTTGGGCAAGAACAAGAATCGCGACGACACCAGACGTTGCGTTCTTCCATGCATGAACGCGACGTACAAAACCGTCACGTTCAACTGAAACGCGACCGTACCCTACATTGCGATTTAACCGTTGACTTGACCGTTCTGACGCATCAAGCTATGCGCCACGTGGATTTCTGTGTCGCTCATGAACGCGACGTAGTAGGACATCGGGATTCGAATTGTTTTCCCACTCTTGGATTTTCCTTATTTATATATCGTTATTTTGAAACTCTCTTGAACGCAACATGTCGATATGTCGCGATTCAAGGATGATTGCAACACGATGCCTGTCGCGTCATGAACGCGACAGACAGGACCGTCGCATTCCTGATTGGACAATCAATCTGGCAATCGATTCCTGTCTAAAAGGCGATGACAAGGCCTATCGCAATTTAAACGCGACAGGTATATCTGTCACGATTTGGTCACCTTGCACAGAACCCTATTTTGACTGTGTACGGTCCTTGAAGTGCAACGACTGTGTCTGTCGCGATTTAAAGGCCAACCCGAGACTATTTTATTGAGTTGTACAGTCAACCATATGCATGCCCTATTGTTATATCATGTCATGTAGCTAGTCAATGGCTTAAAAATGATCAACCAACATGAAAGTCATAAGAATATGAACATATATTCTAAGTGTTTTAATTGATTGATTGACTTTATCTACCATGTGATTGATATGAGCTATGATCATATTCTGTCTTGTTTAAAATTGAAAAGTGTTATATGTTAAAAAGTACAGCAACCATGTGATAGATTGAATTGCATACATGTCATGCTTGATTGTTATAAGCTTTCCGTCTTGATTTAAACCGATGGATTGTGGATTGAGACACATTCTACATGACACTTTGCACATATAGGCAGCCCTTTCTTGGGGGATTGGAAACTCTCGGCCGGTCATCTGTATCGTCAGTCTAGTGACATTTTCCTTAAGACCTCTGTAATTCTCCGTACTCCATGGATTCCCTCATGGACACCGAGTTGGTTGTACCAATGAAGTACCCAGAAGGTAGATTGCACCTCTATTCTTATCTACTTCTCGTGAGAGTGATTTGACACATTGAAACTAAGCCATTAAGTTTAAAGATTGAACTAAAGTGATTAAGCCTATATGCTGCCAAATTTACTCAGGATCATGTCCACTTACCTTGTTCCTTATTATCATTGACATGATCCATAGTACATATACTGTAACGACCATCTTCATACCAGTACGATTATACCAATCCCCATCGATATAAAAGGACGTCGTCACAGTGGGACATGTACCCAACACTAGTCGATAGGTTGATATGTACCTGGATAGCAATAGAATACAGCGAATAAATAAATAACTCAACTTTCAATCCATCACCACACACATTCCACAATCTAAATAGCGAACTAGAAAGACAATGTCCACATAATACAAGATAAAAGAACTACATTGTCCAAATATTGTCCATACAATAATTCTTTTCATACTATGAGAAAGAAAGTACAACTAGTAGCAGCTCCACAAATAGTCTTCTAAATGACGATCCTCACTAAGCTTCCTTCTAGTGCACGATACCTGTCAACCTGTACGCCGAAGCAAGAGTGAGTCCAAGACTCAGCAAGCAAACCAAAGACTTAAACTTAAACATGTCACACTCACACTAAGACATTAACATTAAGAGATGCACACTATCATCAAATCACAAGGTACACATGGTCCTTACTCTTAACTAGAAACACATATTCTATTCACATGAGCATGCTTTAGTCTATCATATTTCTATTCTAAATCATGAGCATTACATCATACACATGTACATATTCCATACACCTAACAGGTAGCATTATTCGTCCACACATTCTTTTTTTTTTCTTTTCTATAGATATTTCTATCACTAAAGCATAAAATTGAGCATAAGGGCAAAGAACAAGCTAGCATGATGACTACTTTCTTTTCACATGCACTTTTGTATCTAATTGTACAATTTACTTGCTGTTTTAACATAATAAAATCACATAGCTTCACATTTTATAGCATGAATGAAGGTTAAAACATGGTAAAACCATTTAGCAACAATAAGCACTTAAGTATGAAACTTTATACTAATTGAGCATTTCAACTAGTATGGAATCCAGATATTATTCATGCAGTTACCACGTTCATATTCACACTTTACTTGCTGTTCTTACACGCTTTACATTCAATTACATGGATCTAAAATTATTCACATATTGAAAGAGACATATCTAACATGGATCCTATACACATTCTCACATACATAACACAATTATATACATAAGTAGCTTGCTGATTTAGTATGATTTTAACACATCCATGTAACAATTTACGTTGTTCACATTGTCTTATACTGGAACACATTGTTCACATTTACACATATCATTTCGCATTTGCGCATAACATGTGCCACATTCACATATCACTTGCACATACCTTGTGCCACACACATGTCATTTTTACACGTTTTCCACATTTTACACATGTCCATTATTATTTAATGAAAGCCTATCATGATACTTCTACTAATTTCATAACACCAGACACATGGTTTATGTCATTCCACAATAAAATACCTACCGCATGCTTTCTACTTATCTATCCACATGAGAGCTACATTTTCATTTAAGCTACAATATGATAGCAATTAAACATGGGATTTTCACGCATAAGAAGGAAATGCTCCTAACATGGATTCTACATACTTTTGCACATGTAATTCACCATTACGACATATTAAGCTTGCTGTTTTGACATGAATCCCACGTTTTCATAACATGAATCACAATTTCGCATTCTAAAGGATTTGTTTCACGTGTTTACCCATTTGCACATTCACATTGTTACTTTTACACATTACGCATATACACATGTTCATATTTTGGTTGCATAAATAACATGGTTGTCTAAGTTTACTCACATACACCATTACATGACGAATTGTAAACTACACGATATGATACTAAGCATGGCATTTCAATTGAGATATGAACATACGGAAAACATAAACATAGCATGCTAATAAACTAGTTTTCACATGCAAGCACACTCTCATTTGCATTAACTCTCCCTCACATCTCCTTTCTCATAGTTATCATATCATTTACTCTTGTTTTCACTTATCACATATCATATCATTTGCACTCACCATGTGCCACATTCACATATTATTTCACACTTATTCGTATTTCATTGCTTAAACAATTGCCATGACACATAGTCCTAACTACTAGTAGAGGACACTAACAAATATCTCATTCTCATAACTCATCGCATAACACAACTCATCACATCTCATAACGCATAACACATAACACAACTATAATCACATAACCATACCCACCACCTAGGCAATACAGTGGTGAATCTTGGTAACTGCGCAGACCGGGAGAAGCCCTCTCCACTCTATCCAGTGGTACTTGTCCCCCTCCGGGATTCCCCTAATGCCTTTAGGACGAACTTTTCATACATAGAGCTTTCCATAGGGACTTTTCTATGTACAGCTCTCGAGGCCCCTAGGGTAGCCGTGTCATTTTGGCCCAATTATTACACTTTACATTCACTTTATCGCATTTTCACACGTTATTCACTTGTTTTACTTATTCTGTTGAATCATTTTATATGTTTCATCCATAAATTCCACATGCCTTAGTTACCCTAACATGATACTACTGTTAACAAAAATCAAACATTTAGTACCTTACACTAATCAGGTTGAAACACACATAATCAACCATGTTCATATTAGCATGCGTGGACACTCTTTTTCGCGTGGAAATTTCATAGAGTACTTTACAGTTATCCAATTAATATGAGAATTTAACCACATACTAATTTCAGATTTATGATCACACATGCAAATTTTCATATTTTTCTGAATCATATTACATTTACAGAAATTAAAACATTTAATCTCATGCCATTTATAATTCAATTTATCATGGAACATAACATGAATGTTCGAATTGAATGTTCACAGGTCTATACCTATCATTCATAATGTCACAGAAATTTTCCCCTAGATTTTTGCACAACATGCAAATTTTCCAGAGTTTTAAACCAATCTAGGCATGCTCTCTATTTTCTAATACAAAAATTATAACCAGTTTCATATTCATGGAAAAATTCCCAAATTTTCAGGGCATGGACTGACATGCATTTACCTTATCTGGAAATTTTATGGAAGTCTAATTACACAGTATCATGCAAACAGTAAGCTATCATACCCATGATCTTCATTTCACATGCATTTCACATAATTCTAACAATTTAGATAAATCACAGAAAAGTATAAAATCTCTCAACACATTCCATTAACCATATTACATAACATATAGTGTTTACAATATATCCTCATGCGAAACACATCGGAAATTTATCATGTAGGAGGAGAGAACAACTCACTGTTCTGTCCTGAGGAACTTAACGGCATAGTCTGGCCGTTTAAGGATATTGGCCGCTAATAGAAGAACTTGGCGGCAAGTGATATTGACGTCGAGTTCCTGTCTGTGCAAAACACAGACCGAGCTCCAATACAAGAAGAATGTGGGGGGCTCCAGGACACGATAAAAACCCACAAAATTTCCTAGGACTTGGGGGACATGCACAAGCTTAAGGTCTAGGGTTTACTTGCCTCTCAAAAATCTACAAAGATCATAATATGTTGATGAAGCCCTTTTCGGCCCTGCCAAAGAGGTGCTCAGAAACTCCTTCGATCTTCTTCTCCTGTCGATGTAGATGGCACCTCGGAGTTGGGATCCCTTCTTGGATGTATTGGCTGTCCTCCAGACGTTGTAGCTCCTTGGGGAACACCTCCAGTCGACGGATCAAGGCCACAAACCTCAGGTCTTCTCTTGTTCTCAGCTAGGGTTTCCTTCTCTTTTCAAAGAGTCAAGAGAGGGTTTTGGGGTTGCAAAAGGGGTTTGTTTATAGGAATGGTTTGGGATAACCGGAGGGGTGATGTGAAGGCCTGATAGTCGTTGGGGGCATCTCCCCAATGCTGGGCTTGCTTGCCACCGGAAATTCCGGGGTCTGCAACGCATGCATGTCAGAGAAGTAACGTCCACATCTCTGGACGGTTATATAATAATTGGCGTCCATCGATATTGACGCCGACTCCTCATGGACGTCCGTCCATGTTGACGCCAATGATGCAGAAATCATGTTCAACTTATACATATATACATACAATGTATGTAACATAGTATAACACTATCACACCATGCATTCAAACCATATTTACCATATAATTATACACATGCATACATAAGCACAACTAGCTAATACGTACGTAGATACTACCTACGTGTACATGATGTTTTACATAAGCATGACTCAACATGCGGCAAAATAAAGTGACAAGAATTGCGAGGGTTTCAAAATCATTAGGAGGCAATACGAATTAAGTTATCTAGGAATAATCTGTTCAACAAATAGTTCTTGCATGCACACGCTTGATTTGACATATATATAGCGTGCACACACGGATGTAACATACTTATGTACATTATGCATGAATAGATAGATACAACACGCGCACCGGTAATTAGATTAAACTTGCACAACATTACTAAGTACTATATGCATGGAATTCTTAATATACACAATATGCACAATTTAGCTAATTGCTCATTTCCACATGAATTATCATATATATATATATTATATATATATATATATGCATGCATATGCTCAGAGAATATAAAAGTTATAGTAGGCACAATGAATTACACATGCTATGCACACAACAAGTGAATATCCTCTCACCATATAAAAGAACAAAAATTCGGGTATCACATATACTGTCTATTGTTTGAAATTCGTATTGGCCATAAATGAATGAATGGAATTACCAGAAAATATTGGAACTTCGGTTCATAACTATGCCTGTGAAATAGGGCCCAGTCTGGTCTTGGAAGGAGCACCCGAAAATACTTATAAATCGCGAGAGTATATGATCCATTGAGGTGTCTGGCAATCACCTAATTGACTGCAAGATTGATCTGGGTAATTTCCACACTATTATTGAATAATTGAATGATTGATTGATTGATTGAACTGTTATATGTGAAATGGCCAAATCTATTGTACATGTCATCATTATTGAATCCAATATGTCATTGTCCACTGGAATTCTTTGGAATTCAACTTGTGATATCTACTAAACATGCTATAGACTGTTGAATCACATCTATCTGATAAATGATCGTACTGTCATCCATCTCATTGTTAATCATTCCATTCTACGTAAGAATTGTCATCGAGATTGCTTATTGAACCGCCATCGTACATGTTATAGCTTGAAACAGTTTCCATCGTTATTGACATGAGTATTGCCACTGTTAACATGTTAATTACGTAAAGCATGCCCGCACCATGATATGTAAATCATACTGGGCGCTAGTGCGCTCACCCCTATTTTCCTTGACTTTTTAGAAGATGACTACGAGGACGTAGAGCATGACGGGGATGTGGAAGAGTGATGAGCTTCTCAAATGTACCTATCTACTTAGCACGTCAGCCAAAAGCATTAGAGACCATAGATTTTTGCTAGCTTTATGTCGATGTAATTGAGATACAATAATGGGCCATATTTTGGCTCTGAATATGTAAGGTTGTAGTTTGATTTGATGGAAATGAAATAAAGGATTGTTGGCTGGCATTATTGTTGTCTTAAATCTGTTGTTATACATACACGTCTCTCTGAAATTACTTGACTGTGATACTTACACTCGTATCGCTCACGTACCCCGATATTTATTTCCGCTGCTAAATGTCGGGGCGTGACAGTTGGTATCAGAGACTTGCCCAGCCAGAAGTGTAGTAACTAAGTGCTACACAGGGCAAAGTGCTACGCTATGGGAGCCACCTCTTGAGGCCATAATGGCGCAAAGTGCTACATAGTGGGAGCCACCTCTTGAGCCTATGGGGGCCACCTCTAGAATCCTGCCTGCCTGGGGTTTGATTGTGTGTTATATGTGAGCAGTGATGAGGACGTCACTTATATAAGAGGAATACATTGTAACACCCCATATAAGAATATGATAAATGGACTAACAGCAAACTACCAACAACTCGGACTAGTTATTTTCAGAGCTCGAGCAGGAAAAGAACTCTGAAGTTAAGCGTGCTCAGTTGGGAGTAGTCTCAATATGGGTGACCTTCCTGGGAATTCTACCAACTAGTATGGTTGTTGGGCCAGTTTGTTGATTGGGTCGTCATAAATGGTATCAAAGCCTAGGGTTTCCCTTAAGTTCTAGGCAAACAGGAAATTGTTAGGCTTAGCCAAAACTAAATCCCATGTGTCGACTTATCAAAATCCACGATGAGATTGGGTAAAACACGGGCTAAGTCATCTAGTTAGAACTAAGTTGTGATGAAGTTAATATCTAATGCACATATTGATTATTATTTTGAAGGATTTAAATGGCCGATGCACGTGAAAGAGATATGCAGAGGACTATTGAGACTTTGACTCAAGCATTACTGCAAGCCACTCAGGGTAGAGTTGAAACTCAGGGAGATCTCCACAGGAATCCACCCAGGTTTGGGGGTAGCACTGATCCGGATGAGGCTGAGCACTGGCTCAAAGAAATAGAGCGTGCGTTCCGCGTGATGGGTTGCACAGATGAGAACAAAGTTACTCTAGCTACTTATCAACTAGAGAGGGAGGCGCATGCCTGGTGGGAGTCAATTGAGGCTACACTAGAGATGCACAAACAACTTGGGCACAGTTCAAGAGTACTTCACAACAAGTACTTCTCAGACATAGTACAAGCGACGGAGTTCGCCAATTGAAGCAACGGAGTCTGTCTGTAGCTAAAAACGAGGCCCGTTCTCTAAACTGGCTCGTTATGCCCCACACTTGGTTCAAACTGAGCGATTAAAGGCCTAGAGGTTCATGAGCTGCCTGAGGCCCAAGTACATTACACAACTGGGACCAATGATTTGCAAACCTATCTAGAGATGGTGAGAAAAAGCACTACTACTTGAGGACTCACTAGCAATAGCTGACAACATCAAGAATAGCATGATGAGAGGAACTGGGGGGCAATATCCAAAAGGCCACTAGCTATGGTCGGGACAAAAAGGCCGACTGGCCAAGCAGGAAACCAACTAGCTAAGAAAGATCAGGGATGGAGGCAATCAACAGGCCCCATCAACAGGGAGCTATGCAAGCACTGTGACAAGGCTAGTCACAGGTCTGAGGACTGTTGGAAGGCACTTGGGAGGTGCTTACGCTGTGGAAGCCATAGTCACAAGATTTCTGACTATCTGCGTATGATGAACCAGACACTGGATACACGCCAAGGAGGGCAGAAGCGCCAAGGCAAGCTGCATGCACTGTAAGAACCCACTACATCCAAGAAGGTGGTGTGGTGGAAGGTACACTTACTGTTCTATCTCATTCTGCATTCGTTCTATTTGATACGGGAGCTACTCATTCCTTCATATCACAACATTTACTGATACTCTACTTGTGAAACCCACTCCAATGAATCTGGACTAGTCGTGTCAATCCCTATTGGTCCTAGTACTAAACTTAGAAATCACTTTCCATCTAGCGAGGTGTTGATTGGAACTCAAATTTTACCTGTAAATTTAATATGCATGGACATGGAGGATTATGATGTGATACTAGGAGCGGACTGGTTGTCGGAACATGGGGCTAGTGTCAACTGTAAGAAAGACAGGGTAACATTTAGTTTGCACCCAAAGCTAGTGTTCGTGGGAGATAGAAATCGCAGGAGACTGTCCCTCATCTCTGCACTACAAGCCAAGAGAATGATGAGGAAAGGTTGTGTAGCCTTCCTAGCTGCTATTGTTATCAAGAAGGAGGAATCAAGATCGAGAACATCCCTATTGTCAGCGAATATGCCGATGTATTCTTCGAAGATTTTCCAAGTATTCCTCCTGAGCGAGAAGTTTGATTTTACCATCGAGTTGGTCCCTGGAGCAGCACTAATATCTAGGGCACCTTATAGAATGTCCCTACGATTAAGGAATTAGAGGAGCAATTGATAGAACTACTGGAGAAAGGGTCTATTCACCAAGCACATCACCATAGGGTACACCTGTTCTCTTTGTCAAAAGAAGGTTGGGTCGATGAGGTTGTGCATAGACTACAGACAGCATAACCATTTAATAATCAAGAACAAATATCCCTGCCAAGGATTGATGAATTATTTGATCAACTGTCTGGAGCTCATATTTCTCTAAGATAGATCTCAGATCTGCTATCATCATTGAGGATCAAAGGGAAGATATACACAAGACAGCCTTCTGAAGCAGGTATGGGCATTATGAATTCATTGTTATGCCTTTGGACTAACAAATGCTCCTGCAGTTTTCATGCAACTGATGAATAGTATTTATCGTCCATACCTCGATAAATTTGTTGTGGTGTTTATCCATGATATGCTAATCTATTCCAAAACAAAAGAAGCATGAGGAACATTTGATGATTGCATTGCAAATTCTGAGGGAGAATAAATTGTACGTCAAGCTGAGTAAATGTGAGTTTTGGCTAGAAGAGGTATCATTTTTTAGGCATGTAGTAACCAAGGATGGTATCGCTATTGATCCATCAAAGGTTGAGGCTGTACTGAAGTGGAAAGACCACAAATGCCAGGGAGATCAGAAGTTTTCTGGGATTAGCAGGGTATTACAGGAGATTCATAAAGGATTTCTCCAAGATCACAGTGCCATTAACCGAGCTGACCAAAAGGAAAACCCGTATGTGTGGACTGATAAGTGCGAGGAGAGTTTTAATAGTTTAAAGAAGTGTTTGACTTCCGCTCCTATTCTTGTCTTGCCCACCGAAGAGGGAGGATTTGAAATATACTCAGATGCTTCTGGAATGGGTTTGGGATGTGTCCTAATGCAACAAGGAAGAGTAATAGCATATGCCTCTAGACAACTAAAAACCCATGAAGTGAATTATCCAGTACATGATTTGGAATTAGCAGCTGTAGTGTTCATCTTGAAAATATGGAGGCATTACATTTATGGGGAACAATTTAAAGTTTTTTCTGACCACAAGAGCCTGAAATATCTTCTCACATAAGGAACTCAACAAGAGGCAAAGAAGGTGGTTAGAATATCTCAAAGACTTTGATTTTTCCATTCAATATCACCTAGGAAAGGCCAATGTGGTGGCAGATGCTCTAAGTAGACAGCCTGGAGCTTTGCTAGCCAGTATGATGTTGGGTGAAAGAAGGTTGCTAGAACAATTTGCAAGTCTAAATTTAGACATGGAAAAGGAGGAACAAGTGATGATTTCAAATATCAAGGTACAGTCCGATCTACTCGCTAAGATCAAAAATATGCAGGGAGTAGATCCTTTCTTAGTGGACATTAAGGAGAAGTTAGATTAAAGACCGAATTTCTCTCTGGCCACGATTGAAGGATGTTATTCCAGGCAGAACTTGTGTACCGGATCATGCAGAACTCAAGTTGAAGCTGCTACATGAAGCCCATCAATCAAAGTACACAATTCACCCTCGGTCGACAAAATGTACCAAGGCTTAAAAGGTCATATTTGTGGCCGAATATGAAGAGGAAGTGGCCGACTTTGTGGCACAATGTTTAACATGTCAGAAAGTCAAAGTTGAGCATTTCAGACTTACGGGTTATTTACAACCACTGGAAATCCCAGATGGAAGTGGGATAGTGTTGGTATGGACTTTATAATGGACTGCCGAGGTCTAGAGGGTTTAGATGCAATATGGGTAATAGTAGATAGGTTGACAAGTCAGCTCATTTCTGCCAATTAAGAGCATGTGGACAGTAGACGTGTTGGCTACACTCTATGTCAAAGAAGTGGTTAGATTGCATGGGGTTTCGTCGAATATCTGATCGAGACCCTAGATTCACCTCACACTTCTGGAGAGGGTTACAAACAGCATTGGGTACCAAGTTGAATTTAGTACTACCTTTCATCCACAGACGGCGGACAAACAGAAAGAAGAAATCAAATAGTGGAAGATATGCTTCGAGCTTGTGTGCTTGATTTTAGGGGACGTTGGGATAATCAATTGTTTTTAATTGAGTTTGCATATAATAACAGCTACCAAGCTAGTATCAAGATGGCACCGTTTGAAGCCTTATATGGCAGGCGTTGTAGATCACCTCTTTGTTGGGAGGAAGTTGGGGAGAACCAATGGGTTGGACCCGACTTGGTGGAAGCAACTGTCAGAAGGTACAAGTAATTCGACAACGTCTGAAGATAGCACAATCAAGGCAAAAAGTTATGTGGGCAAAAGGAGAAGAGAGCTGGAATTTCAGGTAGGCGACCATGTGTTTCTAAAGGTCTCACATTCACGTGGAATTCAAAGATTTGGGATCAAAGGAAAGTTGAGTCCCAGATTTATCGGCCCTTTTGAAATTCTTGAAAGGGTGGTCAGGTAGCCTACAGACTTGCACTACCTCCACAACTAGCAAATGTGCACAACATCATCCACATATCCATGCTAAGAAGGTATGTGTTCGATGCTAACCTTGTGATCCGCCATGAGGACTTGGAGATTCGGGAGGACCTAACCTACGAGGAGAAACCAATCAAGCTATTGGATCGGAAACTACAATGACTCAGGAATCGTACCATACCTATGGTGAAGTTTAATGGAGTCGAGAAGGAGTTACCAATGCTACCTGGGAATCAGAGGAAAGAATGAAGAAAAACCACCCAAATTATTCTCAGGTATGATGTTATATCATCGTGTAAAATTTGGGGACCAATTTTCTTAAGTGGGGGAGGATGTAACGCCCCGAAATTTAAAAAGATTTAAATATAGGAAAATAGCATAAATAAAAATGATGAATAGAAATAAAATAAAAGTCACGGTTAAACCCCCAAAGAAAGGAATCACCCTTTAAAATGTATTGGGCCAAGACAACTCTACTTGGGCCAAAGAACAAGCCCAAGACATTAAACCCCAAAATTCATAACCATAATTATGCAGAAAATAGGAAAGGGCAAATTAGGGCTAAAAACTAAGGTAATTAGCATTACATAGTAACCAATTCATACCTAGCCATGAGAGGATGTTTCCTAAAGGCATTGCTACTCTAATTGGGAGGAGAATTCCCAAACAAGGAAGGCACCATGTAAAAATCGCAACCCCCTTTCCTAGTCTCTTTAGGACTTGAAATTTACCCTAATCCTATAAGTAATCGTCATGAGACTCTTAGGGGAAGTTTACCATTGAGTTGGGGTCATGTGGAGGTGAGCTAAGGCACCAGGAGAGGAGGAGAACGGCCAAGAACTGGTGTTTCTTCCCCGATCGTTCTCTGCTGCGACCTGTGCATTGATCTGTCTTAGAACTACACAAGGTAGGTTGTCTCAGGCTAAACCTAAGCAAATCATATACCAAGGTGTAGTTCATCAAGTCTACTTGCATGTGCATGCATTTTACCTAATTTTTAGTGAGTATGCATGATGTATTAAGCGTTTTCCAAAGGTCGTGCATGAATAGGGCTTTTTATGTTCATGTTGCTTTTCATGCATCCCGAGGTCAAATCCCTTGAAACCAAAACCTTGGTTCTCTCCTACTCCTCATACCCAACAGGTTTCATTCATACTTTTGTCCCAAGAGCCCTAGATCATGAGATATAGGCGTTGCATGCATAGGTGAACATTTTTCAGCATTTTCGAGCAAGAACAAGAATCGCGACGACACCAGACGTCGCGTTCTTCTGTGCATGAATGCGACCTACAAGACCGTCGCATTCAACTGAAACACGACCGTACCACGTCACGATTTAACCGTTGACTTGACCATTCTGATGCATCAAACTATTGCCGCATGGATTTCTGTGTCGCTCATGAATGCGACATAGTAGGACTTCGGATTCGGACTATTTTCCCGCTCTTGGATTTTTGTTTATTTATATATTGTTATTTTGAAACATCTCTTGAATGTGACGTGTCGATACTCGTGTTTCAAGGATGATTGCAACACGATGCCCGTCAAGTCATGAACATGACAGACAGGATCGTCGCGTTCCTGATTGGACAATCGATCTGGCAATCGATTCCTGTCTAAAGGCGACGACAAGGCCTGTCGCGATTTAAACACGACAGGTATATCCGTTGCGATTTAGTCACCTTGCACAGAACCCTGTTTTGATTGTGTACGGTCCTTGAAGTGCGACGACTGTGTCCGTCATGATTTAAAGGCCAACTCGAGACTATTATTGAGTTGTACAGTCAACCATATCATGCCCTACTGTTATATCATGTCATGTAGCTAGATAATGGCTTAAAAATGATCAACCAACATGAAAGTCATAAGAATATGAACATCTATTCTAATGTTTTAATTGGTTGATTGACTTTATCTACCATGTGATTGATATGAGCTATGATCATATTCTGTCTTGTTCAAAATTGAAAAGTGTTATATGTTAAAAAGTACAGCAACCATGTGATAGATTGAATTGCATACATGTCATGCTTGATTGTTATAAGCTTTTCGTCTTGATTTAAACCGATGGATTGTGGATTGAGACATGTTCTACACGACACTTTGCACATATAGGCAGCCCTTTTCTTGGGGGATTGGAAACTCACGGCTAGTCATTCCGTATCGGCAGTCTAGTGACCTTTTCCTTAAGACCTCTGTAATTCTCCGTACTCCATAGATTCCCTCATGGACACCGACTTGGTTGTACCAATGAAATACCCAGAAGATAGATTGCACTTCTATTCTTATCTACTTCTCGTGAGAGTGATTTGACACATTGAAACTAAACCATTAAGTGTAAAGATTGAACTAAAGTGATTAAGCCGATATGCTGCCGAAATTTAACTCAGGATCATGTCCACTTACCTTGTTCCTTATTATCATTGACATGATCCATAGTACACATACTGTCTATTGTTGAATTCGTATTGGCCATAAATGAATGAATGGAATTACCAGAAAATAGGGAACTTCGGTTCATAACTATGCCTGTGCAAATAGGGCCCAGTCTAGTCCTCGGAGGAGCACCTGAAATACTTATAAATCACAAGAGTATATGATCCATTAAGGTTCTGGCAATCACTAATTGACTTCAAAATTGATATGGGCAATTTCCACACTGTTATTGAATAATTAAATGATTGATTGATTGATTGAACTGTTATATGTGAAATGGCCAAATCTATTGTACATGTCATCGTTATTGAATCCATATGTCATTGTCCACTGAAATTCTATGGAATTCAACTTGTGATATCTACTGTATATGCTATAGACTATTGAATCCCATCTATCTGATAAATGATCGTACTGTCATCCATCTCATTGTTAATCTTTCCGTTCTACATGAGAATTGTCATTGTGATTGCTTACTGAACCGCCATCGTACATGTTATAGCTTGAAACAGTTTCCATCGTTATTGACATGAGTATTTCATGATAGTATTGCCACTGTTAACATGTTAATTATGTAAAGCATGCCCGCACCATGCGATGTAAATCCTACTGGGCGCTAGCGCGCTCACACCTATTTTCCTTGACTTTTCAGGAGATGACTACGAGGACGTAGAGCATGACGGGGATGTGGAAGAGTGATGAGCTTCTCAAATGTACCTGTCTACTTAGCACATCAGCCAAAAGCATTAGAGACCATGATTTTTGCTAGTTATTTCTTTATGTCGATGTAATTAAGATACAATAATGGCCCTATGTTTGGCTCTGAATATGTAAGGTTGTAGTTTGATTTGATGGAAATGAAATAAAGGATTGTTGGCTGGCATTATTGTTGTCTTAAATCTGTTGTTATACATAGACATCTCTCTCTGAAATTACTCGACTGTGATACTTACACTCGTATCGCTCATGAACCCCGATATTTATTTCCACTGCTAAATGTCGGGGCGTGACAAATAGTACCAGAAATCAAAAGTTTCATTGGTTGGCAGGATACTACAGGCAGTTTATCCAGATTTCTCAAAGATTGCAGCACCCATGACAAGGTTAACCAGGAAAGGAGTGCACTTTGTGTGGTCATCAGATTGTTAGTAGAGCTTTATGGAATTGAAGAAGAGACTCACTACAGCACCCATATTAGAGATACCATCAGGTAGTGGACATTTTGTGTTGCATGCAGATGCTTCAGGACAAACTCAGAGCAGTATTGATGCAACATGGAAAGGTGGTGGCATATGCATCCAGGCAGCTAAAGCACATGAAGAGAACTATCCAACACATGATTTAGAGCTAGCAGCGGTGGTATTTGCCTTGAAGTTGTGAAGGCATTATTTGTATGGAGAGAGGTTTGAAATCTTCACATATCATAAGAGTTTAAAGTACATTTTCTCACATAAAGATTTGAATCTTAGGCAGCGTAGATGGATGGAGTATGTGAAATATTATGATTTCAGTTTAGTATACCACCCGGGTAAGGCCATGTTGTTGTAGATGCTTTGAGCATAAGGCAGTGTGAGCCAGATGATGATAAAAGAATGAAATTATATGAAAATGTAGCAGAGAATCCTCTATTTGTTCCAAACAATCACAGCGAGCAGTATTGGCTAGCAGTACAGTGGAACCTTCATTGTATTGGCAGATAGTAGAAGCCCGAAAGATAGATGAGAATTTGGCAGAAATTGTAAAGATGGAAAATGTTTCTATTGATGATGATTGTGTTTAGATTCAAAGGTCAGCTATATGTCCCAACAGAAGTGGAAGTGAAATAGAGGTATTGGAAGAGGCCCACAGGTCCACGTATTATATTCATTCAAGTAGCACAAAGATGTATCAGACTTGAGAAACACTTTTGGTGGCCGAACATGAAGAAGGAAATAAAAGATTCATAACAAGATGTCTAATTTGTCGACAAGTAAAAGTAAAACACCGAAGGTTAAGGTTTGTTGCAACCATTACCGATTCTACAATGGAAATGGGACGACATTGCTATGGATTTTGTGGTAGGATTTTCCAAGACAGCGTCAGGTCACAATGGATTTTGGGTTTTCATTGATTGATTGATGAAGGTGTGTAGGTTGTTGATGTAGCACCCCAGAAAATCAGTAAATTGAAATTTCGAAAAAGAATGGAAATGATAAATTCATTATTTTCATAATAGTAAAACGTACGTGCCATTATCGTATGTACAAAATAAATCAAAAAATTTTATAAAAATTATGGCCCAACTCTAATATTATTCTCTATTAGCCCACGAAGAAATGCATACAAAGGAAAATCTGATTGGTCAAGATAAGGCATTTTGTGACTTAATATCACAATTAAGGAATGAGTTGCAAAACCCATTAACACATATACATAACCGATTCTAATATTAAAATAAAATTATGGGTAGACTCCAAACGATATGTATTGATAGTCCATCATAAGAATTTGGACCAATGGACCCCTCATAGCCCATGAATAAATTCAAGTAAGAAAAATATAATAAAATCTGTAACTCTATTATTCTCTAATTAAAGGGGGAATTTCCCATAAGTTAAAATCCACTAAGTGATGGGCTTTAATGGATGGTTCATAAAAGAGTCATTGGGCTGTATGATAAAAGAAATATTTCAAATTGTAATTTCATTAATTCCCAAATTAAAATAGGCATAATATCCATAAATTAAAACCAATAAGCCAAAATTAATAATAATAAATTATGGTTTTACTTATGGACCATGAGATAGTTATTGTGCAAAATAGGAGTTATGAAATTTGGAATAAGAGAAAAATACCAAATTAGTAATCTAATGTTTCCTAAATTGAAAAGAGCAAGTAAATCATTATATAGCTAAAATATGGTGTAATTGGACTCCTAACTCTACCCTAATTAGCTAGCCATGAGATTGGAACCCAACCTAACCCAATTAGGAGAAGGAAGCTAGGAAGGTTGGAGGAAACAAGGAATTCGGAGTTTTAATAGTAGTTAGAGTTGTAATGGGAATTGAACTTATTAGATGCTTAAATACACCCCAACCTCTTCATGGCCGACCCTAATGTTTTGTTGAGACTTCCTGGACGTGGAGGAGAGCCCAAAGGAGAAGGGAATCGTGGGGAGAAGGATTGCTTGAAGATCTACAAGTTGTTCTTCGAGTTCTAAGCCCTAGAAGCCAAATCGACTCAAAGGTAGGCATTCTCACAAGTAAAACTAAATTACTCTCGTTTGTAAGATGTTCTTGACATCAGGAACAAAAGCCCTCTATTTGCCCTAATTTTCATCAACCCTATCTTGAGATTTTCATGTTGGAAGTTCTGTAATCATCATGTTCCCGAACCCTCATGATCTTCTTAGAACTCTCTTCACACTTGATCTCGTGCTATGCATTTTTACTGCAGATACTACATGATAACAGGAATCGTTGCCATCTTTTTCCCCAATTCTATTGAGTATCTTGCCCGAATTAATTCTTTTTCCATCACTGCATCATGTTCTGTGTTCTTCGTGAAAGAACCTGATCAAAGCCTATTAATACCATGACAAGTTTCTAATTACTCTTTACTAGTTATACCCTCGCATGTCTAGTTTCATTTAAAACTTGTCTCATAATTTTTCATCAATTGTACACCGAGATTTTGATTTTTAAACAACCCTGTATCAAACCATGGAAAGTCTGGACCGCAATCCAAGGCAAGCCTTTTTCCTGTTCGGGCTCAGGCGCAGGACCTGAGAACGCGACGGCCCGATAGGCCTCGTTCTCAGGGGCTGATCGCGACCAGGAACCTGTCGCGTTCTGAATGCAACAGGCCCTGGCGTCGCGTTCTGGCTGTTTGTCTAACCGACCTATCGTGTTCCTTTACATGCCCTGTCGCATTCTGTCTACCAGTTCCAGACAGTCCTATCGCGATCTTTGACAGACCCCGTCGTGTTCTGGATGTACCCTGTCGCGTTCCTTACAGGGGTACGTCACCTTCTGGACTTTTGTACATAAACCCTAGATTTTTGTGTTCTTAACTCTTTACAGTGATTATACCATTATACCACCTATTAACCATCTCAAACGCAGTAAAGAAGATGTATGAACATGGATGTGAAATAGTTAATTAAAAGTCATGCACATGATCTTTCATATCTACGATCCTCTTTATCACATGCACATACTGTAACCATCCATATGACTTGACTTGGCATGAAAATATCTCATAATGTATCTGGTAATTTACTTCAATAATGTATTTAATGGCCCTATTTTTAATGGACTTGTCTTCATTTCTCGCGATGTTTTGGAATACCATTACCGACGCTCCACTGTTCTAGAAGTCCTTTGGACGTCGAGCAACTTGTTTCTATATACATTTTCTCTTGACTTGGACAAACTCTCCGTCGGATATTCCTTCTGTCGGACTAGTGAATCCTTGTTCAAGGCCTCTTTAAGTCTCCTCTGTCCATGGATTCCCACATGGTTGATGAGCGGGTTGTACCCCTCAATACCTATGATACCCTTTAGGGATCAGTAAGATCCAAACGGCCTTACAATGCTCCTCTCTTATCATGAGATCTCGTCGACCTCTGAGCTATGTTTGTAGCATGGCCAGTGGTTGGTTAGTGAATTCTACCTGAGCGTCAGTACCAATCATGCGTGTTGTGCAACTGTTACTATCGTATGTTTAAAGTTGTGTTATGCGCATTGACCTTTAGTTCTTATCTATTCCCTATTCACTCATCTATTCAAGTTCACTCTACACTCTCTCTATTTCTTCAAACTCTCATCTATTCCTGATACTCTATTTGGCCATCTATTGATTGTCTAAGATAAGAAACATAACCAATGCCAGGCAATATAGGGCCCGATCTGGTCCTGGAGGTGCGCCCAAAAGTGTCATTTGCCCGGGGAGTTCAATGATTAGGATGTCGGCATTACATCTAAGTGCCATACTATCATGATTAATCTAAGATAATCAAACAAAGTGCTATATTCTCTCATTGTCTATTGACAAACAAAGTGCTATATTCTCTCGTTGTCTATTGACAAACAAAGTGCTATACTCTCTCTCGGCTATCTACGGATAACTAAAGTGCAATACTATTTCAATTGACAAAAGTTAATCAAAATGCAATTTACTTTCTATATGGCCAAAACTACTCTCTCTCTTTCCTTGCTATACATATTACTTGTTATTGCTTGAAAATGACGTTACTTGCTATGGTTTTGCTATCGCTTTCTGTCGTGACTTGTTCATCTTCATTGTGCTATATTTGTTTTATGTACTATTTGATCCATGTTACTTGTGCTATTACTTTCTCGACTTACATGATCTCTCTATCATTAGTTACTATGTCCTTTAAAGCATTAATCATTTAAAGCGTGCTTGGCTCATGAGAGTTAGTCCTACTGAGCATTATCGCTCACCCTTCCTACTTGTTGTGGTGTCTCAGGTAAGTCGAACGATGACGTTACACACACCGATGGGACAGAACCAGAGTGATGAGCGACCTGGTGTCAAATGATGAAGTTACCCTAGTACAATGGAGTCTAATAGTTATTTTCATTAGATTTTTTTCCCAATGTAATGATGTCATTGAGCCCTATGCGTTGGCTCTAAATTAGTGATTGTAATAGTCTTAGTGAAATTTATAATGAAATGAAGAGTTTATTTCAATCATTGTTCATTAGATGCTCTGAATCACTTGACTATGGTACAATTTACACTACTATGCACTTTGTTCACGTCTCCCTGATTTATTACGCTACTAAATTGGCGGGGTGTGTGACATTGGATGTGAGCATGTCATGGACAATGGACAAATTGGCTGGATTGTATGTGGACAGAATGCATGTTATTCCAGTAACTATTGTTTCAGATAGGGATCCAAGGTTCACAGCAGCCTTCTGGAGGAGTTGCCGCGAGTGATGGTACTGAATTAAGGTACAGTTCGACTTATCATCTGCAAACAGATGGACAGACATAGAGGACAATTCAGACCATAGAAGACATGTTAAGGGCTTATTATTTGGCATGGGGTGGTACTTGGGAGCATCATTTGGGAATGGTGGAGTTCGCTACAATAACAGCTATCATGCAAGCATTGGATGGCACCATATGAAACTTTGCATGGAAGACCGTGCAAAATACCCTTAATTGACATGAAGTTGGAGAAAGACAAGTTATGGGACCATAGTTGATTCAACAATGTGTAGAGATGTCAAGTTATAAAGGAAAAGCTTCAGATAGCTCAGAGTCGACAGAAAAGCTATGCTGATACAAGACGCAGACCATTACAGTTTGAAGTTGGTGACTATGTGTTTTTGAAAGTCTCTCTCACAAAGGTGTTCTAAGGTTAGCAAGAAAGGTAAATTGAGTCCAAGGTATGTAGGTCCATTCTAGATTTTAGAAAGAATTGGTGAAACAGCTTACATAATAGATCTCCCAACAGACTTCACAGACGCACATGATGTGTTTCATGTTTCCATGTTGAGAAAATATATCCAAGACCCTTCCCATATTGTTAGCTACACTCAAGATGATCTGAAGCCGGATATGTCAATGCCAGAATATCCAGTACATATTACAGAGAGAAGAACACAAAGCTGAGAAATAAAGATGTTGAGTTAGTGAAAATCAGATCGAAATCAGACATGAGAAAAGGACACATGGGAGTTCGTAGAGGAAATGCAAAAAGTGTATCCATGCTTGTTTGAGTAAGCTTTTAATTATTTTAGGTGATAGTACCACGCATAATTAGTTGTGAATTGGGTATTGAGATTTCTTTTTGAATTTCGAGGATGAAATTTCTTTTAAGTGATAGTAATGTAACATTGTGACTTTTCGGATCGTAGTTTAATGGGTTTGGAGGCCAATATGTGGCCTATTGGTAGTATTTGTGTGGTTATAGCAGGTTGTGTGGGGTTGAGGGTTGGAAAACCGAGCACAATACCCTCTAGTTCTCTTTTTGAGAACACGACCAAGACAGGCGTTGCGTCTTTGAGAAACGCAACCACCTGCTACGTCGTGATTTCGTCACCGCTTTTTCGAGGGCGCGGCTGCATGCGTGCCGCATGGCGCATGCAAGGGCATCATGGTTTAATGGCAACGTCGGGGTACGTCGTGATTTAAATGC
Source organism: Colocasia esculenta (assembly GCA_014218235.1). Classification (NCBI taxonomy): domain Eukaryota; kingdom Viridiplantae; phylum Streptophyta; class Magnoliopsida; order Alismatales; family Araceae; genus Colocasia; species Colocasia esculenta. The sequence continues at coordinate 112,158,915 of CM024758.1, forward strand.
AACGATGATTTACGTCGCGATTTAGTCTGTTATGTTTTTTCAGCCAAACCTTGGTGCACTGTTTGGCTGGGGGAGAGGCTGTCTGATGATCAGTCCATCTCCATAAAAAATTATCTTTTATTTTAAGTATTTTTTATGATTAACAAAACCTTGAAAAAATGTTTTCTACAACTCTTTCTGAAGTTCATTCATAGGAAATACTCTATAAAATCTGTAAGTTATCCTCACTACTATCTGAACTTCATTGCATATGTTTCTAAGTACACATCAATTTCCTTATAGAAACACGATTCGATCACCATAATGATTTCATAAGTCACTTAAACAACGATTCGATAGTCATAACGATTTGCTTTTATCTAAACCAACGATTTGCTCTTACTTAAACAACGATTTGCTCGAAAACAACGACTTACTTCTACTTAAACAACGATTTGCTCGAAATAACGATTTGCTTTTACTTAAACAACGATTTGCTCTAAAACAACGATTTGCTCGAAAACAACGATTTACTTTTACTTAAACAACGATTCTCTCTAAAACAATGATTTGCTCAAAAACAAGATTTGCTTTTACTTAAACACGATTTGATCGAAACAACTATTCAGCTTGACTCAAACAACGATTTGGTCGCAAACAACGATTTGCCTTCATTTAAACAACGATTTGCCTTCATTCAAACAACGATTTGATTACAAACAATGATTTGGTCGCAAACAACGATTTGCCTTTACTCAAACACCGATTTGATCAAAACAACGATTTGTCGTCACTTGAACAATGATTCGGTCTCACAACGATTTCATTATTGATAATGATTTCAAGATCGATTTCGGCTTAAATAACGATTTCACCTTACATGGATTATGATCACATCGATTCAACATAGATTTCATTTATACATGGATTATGTTTATGACATCGATTTCAAGATTACATCTACCTTCTTTACAATATTATGGTTCAAATAACTATCAAATATATCTTTTTTATCAGAGAATTCTGAACGAAATTATTCCTTAACATATTCAAGTATAGCTTCCAGATTTCAATGGAGTTCAATTTTCCCGCGTATCACACTGCAACCTGTAGTCTTGAACATTTATTATGATGGTACATTATTTTCCACACACTTGTCATACAAAGTCTCACCTTATACAATGGCAATATACATTTCCTCTTTGATGTATCTTCACACTTCACTACTACTAATGTTGACTGGCAGTTTAGACAAAAAGGAGTTGTCTATGTGTCAGCATTTATTGTGTGCAGGACTTTTGTAGGAACGCACGTCAAAGATGGACCTGTCAACCTGACAAGAGCATAGAAGATTCAGACAATCTTTCCTCGAAGGTGTAAGTGTCTATGCAAGCATTAATGGTTGTAGCTTACCTGCTCTTGGCTTCGAACCAGTCTCTCTAACGTCCATGAAGCTGTGAGACAACGGATACTTCAATGGTCAAATTATCACAAAGACGATAATACAAGATCGGGACTCCATGAAGAAGTAGTTCGCACACTCATCTTTCAAAGCAAGAACGAGAGCCATTTGTCCACTCCTATTTTATAGCTCTCAGCTCTCTGAGAACTCATTCTTATTGTTTTTGAGAGCTAGCGTAGATTTGAGAGAATAGTTCATTGAGATAACATTTCATGTCTCTCAATCTTCGCCTCAGATCAAGCACTGTCTATAAGCTTGGTCTTGGGACCCTCTATAAAATTCTCTTTCCTGTGAGCTTTCCTCTTCGTGTGTGAAGAGAAGACCTGGTGTATCAGGTGTTGCGATTCTCTTCTGGTAGAGAAGAGAAGGCCAGCGGCTGCTGGATGTGTAAGTGTCCATAAGGGGATTGTACCTTATTTAGTGAAATCTCAAGTTGTTGCTTGGGGACTGGACGTAGGACTCCTTGGGATAGGAGGTCCGAACCAGGATAAAATTTCTTGTTGATTGTGTGAATGCTTATCTATCTTCATTCTAACCAACTCTAACCATCGAACTTAGTGTTTTCTGTCAAGCATTTTATTTACAGGTATTTTTCTAAGAAGAAGAAGTTTTAGCAATCCATTCACCCCCCCCCCTCCTCTGGGCTTGCTATCTGGGAAACAAGTCGTATTAGAGCGAAGTCTCTTCAAGAAAGAAGATCTCACGGACTTAAGAGCAAAGATAAATGGTAGCTCGAGGATATGCAGAAGGTCAGTCTGTCAACAGACCTCCTATATTCGATGGTGAAAATTACAACTACTGGAAGACTCGAATGGAGTTCTTCCTACAAGGACTTGATTTCAGCTTTGGTCGATATATCGAAGAAGGAGACCTCTTGGTAACCAATGAAAGAGACAAATGGACTGCAACGCCCACTTCCACCCGGTACGGTTATACCAACCCACATCGGATGAGAGCAAGCCGCTACAGGGGAGAATACCCCAACAAGTAACAAGCGAGCTGAGATATACACAAATAGAATTGAATAAATGCAGCGGAATTTAATAAATCTTATTCCATCAACCTTTAAATCCACATACCACAGTCTGTATAGTTCAACAAGAGATAACATAAGTGCGAAATGTTCCAAATACATAGCCGACTCCAAGTACATTTGAACAAAATCCAATTTCAATTGTAGCATTACATACTTATGAATATAAATTACAATTCTTCAATCCCTTAGTCCAACTCCACTTCAATTCTTGCTAGCTCCTTCGCTGCTAATTTCCTGAAATGTTTAGCAAGAGTGAGTCTATGCAATAGACTCAGCAAGTACTAGATTAAGATTCAATACATACTTTTTAACAATTAACACAATAAGATTTCAGCAGTTAAATCATACATGATCATGCTATAACCTAAACAAATTCCATTAAACAATTATCTAAACAAATGTAAAACTAGAATCTACACAAGATCACTAACATCATGGTGTCATTAACATGAGTAAAATACACATTCACACGTTTTCATGCTTTATCTAAGTCATTGTAAAGTTGCACAACTAAACCATGGAAACATATACAAGATAGGTAGCACTCCTAGCATGATTCCTAACTCACTTAGCATGTAATCATAACAATTTACTTCACACTTAGCTTGCTGATTTTATACAAATTTTATCACATTCATATTACCTTTGCATAGGGATCACCTTTAACTATACAACATGATACTAAACACATGTGCATCCAATCATTCAAATTCTATGAATATGAAAGCATATACTTACATTTTGGTACTAATGGTAACATCACTTTTAGCAATTGACAATTTATACATAAACACATGCACACACACATTTGTACACATCAATAAACAATTTATCAATTAACACTATTGTCATTTACACTTATGCTATTTTTCTCATTACACACAACCATATGATAAACCTTGGCTTTCACATACACTCACTTTTGGTTATATCACACAATACTCACACACATTTCCCATTATTTCCTCTTTCACATTCACACACTTCTTATCATTTCACTTTTGCACATGACATGTGCCACATTTACACATATCTTGCACATACCTTGTGCTATGAACACATATCACTTTTTCACATCACACTTATACTTATTTTCACTTAATGCCAACACAGCCCAAACCACCACTAGACGGTCACATAACACACACATTCGCATTCACTTACTTAATCACCGCACAGTGATAAGTCTTAGTCTCTGCAGAAACTCGGGGAAAGCCCTTCCCACCATTACCAGTGGAACTTGTCCACCTCCAGGATTTTACAAGACCCTTTGCCAGGGTGTACACTTTATCAAGACCCTTTCTTAGGGTATCACATAACACATTGAGCTTTCCCGTAGGGGCATTACTACAGTACAGCTCCAAGCATCTAGGGTGGCAGTGTCTTATGGGTATACTTGTTTATCTTGTCACATTAACCATTTCACACACCTATACACTTGTTCTCTCCCATTCCATACACACACTCATACATAATTCATACACACATAAGTCCTCATTTACTGATTTTAACATCACTGTTGCAACTACCAAATAATCATAATACAGATATAATCATACTGAAATTTACTAATCACATCAAGTCACAACTAACATGCTCACATAGTCATTTTTTTCACATTAAAAATCCATAACAATACTTACTGTCATCAAAATAACATGAGATTTTAACCACAAACAATTTTAAGGTTTATAATCGCACATACAATTTTTCAGAGTCATATTACATTTACAGAAATTAAAAAATTCAGTTTCATGCTATTCATAATTCACTTTAACATGGAACATAACACGAACATCAGATTTAACCATTCACAACCCTGATCCTAACATAATCATCATCACAGAAATTTTCCCTTGATTTATTGCACAGCACACAATTAATGTAAATTTTACAATTTCTATGCATGTCTTTCATTTCCAAAACAGAAATTCCCGTAAATCCCATAGTCATGGAAAAATTCTCAAATTTCAGGGCATGGACTGATACATATACACATGGTATAGAAAAATCTAGGGCATTTAATTCTCAGGAATTAGGTAGACAGTAGATGAACATGCATAATCCATCTTTTCCCCACATGTATTTCAATAATCTAAAAATTCATACCATCCACAGAAAAATGCAGAAATTTCCACACACATCACATTATCTATTTTACATAGCATATAGAATTTACACTATATCCTCATTGCGAAAACATATCGAAAATAATCATCTACCAGGAAGAACAGCTCATTGTTCTATCCTGAAGAACTTGGCGGCAGCCCTGGCCGTTCAAGGGTTTTGACGGCATGATCGCTGGACGCCGACGGGAGATCTTGGCGTCAATGGCATTGACGCCAAGTTCCTGTCTGTGCAACAGCACAGACCGAACTCCAAATACAAGGTGAAAAGGAGGGTCCAGGACACGATTTAAAATCCACAAAATTGCTGGGACCTAGGGCACATGTATGGATTGAGATCTATGGGTTACTTGCCTCTCAATTAATCTACAAGATCGGAATAAGCTGATGACCCCTCCTTGGGCAGCGCCAAGAAGTCTCCAGAAATCCTTTGCTCCGGGTTCTAGGGGGTTGCAGGCTGCAGTCCAACGCCAGGGAAGCCTTCTCCTACGTATGGCCTTCCTCCTTGTCGTAGAAGATCACCAGAAAACGCCTCCAGTCGCCGGATCCAAGCCCTCAAGGTCAGTCCTTCCTCTCTCTCTCAGTTAGGGTTTCCTTTCTAGTAAAGAGCCAAGAGAGCTCTCTAGGTTGCAAAAGGGATGTGTTTTACATACTAGGGGACAAGAGGGGCTCGTGCAGGGGTTGAAGGGACAGGTAAAGGCCATTGGGAAGACATCTCCCCAATCAGAAGCCTGGCCCAATGAGTGCTCTCTGCGCTCTGTTGCGCACAGAAAATTAGGGATATTGACGTCCACATCCATGGACGGCTACATTAGGGTTGGCGTCAGTCGATATGGACGCTGACATATCATGGGCGTCCATCCATGTTGACGCCAAGACACTCTTCTGCCAGAACTTAAAATCATGCAGAACCATGCTTAATCCACACATATATGCACATGAAACCTATGTAGTATAGTGTATACACCACTACACCATGTAAACATCCAATATTTACTACTAATCCTACACATACATACATAGGTACATCAAGATAATAACACGTACATGAATATCTTCATACGCATACAATGTATATATATATATATATATATATATATATATATATATATATATATATATATCTATATATATATACATATATACACACAACATGACTCAACACACAAGAATTGTGTTTACACTACGTATATACATACAATGTATAAGGTATAATATGTATATTACTACACCGTGCAATCCATAACATTTATACCTGGGCATACACATGCATACATAAGTACACCAAGATAAGATGTACGTAGGTATCTACCTATGCGTACATGAGGTTTTACATAAGCGTGACTCAATCACGCGGCAAAATAAAATGACAAGAATTGCGAGGCTTCACAATCATTAGGAGGCAATATGAATTAAGTTAGCTAGGAATAATCATTCAATAAAGTAGTTCTTGCTTGCACTCCATACGTACATGCAATGTACGAAGTACAATGTACACATTAACTACACCACGCAAGGACAATGTTTACAATTAAACATACACATGCATACATAGGTATACCAAGGTGTTATGTATATAGAATTAGGTATACAATTATCACACGCATAAGATAACCTACATACGTACATACACATACGCACTTCATATATTCGCACACAATACCTATGAAATGGGCAATATAAGGTATACTTCAATATTTAGATAGTACATGCAAATGTTAAATAGATACCTTATACACAAAATTGGCCAATTACTCATATTCACGATAATAATATACATTCACGCATATACACATGAAAAATTTATATCTATAATATGCACCATTTTCATGCACGCCATTTATGCAAGAACAAGTAACATCATATACATAAAATAGAAGCGGGAAAAAGAAAATTTTGGGGCCTTACATGGACAGATGAAGATAAGAAGAAGATATCCCTCAACAGCAAAGCTAAGAGTATATTGTGATGTGCTCTTAGTAAGAAGGAATTTAACAGAATTTCAGCCTGTAAATTAGCCATGGAAATGTGGGAAAAGCTCAGACTCACATATGAAGGAACTGACAAGGTAAAAGAAACAAGAATAGACATTCTAGTTGCTCAATATGAAAGATTTCAAATGCATGCAGGAGAGTCCATCACTCTTCTTTTTTGTTTTTGATTGAAGATGGTCCTCAGAAGCTCAATCTAGGAGAGTGCACCCTCCCCCAGAGGGGGAGAATGGACTCACTCCACCAGAGAGTCCCCTGGGCCGAAAAATTATATAGAAATTGGGAATACATGTAGCCGCTGAACCTGATTACATCAACCTAACATGGCAAACGCCCATTTTATCTAACATAATTGGCCCCTTACATTTATGAGGGACACTGGTAGGACCCCAAAACACGTTATTCCCCTTAACCTGACAACTATAATTCACCAGAGCATCAGCTACTTGGTTGATCTCCCTATAAACATGACATAACAAATACGCCTTATCCTTGAGCATAGAAGATGCCTCCCGCCACCACCGATATACCAGCCAAGATGGGCAGCGACCAGTCTGCATAGAAGTCACCAAAGCCAGAGAATCCAAATTTACCATTGATAGCTGCATCCCAAGTTGATCCACCAAGCGAAGACCATCACATAACGCTCTAACTTCAGCAATCATGTTCTTGCCATAGCCAAAAAAAATGTGCAAAAGCAACCCAAACAGAACCATGCATATCACGAATACAACCTCCACCACCGCACACACCAGGATTTCCTTGCTAGCACCATCCACATTTAATGAGAAATCAGATAAGGGAGGTATCTAGCGAATAAACTTGCATTGTTTAATTCTGCATTGTGGAAAAACTCCAAGCTGATGAAGAACCTTTAACTCATCAGGAATGGCGTCCACAGCAAATTGCAGCTTAGATAAAGAATGCACAATTCTAAATTTGATATTGCTAATAACCAACGGAGCTGAGGTCCTCCTATATTCTCATACCTGGCGAGGCATCTACCCTTCCAAATTTCCCAGAGGACAAGGATAAAGCAATGGAGGGAAACATATCCAAAAGGAGATGAAATATTTGTAGTAGATAGAAAGCTCCACACCCTCGCCATTATGCTACTGTGAAGATGAACCTTAGGACTGATTAGAGGAGAAAACCAATTCCAAAGGGAAACGCTAAATCACCATGAATAAATAGGTGGTTGAGGTCCTCATACTGAGGACTACGACAGCAAGAGCAGTAGGAAGCCAGTTGTATTCCACTCTCCATAATTCTTTGGTTAACGGCCACAGCTCTATTAATCAGACACCAGCAGAACAAAGAAGCTCTCCTGTTAAAGGAATGGTGCCACATCTTCTTCAGTGCCGGCCTTTTGATCCCAATATTTCTAACCAAATTGTATGTCGATTTAGAAGAGCAAATCCCATCCTTGGAGGCCCCCCCAAATGCATTTATCTTCGTCATCATTGAGGGTAACTCCCTGCAAGGTCCCATTCGGCAGTAAGTCTCTTATAGGATGATGGGCATTAGTAATCGCCTCGTGAAGAGAAATCCTCCCAGCATCATAATTAGAACTAAGTAGCTCAGACAAAGCCCTCTCCCCAAGCCAGACATCAGATAGCAAATCGATTTTACAGCCATTTCCATGTATTCATCTAGAATTTTCCTTAATGAGAAGGAGAGCCTTGGTTCTAGTCTTGGAGGAGAATCCCGGTAAATGAGTATAGCTGCTAGAGTGGTGGCGCCTTCTTGCTTTTGTATCCCAGAAGGAAGAACCATGCAAAATGTTCCATAGATACTTCACCGCCAATGCCATTTGCACCTGTTGAAGATCCTGAACACCCAAGCCACCCTCCTCGAAAGGATGTTTTATAGTAGCCCATGCCACCCAGTGGCGCCTACGGCTTCCATCAGGCCCATTCCAGAAAAAGGAAGCAGAAATTCTGTCAAAATAACTAAGAACACTTATAGGAATGGAAGAAGACGCAGCCAAATAAATCGGTAAAGAGGCTAGCACAGAGTTAATAAGGGTAACTCTACCAGCTTGGGATAAGAGCCTAGGTTTCCAAGTAGCAAATTTCCGATTGAGCTTATCAATGAGGGTTGAAAGTCAGGAGCATGGAGTCTTCCAAGACGCAAGGGGATGCCCAGATAATGAAGGGGACCATTCTGCCTTTTGAAACCAGTAGCTATCTGAATTCTGTTAACCATGTGGGCTGGCGTCTTATGGGAAATCATAAAGCTACTCTTAGAGGCGTTGATTTGTTGACTAGAGCTACTAGAATCTTCACTCAAAAAGTCCATGAACTTTTTATATTAATAATTCCTCCATTCAAGAAAAAAAGTGTATCGTCCGCATAAAGGAGATGGGATATCATCGGACAATTTCTCGGACCTGCATAAGATTTTAAAAAAACTTATCTGAACCATATACCTGATGCCCTGCTAAGCGCTTCCTCCATCATTATAAAAAGAGCGGGAGCGATCGGGTCCCCTTGTCTTAGACCCTAGTCGAATGAAAAATCCGGATGGAGAGCCGTTGAATAAAACAGAGAACCAGCAGTTAGATAACCAACATCCCAATATAAGACATGAACCGATTAGAGAACCCGAAATTTTTTTACAACTTCTAAGATGAAATCCACTCCACAGTGTCATAGCTTTCCTGATGTCAAGTTTGAACAAGACATTACGACCCCTGACCTTTCTATCAATATCTCTCACAAGTTGCCGGGCCAGGGAAACATTATCTATTATAGACCTGCCTTTAACAAAGGCCCTTGCTCCGCAGAGAAACATGGGGAAGGATATCAACAAACTGCCACATAAAATCTAGAAAAACATTTTTTAAGAGAAGTTGCATAAACTAACTGGTCTGAAATCACCAAAGGAGACCGGATTCTCAATTTAGGAACAAGGGCAATTAATGAAGAAGTCACCCCTCTGGGGAGAGGAAAACCTTGGAAGAAACTAGAAACCACAGCAACAACCTCCTGGTGAATAATACCCCAACAAGAAGTAAAGAAATGACCAGTAAATCCATCTGGGCCTAGCGCACCATTAGCATTTAGACTCCACACAGCCGCCTTGATTTCTTCCTCAGAAGGAGTAGCAGTGAGCATATTATTTTGATCCTCCGATACAATAGCAGGGATAACATCCAGGATACGATCAGCTATGACATGATCAGATGATTGCAGAATTGAATTAAACTAATTAACAGCCTCTTGCTTAAGATTGTTTTGGTCCTCCTCCCAGACGCCATTAACCTTCAGCCTATGGATATAGTTACACCTCTGATTGCTTGGACCACTGCATGGTAAAAGGCAGTGTTTTGTCACCGTTATCCATCCATTGCATGCGTGCCTTTTGAGCCCAGAATATTTCTACACAGTTAATAGTTATTCTCCATTTGCATTAGCTCTCTCCATCGCGGACCGGTTGGTAGGAGTGGGATCAGCATCAAATGCTTCTTGCATCATCCTAACTTTCTCTTCATGGAGCTTTAGATTATCATTAATATTTCCAAAGGTTTCTTTATTCCAGGTTCAAAGGGCACTTCGAACAGCTTTTAACTTGTGATGGAGAACAACAAAGGGATGATAATGCCATTCCGTAGGAGCTTCCCACGCCATTTTGACAGTGTCCAAAAAAGTTTCATGAGAGATCCACATTGACTGAAAAGTAAACCTCGCCAAATAAGGAGATGGCAGAGTGATATTAACCAGAAGAGGAGAATGGTCCGACATTCCTTTAGGAAGATGTCTCACCTGGAGGCCCTTGCAACTGTCATTACAAATAGAATTAATTATGAACCTATCCAGCCTGGCCTTCACAGACGCTAAGCCAGTATGTTTGTTAGTCCAGGTATAATCAGAACCAATATAGCCCATGTCTATGAGAGAAGCAGCAAAGATGAAGGCGTTAAACTCAAGCATGTCATGTAAATTCACCGGTCTTCCTCCTTTCTTCTCAGAAGGCAAAGCAACACAGTTAAAGTCTCCCCCTATCAACCAGGGCACATCCACATTAACAGAAAAGGTTAATAAATCATCAAATAACATACGTCTACTACTAGCCTGGCAACTAGCATAGACCACAGTAATAAGGAAAGAAATCCTATCATCCTGCTGCAAACCCATGGTAATATGTTGATCAGAAGAGTGAACCATTTGGAGAGGAATATTACGCCATAAAAACCCATAATTTAGATACATCCCCATTTACCTAAAACTCTTTCCATGCACAGAAAATGGCGAACAATCTGCCGGTCCATAGAAACTTTTGGTTTACAAGAGCAAGAAAATCCACCATGTTTCTTTTAATAATTCTTCTTAGCGATCGCCTGGAGGCCAATTTAACAACTCCCCTAATGTTCCAGTACAATAAAGGGAAGTTTATGAGGATGAGTAACCAGAGGAAAGACCCACTGCCGCCTTTACCTTCAACCGGGTCATTGTGCCCGCTATCGTCAGCTGTCTCTCCTTCAGAAACTTCCCAGTAGCAGGCATGTAAATATTCTCCATATCAGCCAACATGGAAGCCTTGTTGAGGATTGATTGAGGAGGTTTAAATTAGGAATGTCCACATGCGGCAAGGAGTCTTCTCCGGCACACAACAGTCACCGGAGGAAGCCTAACAGCTACCTCACCCACTGCAAGAACCCTGTATTAACATCACCGGACGAAGACAGTTGCAATGGAGGACCAAAAGAACTCTCATGCATAACTGAAAGATTAACCCCGTTCATGTTAGGGTTGTCATCCACCTCCAGCGGCAGATCCTTGTCCTCAACGTGAACCACTTCTGTATGAACACCAGATGAAGACACATGAGCACATTAGTCTAAAAGTGGGGCATAATAAGAACCTCTTTACCCTTTGTGTATGAGATGAGAGACCATGAGCAGCATCAATGACGGTCTTCCCGACACCAGATGGTTCCTGCACCCCAGACATGCTATCGTACTGCTGACCGACCACTTCCTGGGCCTCAAGATTCAGTGGAGCAGAGACAGATGGAACTGGTGACCCCTCTGTAGAAGGGACAATCTCCATAACCGGGCCCAGGCTATTTCCTTTCCCCTTCACACCAAGCATGTCCTGAAGTCCCTTAGGACGCCATGATCTTTTCAATGTTGGAATTTCCTTCTGCTTCTTTTCCAGGAGATTGTCGTTTAACTGATTAGTAGCAACACCTTCCGCATCCTTATTCTTCTTTTTACATTCCTTCTCCACATGCCCAAGCTTCTTATAGAAACTGCAAACCGCTGGAACCCTGTAATAGTTCACCTTTTGCCAAAACCCATCCATCTCACAACCTATCCAAATCCTATCAGGTCTTGCCTTGGCCACATCCAACTCAACGCAAACAAAAGCCTCCTGAGTTTGGGTTAAAGCCATGGTAGGCTCATATATTCTCAGAACCTGTCCCAGATTCCCAGCAATAGATTTTAAGAAGTCCTGGTAATAGTAGTTCACAGGAAGCATGGGGAAGCCGACCCAGATTGGCATGGTAGTGGGGTCAACATTAAAATCAAAGTGTGCCTCCCACTTAAAGAATCGGTATAGCAGCCCCTTGATATACAAACTCCTCTGGAGGATAACCTTTAAATACTCCTCCTCCACCTTAAACCCCAACAAAAGATGTCTATGATTGAGAGAGCTAACTATAAAATCTTCCTTGAGACCCAACCTTTGAGAGAGACAACTCTTGAATTCGGGATGGAACTCCTACCATAAGCACATCGAACAATAACAGCAAGCTTTAAAGTTGCGATAGACATACAACCTCCTGCTGAGTGAAGAACACTGTTGGCTCTCCTGAATCCATGAAACCGGCAATTTAATGCCAATAGAGACGATGGAGGTGGTTTGGAAGCAGAGATTTGAGCATATGTCCTCCGCCCAGAGAGAGACTCCTCTGCATGCGAAGAACCCCTCCAACCTCTTGCACTGCCATAGCACCAGACGCACAACCCGCCAGCCTAAGGCCGGAGGCCAAAAACCAAAAGCACCAACGAACCTAAATTCCAAAGCTTCTCTCACTAAAAATTAGAGAGAGAGTACTCGTAGCTGAACTTCTGAGAGTCCATCACTCAAATGTACAGCAGATTCACAGACATCACCAACGATTTGCCTGGGCTTGGAAAAACGTATGAGATCGGAGACATGGTGAGAAAAAATATTAAGATCCATGCCAGCCTCATGGACTGCAAAAGTGACAGCTATAGAAGAAGCCAACGACCTCAGGAGAATGTCACTTGAGAAACTCATTGGGTCGTTAATGGCTCATGAAAAATATGGAAAGGCTGGGGAGAATCCTCTAGTAGAAAGAAACACAGCAATGCTCTCAAGGCCACAGAAGACACATCTGATGGTGAGTCAGTGAGTGATAAGAACAATGAGAGCAGTGAAGATGAAGAAGCTTTCTCTCTAGAAGACTGCAACGTATATGGCCAAAAAGAAGTTTCAATCAGGAAGGAGATATTTCAAGAAAGGTAAAGACTTCAAAAGACCAGAAGGGAAAGAAGTCAAGAAATCTGAACCCATATGCTACGAGTGCAAGAAGCCAGGACACATCAAAGCTGAGTGTCCAATGTAACGTCGCGCGTTTTTCGGATCCCCGTGGATCCAGGTTTAGTGGGTTTAGTGGCCCATGTGAGGCCCATTAGTGTGGTGTGTTTCTTACTAGATCCTTACCGGGTTTGGTTTGGGTCGTGTGGTGTTCAGCTTGCTGGACACAGTGTACAGTGTGTTGGCGTCCAAGTGGTGAGTCGATTGTGTGTTGACGGCAGTGGTGTGCCGTTAACATGGTGTTAATGTCCATCGATGAGGACGTTGACTGTTGAACTTGGCGTCAGGCTTTGTGGACGTCTCGTTGTGGCGGTTGGTTAAACGGCCAAAGGGTTGACGTTAACCTGGTATGCCTGTGTTTTTATGGCAGACCCGAGCTCTGTTCTTTCCCCTCTCTCTCCCTTCCTCTTCCCCCACCTTTACCCTTGAGCTTCTTCGCGAGTTCTGACGGTCGGCGGGAGCTCGTGGGAAGGCCGTGGTGCGCGTGGTAGCGGCAGATCGGGCAAGGAATGACGGATTGGAGTGCGGGTGTTCGTGGGACGTTTCTCGGGTTTCGGCGTGATTCGAGATTCTTCGGGAGTTTAATTGCGTTTCTGAGGTAGGGGTCGAGCCCTGTTAGCTTGTTAGAAACATTAAAACACGACTTAATCACTTGAACAGCATTTTTATTGTATTTTCGGATCAAGTCATACCATGCGGGGTTAAAGGGTGGTTTGATGAATTTAATGTGTAAAGCATGTTGTAATGGGTTGTTCCGGGTTCTAGTATGTTAAAGGAACCATTTTTATATGTTTTTCTGTAGTTTAAACGGTGGAAAACCTGTAGAGCTGGATTAGGGTTTCTGCAGGGTTTTAGGCCGGAGAACTTGGCGTCAAGATCGCTTGCCGCCAAGATCACCAGCCGGGAGATAGACGGCTAGATCTCTTGCCGTTTACTTCCTTCAAACGGCAGTCGATGTTGCCGCCAACTGTGCATGTATCCATGCAGTGTGTTACGTAGTTTTCCTGGTTATGAATATTGTTTGTGTGATTGTGTGTGCATGGCGATGACCGGTGTGAGCCAGTGCACTTGTTATGCTCTTGGAGCATACTGCTCATGTAATGGGCATGTTTTATGTGAATAAGGTATGATGTACATGGTGGTTTAATTATGTGTATGTGTTGTCCATGTGTTGGACATGTGGTTACGTGGAAGACGTGTGGTACACCATCCAGGGTGTAATATACACGTATTGCCTACGTGGTTTGAGTGTGTGTGTGCTACACACTCTGTTGTAATATAATTCTGGTAATTTATCGTAGTAACTGGGCAGTGAGGTTCTTGTGTGAGCCTAGCCATGACTTGTGGTGTTTGGGCAGTGAAGGTCCACATTGACCTAGCCCTGGTTTGTTGTTGTCTTTTGAATAGTGTTATATTGATTTATGTGTTAAATGGTCTATGTTGCCACGAAGGTCATTTCGTGACCAATGATAGGCAAGCTTGTGGTTCAGTTATGTGTTGGTGTGGGATAGCTTTGGGGTCACACGGTGACCGATGTTAAGCTAATCCTAACACTTGTATATTGTGAATTATAAGAAAAGGTTATATGTGTAGTATCGTGGTTTGTGCTAGCCGAGTGTGGTGGTCCGGCGCCTATTCGGAATGCCTCTCTAGTCGGGTACCCCAGGTTCTTTGTGAGCCAGGCACGTGTGTTTGTTGTGCTCGGGGTTTTGTCCGGTACTTGTGTTGTACCGTTGAGGTCTGTGTCGTCTTTCTGGACACCCTCACTCTTGTGCTTGAGTTGTACGTCCGGCTGAGGGAAAGACAGCAGTAGGGCAGCGGCTTGTGTTGTGGGTGTGTAGTCGCTTGTAGCGCGCTCGTAGTTGGGGGTACGGACACCAGTAGTCGACACTGGTCCCCAGCTAGTCCTGTTTCCAATGCCTCACTTTAGAGTGCTCCGGCCAGAGACTCTAGAGGTGCCAGGCATGGGCCTGCAGTTGTGTGTCTGCAGGTGTGGTGTTGGTTGGTCTCCACAGTTGTTTGACTTCTTCCTAGTGGAGCGGCAGTTGGACCTTTCGTCCGTGACTGCGAGACTGAGAGGTAGTTCTGTGTTGTGTTTGTCCGGTTGGATATTGGCTTGATCAGCCAGTAGTCCGTTCCCGTGTGGTGGCGTCGTTCTTTCTGACTCGTGCTTTGCTTACGCTAGTTGTAGCTTGACTCGTGCTTTGCTACTTGTCGTAGTTCGTGAGTTTGTGACTCGTGGTCGATGTTTGACTTGTTCGAGATGTGCCCTGGTGTTGGCACAGTTGTGATTCAGTTGTGGTTTGTGTGACTCGTCGATTAAGGTTTCACCTGTAATATTGTGCTTAATTAAAAGTATATATAATTATGGATCAGTGTGGTGTTTATCACCTACTTATACCCTTGTTGGGTGTTTGAGTTGTGGTACCTAGAGTAGTAGGTACCTATTTCCTTCGAAGGTTACTTTGTAGTTTTGTGGTGGTACATTGTGTACCAATCTTTCCGGGTACTTGTGTGTTGTGGAGGTCTTGTAGTTTGACCTGCCACTTGTGTATCCTAACTATTCTAAGTAGATCTTTGTATATAATTTATTGTGGATTAGTTTGTGATTATTAATTATGTTACTTTGTGGGAATTTTTCCGATGAGGCTTATGGCCTAGGCATATTGTGATTTAGTTGAGCTGTGCCGTGGAGGCCGTGTGAGACCTTCCACTTGTTGAGTTTTACTCTTCTTGGATATGATTCCAATTATAGCTTTAGTGTGTTATGGATTGGCTTCGTGTTAGCCAGTCCATTACCTTTGAGTAGTTCTGTTGTAAAGTGGTTTGGAGTATAAAGGACCAGCTCTTTATTAGCAGTCCTATTACTCAAGTGTTTGAGGTTCGCCTGTGAAGCTTGTAGCCTGGGCAGTGACTTGCCTGTGTAGCTTATATTTTAGGCAACCCATTGTTGTAGCAGTGTGCAGTGAGACGGTGGTTTAGGCACTTGGTTGTTGGGCTGACTAATGATATTATGTTAGTCCTGTAGTCCTACTTTTCTTCTGGACTTCTTTATGTTTATTATAGATCATGTTTAATGTTATTATTGTAATGATGTGAGCATGAAATGGTTTGGCTATTATTGTTGCCAGTGAGACCCATTGGGGTCGAGGTGTTTGTGGTTACCGTGTTGTTTTGGGTAGCCCCTACTGAGCCAGTGACTTGTTGAGGCTCACTCCCTACAGTTCTTTTCAGGGCTTGCCGTGTGTTGGCTTGCAGTGGCGTTGCGTCAGACTTGTACCACCAGCAGTAGTAGTTTAGTAGTTAGGGTTGTGTGAGCTTGTGCTCCCTCGGGGTATGCCCTAGGTAGTTGTACTCTTTTTAATTGGACATGTTTTAATGTAATGGGACAGTTGTACAAATTTGTGAACAGATATGAGCACATGTACTTCTTGTGTTTTATATTCTTGTGGTTTGTCTTTTTGTACTCTTACTGGACTCGTGTGTGAGATACCCCTTGCGACACTTCGTGCGTTCGCGGGAGGCGGATCTGGATATGGAGTCTTAATGGGCATAATACCCCAGTCCGTTACATCCAAAGTTAAAGAAACTGAGTTCAAGAAGAAGGAAACGTAAAGAAGT
>CM024758.1:112175801-112243861 GCA_014218235.1 Colocasia esculenta
TCTCATTACATGCTAAATCTTATAGAATGTCCACATGTGTAGAATTGATTAATAATGAATGGAAAATAGGTAATAAAATGGTTAGGAGTAAATTAAAATAGCTCTAATAGTGGCTGAAATTTATTGCAGCCATGGCTTCGCGTGGTAGACGTGGCGGTGCTCCTGCTCGTGAGGACGAGCAGAGACGTGAGGAGCAGGCTGAGCAGCGGGCCCCGGCATCTCAGGGTCCTGTACTTCCCCCACCGCCGCCAGTAGATTATGGAGTGTTCATGCAAGGTTTGGTGTAGGCCATGCAGACGCAGGCCCACACCCAGGCTGCACTCCAGGCTCAGTTGGAGGCTCAGGTTAGAATAATGAAACAAAGAGTAGTCTGCTTTATTTAATGACATGATGTTGTGTTGAAATATGCGTTGCTTGTTGTTTGATGTAGCAGGCTCAAGCTCCAGCTCAAGACCATGGTGGACCTTCCATCATGGAAAGATTCAAGAGGATGTTGCCACCCTCTTTAAGGGGGAGAGCGACCCGTTGCTAGCTGAGAGCTGGATGAGGGAGATCGAGAAGATCTTCCGGGAATTAGGTGTGCGGACGATGATAAGGTTACTTTAGCCACCTATATGCTACAGGTATGTGCTAGTTTATTTGTTTATATCCCTTGTAAGTTGAAGTTGTTAGTGGGTGCTTATGAAGGTCGTTTGCATGAGAGAGCTGATGTGGTGGGCTTCCTTACTGCGTACACGGTTTGAGGACGGAGCTATTGACGTGGCTTGGGACGAGTTCATGAGGCTTTCGGGCCTAATTTATCCCCGAGCATATCAGGACAGGATGGAGCAGGAGTTCCTCTCCTTGACCCAGGGCTCCATGACCGTGCTCGAATACGAGGCCAGGTTTGCAGAATTATCTAAATATGCACCTCATATCGTGACAGATGAGCGCAGGAAAGCAAAGAAGTTCGTGATGGCCTGAAGCTATGACTGAGGACAAGGCTAGTGACGTTTGACCATCGTACCTTGGACGAGGCCCTTAGCACTGCTTGTAGGCAGGAGGGCGAGATGCAGCAGTATCTGGAAGAGAAGAAGGCTTCGCAGAAGAGGCCTGCAGCTACGTTCCAGCGGCAGGACAAGAAGAAAGCAGTATACCAGGCACCGCAGCATCCAGTCACAACCAGCAGTGCACAGGTACCTTCTCAACGTTCCCCTGGTGTGAAGAAGGAGTGTCCCCATTGCGGGAAGACACACGGTGGTTCCGAGTGTTGTATGATTGCGGGGAAATGCTTGAAGTGCGGAAGCAGCGACCACAAGATCAAAGATTGTCCGAGACTTCAGCAGGGAGTCCAGCGCGGAGCGCCAGCCCCAGTAGCGGTAGCAGCAGCAGCGCCAGCTACATGATGACTAGGAAGGCCTCGAGCCCCAGCTCGAGTGTTTGCCCTAGCACGAGAGGATGCCGAGCAGGCGGAGCATGTCACCGAAGGTATGGGTTTTACTTCTAGGTGTGCACGCTCGGGTTTTGTTGATACAGGTGCCACTCACTCGTTCATTTCCGAGCGGTTCGCTAGGCAGTTAGCTCTAGAGTCAGGCGTAGAGTCTGAGGATTTAGAAGTCATGTTGTCTGTACACACACCTGCGGTAGGTTTATCGACTAGGAAGTGCATTCCGTTCGTACCGGTGTGCATTGAAGATAGGGTTTTAGATGGGTGTTCTTCTGCTAAAGATGAAGGACTTTGATGCTATTCTTGGTCTGGATTGGCTAGAGGAGCACTATGCGTTAGTAGATGTCGTCGGAAGAAGATTGTTTTCCGCATTCCTGGTGAGGACGAGTTCTCTCATCCCTTGCCAAGGAACTTGGCGGGAAAGTTGGTCATCTCTGCCATGAAGGCGATGCGCATGGTGAACAAGGGTTGTGACGCTTTTCTTGCCAGCGTGGTATTAGTACCAGAGGCTGATGAGTCACCTACTCTTGCAGAGATCGAGGTAGTGCAGATTTTCCAGACGTCATTCCCGATGATCTGTCTGGATTGCCACCGGATAGAGAGATAGAGTTCACCATAGAGTTGCTTTCGGGCACCTCTCCTATCTCAAAGGCTCCATATCGGATGGCACCTGCGGAGTTAGCTGAGTTGAGGAAGCAGTTGCAAGAGTTGCTAGATAGGGATTTATTCGCCTAGTGGTTCCCTTGGGGCGCACCTGTCTTTATTTGTAAAGAAGAAAGATGGGTCATTTAGGCTATGCACGATTATAGAAAGCTAAACCAAGTGACAGTAAAGAACAAGTCCCTTGCCTCGGATTGATGATTTGTTTGACCAGTTGCAAGATGCATAAGTCTTTTCTAAGATTGATTTGCGATCTGGTTATCATCAGTGAGGATTCGGAGTGAGAATGTGTCCAAGACGGCATTTAGATCCCGTATGGACATTATGAGTTTTTGGTTCTTCCTTTCGGATTGACCAACGCCCCTGCAGCGTTCATGGATCTCATGAACCGGGTTTTTTAGGCCTTATTTAGCTAGCTTTGTTGTGGTGTTTATTGATGATGTGCTGGTCTACTCTCCGGATGAGGCCACACACCGTCAGCATTTGAGGGTAGTGTTAGAGGTCCTTCGTGAGCACAGGCTGTATGCTAATTCAGCAAGTGCGATTTCTGGTTGCGCGAGGTTCATTTCCTCGGGCATGTTATCTCCGGTGCTGGTGTTGCAGTTGATCCAGCAAAGGTCCAGGCAGTTATGGATTGGGAAACTCCCAAGACCCCTTCGGAGATTCGTAGTTTTCTGGTTTGGCTGGTTACTATCGGCGATTCATTGAGGGATTTTCATCCATCGCCGCCCCATGACTCAGCTCACCAGAAAGGGAGTGAAGTTTGTTTGGCCCGAGAAGTGTGAGAGTAGTTTTCAATTGTTGAAGACTAAGCTCACGTCAGCTCCGGTGTTAGTCTTGCTGAGCGGGTAGAGGGTTTTGCTATCTACACGGATGCGTCTCGGGGGCCTTGGTTGCGTTTTGATGCAGCAAGGGAGGGTAGTGGCTTATGCTTCTCGTCAGTTGAAAAAGCATGAGAAGAACTATCCGACCCATGATTTGGAGCTTGCAGCAGTGGTTCATGCACTAAAAATCTGGAGACACTATCTTTATGGTGTCAGATTGAGGGTTTCACCGACCACAAGAGCTTGAAGTATCTTTTCTCCCAAAAGGAATTAAACCTGAGGCAGAGGAGATGGATTGAGTTCTTGAAGGACTATGACTTCGACCTCAGTATCACACTGGGAAGGCGAATGTCGTAGCTGATGCCCTGAGTAGGAAGAGGTTTCTCTCCAGAAGGATTGGAAGATGTGGAGGATGCGGCGTGTGCGATGGCTGAGTTAGAGCCCTTATGTCAAGCCTTTAGCTCAGTTGTCTCTTAGGTCTTCTGTGTTGGATGAGGTAATCAAGCAACAGAAAGCTGACCTAGACTCCAAGAGTAGTGGGCAAGGCGGGCATTGCTCGTGATGAGGATGGTGTGATTAGGTTTCATCATCGCGTCTGTGTCCCTGATTGATAGAGGTCCGTGAGCATGTGTTAGCGGAGGCTCATAGATCGCGATTCTCTATTCATCGGGTAACACCCAAGATGTACTAGGATTTGAAGAGGTCCTTTTGGTGGTCCGACATGAAGAGGGATGTGGCGGATTATGTATCCGATGTTTAGTATGCCAGCAAGTGAAAGCCGAGCGGCAGCGACCATCTGGCCTTATGCAGAAGATGGAAATCCCAGTGTGGAAGTGGGAAGCTGTCATATGGATTTTGTTTCGGGTTTGCCTCGATCTTAGACGGGGCAATGACTCGATTTGGGTAGTCGTAGATAGATTCTCGAAGACTGCGCATTCTTGCCTATGAAGAAGAAGCAGTCAGTAGAGACCTTGGCTAGATTGTATGTCAGTAGCATCATTAGATTCATGGTCTGCCGAAGTCGATAATTTCGGATCGAGATCCGAGATTTACTTCGAGGTTGTGGAAGGGTCTTTAGGATGCCTTAGGTTCGGAGCTGAAGCTCAGTTCGGCGTTTCATCCCCAGATAGATGGACAGTCTGAGAGGACTATCCAGACGCTCGAGGATATGTTGAGGGCGTGTGTGCTGGATTGGAAGGATGATTGGGAGCGTCATTTACCTCTAGTGGAGTTCGCATACAACAACAGCTTCATGCGAGTATTGGTATGGCTCCATTTGAGGCGTTGTATGGTAGGCCGTGTAGATCTCCCTTGTGTTGGGAGGAGACAGGCGATAGGCAGTTGATCGGTCTGGAGTTAGTTCAGGAGACTTCGGATAAGATCCAGCTTATCAGGAAGAGGCTTCTTGCGGCCCAGGATAGGCAGAAGATCTACGCCGATAACATGAGAACGAATTTAGAGTTCGAGGTAGGTGAACATGTCTTCTTGAAGATATCACCTACGCGTGGTGTGGTTAGATTGGCAGGCATAGTAAGTTGAGCCCTAGATTCATTGGCCCATATGATATCTCAGACGATTGGGCAACGTGGCATATGAGCTAGCTTTACCCCCAGCTTTAGCTAGTGTTCATCCCGTTTTCCACGTATCTATGCTCCGGAAGTATGTCCGAGATCCATCTCATGTGATTAGCCACGAGCCAGTGGAGATACAGCCAGATCTGTCGTATGAGGAGCAACCAGTAGCTATCTTGACCGGAAGGTTCAGCATCTCCGGAACAAGAGTACTGCGTCGGTAAAGGTTTTATGGCGGAACTTCTCGCGAGAGGAGGCTATTTGGGAGCTGAGGATGCGATGAAGAAGAAGTACCCGTTTGTTTGAGTAGTTTGTTTAACTTCGAGGACGAAGTTTCCTTAAGGGGAGAGGTGTAAGGCCCTCGATTTTTGTTGTCTTTTTATTTATTGTATGTTGAGTCATGGTGTGTGTAACTTGTATATTCATATGTAAATAGCTATGTACATATTAGCTAGTTAATTATGTATGCATATGTATAATTAGATGGTAAATATTATTTGAATGCATGGTGCAATAGTGTATACATTATACTACCTAGGTTTCATGTATATATGTATAGATTAAGCATGGTTTCTGCATGATTTAAGTTCTGGCCGAAGGGCCATTGGCGTCAACATGGATGGACGTCCATGATGAGTCAGCGTCCACCTCGATGGACGCCAATGCTTATATAAACGTCCAGAGATATGGACGTCTACTTCTCTGACATGCATGCGCAGCAGACCCCGAAACTCCGGGGGCAAGCAAGCCCAACCATTGGGGAGAAGTCCCCAACGGCTATCAGACATCCCATCACATCCTCCAGGATATCCCAAACCCTTCTCCTATAAACTAAACCCTTTGCAACCTGCAAGGACTTCTCTTGGCCTTTTGCAAGAGGAGAGAAAGCCCTAGCTCGAACTGGTGGAGAGCTAGACTTTGCATGCTTTGATCCGGCGGGTTGGGGCTTCATCCGGCGATCTACAGCAACTAGAAGCTAGCTTGACATAGGAGGAGGCTTCCCCGACCACGGACTGGAAGCTACAACACCACAGACCCAGAGGAGAGCTCTTTTGGAGGCTTCTTGGGACTGCCCAAGGAGAGCTTCAACGACACCTTTGATCCCTTTGGAGATTTATTAAGAGGCAAGTAACCCACCACTTCGTCCATGTATGTGTCTAGGAGGTTTCTATCATTTTTTATGAGATTTTATCGTGTCCTGGATTCCCCCATTCTTCTTGTATTTGGAGCTCGGTCTGTCTTTTTGCACAGACCGGAACTTGACGGAAAGATCCCTTGCCGTCAAGCTCTTCGATTAGCGGGCCAACGATATTGCCGTTAAGCTCCTTTAACGCCAGACTGTGCCGTTAAGTTCTTCAGGACAGAACAGTGAGCTGTTCTCTCCTCCTATATGATAAATTTCCGATGTGTTTCGTATGAGGATATATTGTAAACATATACGTTATGTAATATGAATGGTGGAATGTGTGGTGAGACTCTTATGAATTTCTGTAAATGGCATGAATGGTTTTATTTATGAAAATGCATGTACGATAAGACCTTGATCATGTTAGTTACTGTTGCGTAATTCATAAGGAGCTTGAATGCCATAACTTTGTTAGACCTTGAGTAGGTATTTCAGTCTATGTTCTGAAATTTTGGGAAATTTTCCATGCTCAGGTGATTTATTGCAATTTCTGTTTTGGAAATAGAAAACATGCGTAGGTTTTGTAAAATTTACAGTAAATTGTGTGTTGTGCATAAATCCGGGGAAATTCCTGTGACAATGTGTATGTCAGGTTCAGGGCTGTGAACTGTCAAATCTGATATTCATGTTATGTTCCATGTTAAATTGAATTATGAATAGCATGAGACTGAATGTTCTAATTTCTGTAAATATATGATAACTCAGAAAAATCTGGAAATTTGCATGTGAGGTCATGAACCTGCAAATAGTGTGTGGTTAAAATTTCATGTTATTTGGATAACTATAGAGTGCTCTATGAAATTTTCATGCGAAAACGAGTGTTCAATGCATGCTAATATGAACATGGTTGATTATGTATGTTTCAACCTGATTAGTGTAAGGCACTGAATGTTTGATTTCTGTCAACAGTAGCATCATGAATAGGAAAACAGAGCCATGTGTATAAGTGAGAGAATGTGAAGACATGTGTATATCATGAGTAATATGTGTGTTAAAATCGGAATGTGTAATGTGTAAGAATGTGCCATGTGCGACACTGCTTCCATAGAGGGCCGTGGAACCGTACTATGGAAAAGTCCTCATGGGAAGGTTCAATGTGTTAAGATCCTAAGGGCATTAGGATGAAATCCTGGAGGTGGACAAGTACCACTGGTTAGGGTGGAGACTTGTTCTCCGGTCTGCGCAGTCCAAGAGTCGTCACTGTATTGCCTAGGTGGCGTCTATGTGTATGTGTATGTGATGTGTCCTTCTAATGGTGGTTGGACTATGTGTCACGGCACTAAATTGTGAAATGTGAATGTGGGTATGTGTAAATGTGTAGTGTGAATATGTGTAAACATGCAATGTGTAAAAAGAGAACTATGTGAACGAGCAATTGTGCAAACATGTGAACCAATGTGTTAGATTGTGAAATTGTGATCCATGATTTGTTAATGTGAAATAATGTTATAACAGCAACCTAAGTGTATGAAATGATAGTGTGCATGTGCAAGAATGTGTAGAAACCATGATAGGAATGTTTCTTTATGCATGTGAGAACCCCATGTTAGTTGCTATCATGTTGTAGCTTAATGTGATTGAATGAGTAGTAAGCATGTGATAGGATACTTATTTTGGAATGTCTTAAATCATGTACCATATGTTTTAAATTTGTAGAAATACCATGATAGGTTGTCTCTTATCAATGTTCAAGCATGTATATGTTTGCTTCGTGAATTGGAATGTAGAACCTACTGTGATGTATGCATGAATGATGTGTATGGAGTTATTTGCTGAGTCTTTTAGACTCACTCCTTGCTTCGGCGTACAGGTTTAGTTGGTGACCCGACACCTTTGGAGGAGACAGTGGAGGGTGACTCCGAGCGTGGCGAGTAGCTTGGTGGAGTCAACGTTGTGACTTTTGCTTTCATAGTATGTAATGAGGCATTGTAGTAGAACTATTATGTAATTGTGGACAAGCTATGTAATCTGATTTTAGCATTTTATTTATGTGGACTTTAGCTCTTTAATTGCTATATTGATCATGTATGGTTAAATGTGGATGATGAAATGAAAT
Organism: Colocasia esculenta; assembly: GCA_014218235.1. Lineage (NCBI taxonomy): Eukaryota > Viridiplantae > Streptophyta > Magnoliopsida > Alismatales > Araceae > Colocasia > Colocasia esculenta. Next base: position 112,183,525 of record CM024758.1, read on the forward strand.
GACTAGTAGTCTTTTACTTCGCTACTCTGAATTTTGCATTATGAACATCTCAATCATGTGTGTTAGTGCTTGGGTAAATGTCCCACTGTGACGAGACTCACTATACCGACGTGGATTGGTATAATTGTACCGGTATAAGGAGGGTCGTCGCAGAGATTGGTATCAGAGACCGACTTGGTTGAGATTGTACATAAATACCTAAGTCATCATCTTCATTACATGCTAAATCTTTATAGAATGTCCACATGTGTAGAATTGATTAATAATGAATGGAAAATAGGTAAAAATGGTTAGGAGTAAATTAACATAGCTCTAGTGGCTGAAATTTATTGCAGCCATGGCTTCGTGTGGTAGACGTGTGGTGCTCCTGCTCGTGAGGACGAGCAGAGACGAGGAGCAGGCTGAGCAGCGGCCCCGGCATCTCAGGGTCTTGTACTTCCCCCACCGCCGCCATGGATTATGGAGTGTTCATGCAGGTTTGGTGCAGGCCATGCAGACGCAGGCCCACACCCAGGCTGCACTCCAGGCTCAGTTGGAGGCTCAGGTTAGAATAATGAAACAAAGAGTAGTCTACTTTATTTAATGACATGATGTTGTGTTGAATATGTGTGTTTTTGTTGTTTGATGTAGCAGGCTCAAGCTCCAGCTCAGGACCATGGTGGACCTTCCATCATGGAAAGATTCAAGAGGATGTTGCCACCCTCTTTTAAGGGGGAGAGCGACCCGTTGCTAGCTGAGAGCTGGATGAGGGAGATCGAGAAGATCTTCCGGGCTATTAGGTGTGCGGACGATGATAAGGTTACTTTAGCCACCTATATGCTACAGGTATGTGCTAGTTTTATTTGTTTATATCCCCTGTTAAGTTGAAGTTGTTTAGTGGGTGCTTATGAAGGTCGTGTTGCAGGAGAGAGCTGATGTGTGGTGGGCTTCCTTACTGCGTACACGGTTTGAGGACGGAGCTATTGACGTGGCTTGGGACGAGTTCATGAGGCTCTTTCGGGCCAAATTCGTCCCCGAGCATATCAAAGGATAGGATGGAGCAGGAGTTCCTCTCCTTGACCCAGGGCTCCATGACCGTGCTCGAATACGAGGCCAGGTTTGCAGAATTATCTAAATATGCACCTCATATCGTGACAGATGAGCGCAGAAAAGCAAAGAAGTTCGTGATGGGCCTGAAGCCATCACTGAGGACAAGGCTAGTGTGTTTGACCATCGTACCTTGAACGAGGCCCTTAGCGCTGCTTGTAGGTAGGAGGGCGAGATGCAGCAGTATCTGGAAGAGAAGAAGGCTTCGCAGAAGAGGCCTGCAGCTACGTTCCAGTGGTAGGACAAGAAGAAAGCAATATACCAGGCACCGCAACATCCAGTCACAACCAGCAGTGCACAGGTACCTTCTCAAAGTTCCCTGGTGTGAAGAAGGAGTGTCCCCATTGCGGGAAGACACACGGTGGTTCCGAGTGTTGGATGATTGCGGGGAAATGCTTGAAGTGCGGAAGCAGCGACCACAAGATCAAGATTGTCCGAGCAGGAGGGCATGTCACCGAAGGTACGGTTTTACTTCTAGGTGTGCACGCTCGGGTTTGTTTGATACGGGTGCCACTCACTCGTCATTTCCGAGCGGTCGCTAGGCAGTTAGCTCTAGAGTCAGGTGTAGAGTCTGAGGATTTAGAAGTCTCGTTGTCTGTACACACACCTGCGGGTACGGTATCGACTAGGAAGTGCATTCCGTCGTTACCTGTGTGCATTGAAGATAGGGTTTTATATGGGTGTTCTTCTTGCTAAAGATGAAGGACTTTGATGCTATTCTTGGTCTGGATTGGCTAGAGGAGCACTATGCGTTAGTAGATTGTCGTCGGAAGAAGATTGTTTTCCGCATTCCTAGTGAGGAGGAGTTCTCTCATCCCCTGCCAAGGAACTTGGCGGGAAAGTTGGTCACCTTTGCCATGAAGGCGATGCGCATGGTGAACAAGGGTTGTGACGCTTTTATTGCCAACGTGGTATTAGTACCAGAGGCTGATGAGTCACCTACTCTTGCAGAGATCGAGGTAGTGCAGGATTTTCCAGACGTCTTTCCCGATGATTTGTCTGGATTGCCACCGGATAGAGAGATAGAGTTCACCATAGAGTTGCTTCCGGGCACCTCTCCTATCCCAAGGCTCCATATCAGATGGCACCTGCGAGTTAGCTGAGTTGAGGAAGCAGTTGCAAGAGTTGCTAGATAAGGGATTATTCGCCCTAGTGTTTCCCTTAGGGCGCACCTGTCTTATTTGTAAAGAAGAAAGATGGGTCACTTAGGCTATGCATCGATTATAGAAAGCTAAACCAAGTGACAGTGAAGAACAGGTATCCCTTGCCTCGGATTGATGATTTGTTTGACCAGTTGCAAGATGCATCAGTCTTTTCTAAGATTGATTTGCGATCTGGTTATCATCAGTTGAGGATTCGGAGTGAGGATGTGTCCAAGACGGCATTTAGATCTCGTTATGGACATTATGAGTTTTTGGTTCTTCCTTTCGGATTGACCAACGCCCTTGCAGCGTTCATGGATCTCAACAGGGTTTTTAGGCCTTATTTAGATAGCTTTGTTGTGGTGTTTATGATGATGTGCTGGTCTACTCTCGGATGAGGCCACACACCGTCAGCATTTGAGGGTAGTGTTAGAGGTCCTTCGTGAGCACAGGCTGTATGCTAAATTCAGCAAGTGCGATTTCTGGTTGCGCGAGGTCATTTCCTCGAGCATGTTATCTCCGGTGCTGGTGTTGCAGTTGATCCAGCAAAGGTCCACGCAGTTATGGATTGGGAAACTCCCAAGACCCCTTCGGAGATTCGTAGTTTTCTGGGTTTGGCTGGTTACTATCGGCGATTCATTGAGGGATTTTCATCCATCGCCGCCCCATTGACTCAGCTCACCAGAAAGGGAGTGAAGTTTGTTTGGTCCGAGAAGTGTGAGAGTAGTTTTCAATTGTTGAAGACTAAGCTCACGTCAGCTCGGTGTTAGTCTTGCCGAGCCGTGTAGAGGGTTTTGCTATCTACACGGATGCGTCTCGGATGGGCCTTGGTTGCGTTTTGATGCAGCAAGGGAGGGTAGTGGCTTATGCTTCTCAACAATTGAAGGAGCATGAGAAGAACTATCCGACCATGATTTGGAGCTTGCAGCAGTGGTTCATGCACTAAAATCTGGAGACACTATCTTTATGGTGTCTGATTTGAGGTGTTCACCGACCACAAGAGCTTGAAGTATCTTTTCTCCCAAAAGGAATTAAACCTGAGGCAGAGGAGATGGATTGAGTTCTTGAAGGACTATGACTTCGACCTTCAGTATCACCCTGGGAAGGCGAATGTCATGGCTGATGCCCTGAGTAGGAAGAGGTCTTCTCTCCAGCAGGATTGGAAGATGTTGGAGGATGCGGCGTGTGCGATGGCTGAGTTAGAGCCCTTATGTCAAGCCTTTGTAGCTCAGTTGTCTCTTAGGTCTTCGGTGTTGGATGAGGTAATCGAGCAACAGAAAGCCGACCCTAGACTCCAAGAGTTAGTGGGCAAGGCGGGCATTGCTCGTGATGAGGATGGTGTGATTAGGTTTCATCATCGCGTCTGTGTCCTTGATTTCGTAGAGGTCCATGAGCATGTGTTAGCGGAGGCTCATAGATCACGATTCTCTATTCATGGGTAACACCAAGATGTACCAGGATTTGAAGAGGTCCTTTGGTGGTCGGAATGAAGAGGGATGTGCGGATTATGTATCCCGATGTTTAGTATGCCAGCAAGTGAAAGCCGAGCAGCAGCGACCATCTGTCCTTATGCAGAAGATGGAAATCCCAGTGTGGAAGTGGGAAGCTGTCACTATGGATTTGTTTCGGGTTTGCCTCGGTCTAGACGGGGCAATGACTCGATTTGGGTAGTCGTAGATAGATTCTCGAAGACTGCGCATTTCTTGCCTATGAAGAAGAAGCAGTCAGTAGAGAGCTTGGCTAGATTGTATATCAGTAGCATCATTAGATTGCATGGTGTGCCGAAGTCGATTATTTCAGATCGAGATCCGAGATTTACTTCGAGGTTGTGGAAGGGTCTTCAGGATGCCTTAGGTTCGGAGCTGAAGCTCAGTTTGGCATTTCATCCCCAGACAGATGGACAGTCTGAGAGGACTATCCAAACGCTCGAGGATATGTTGAGGGCGTGTGTGCTGGATTGGAAGGATGATTGGGAGCGTCATTTACCTCTAGTGGAGTTCGCATACAACAACAACTTTCATGCGAGTATTGGTATGGCTCCATTTGAGGCGTTGTATGGAGGCCCTGTAGATCTCCTTGTGTTGGGAGGAGACAGGCGATAGGCAGTTGATCGGTCCCGAGTTAGTTCAGGAGACTTCGGATAAGATACAACTTATTAGGAAGAGGCTTGTTGCGGCCCAGGATAGCAGAAGAGCTACGCCAATAACAGGAGAAAGGATTTAGAGTTCGAGGTAGGTGAACATGTCTTCTTGAAGATATCGCCTATGCGTGGTGTGGTTAGATTTGGCAGGCATAGTAAGTTGAGCCCTAGATTCATTGGCCCATATGAGATTCTCAGACGATTGGGCAACGTGGCATATGAGCTAGCTTTACCCCCAGCTTTAGCTAGTGTTCATCCCGTTTTCCACGTATCTATGCTCCGGAAGTATGTCCGAGATCCATCTCATGTGATTAGCCACGAGCCAGTGGAGATACAGCCAGATCTGTCGTATGAGGAGCAACCAGTAGCTATTCTTGACCGGAAGGTTCAGCATCTCCGGAACAAGAGTATTGTGTCGGTAAAGGTTTTATGGCGGAACTTCTCGCGAGAGGAGGCTACTTGGGAGCTTGAGGATGCGATGAAGAAGAAGTATCCCCGTTTGTTTGAGTAGTTTTGTTTAAACTTCAAGGACGAAGTTTCCTTAAGGGGAGAGGGTGTAAGGCCCTCGATTTTTTATTGTCTTTTATTTATTGTATGTTGAGTCATGGTGTGTGTAACTTGTATATTCATATGTAAATAGCTATGTACATATTAGCTAGTATTTATGTATGCATATGTATAATTAGATGGTAAATATTATTTGAATGCATGGTTTAATAGTGTATACATTATACTACCTAGGTTTCATGTATATATGTATAGGTTAAGCATGGTTTCTGCATGATTTTAAGTTCTGGCCGAAGGGCCAATTGGCGTCAACATGGATGGACGTCCATGATGAGTCAGCGTCCACCTCGATGGACATCAATGCTTATATAAACGTCCAGAGATATGGACGTCTACTTCTCTGACATGCATGCGCAATAGACCCCGAAACTCCGGGGGCAAGCAAGCCCAACCATTGGGGAGAAGTCCCCAACGGCTATCAAACATCCCATCACATCCTCCTGGATATCCCAAACCCTTCTCCTATAAACTAAACTCTTTGCAACCTGCAAGGACTTCTCTTGGCTTTTGCAAGAGGAGAGAAAGCCCAAGCTCGAACTGGTGGAGAGCTGGACTTTGCATGCTTTGATCGGTGGGTTGGAGCTTCATCCGGCGATCTACAGCAACTAGAAGCTAGCTTGGACATAGGAGGAGGCTTCCCCGACCACGGACTTGAAGCTACAACACCACAGAACCCGGAGGAGAGCTCTTTTGAAGGCTTCTTGGGACTGCCCAAGGAGAGCTTCAACGACACCTTTGATCCCTTTGGAGATTTATTAAGAGGCAAGTAACCCACCCACTTCGTCCATGTATGTGTCTAAGAGGTTTCTATCATTTTTATGAGATTTTATCGTGTCCTGGATTCCCCCATTCTTCTTGTATTTGGAGCTCGGTCTGTTTTTTACACAGATCGAACTTGACGGCAAGATCCCTTGCCGTCAAGCCTTCGATTAGCGGCCAACGATATTGCCGTTAAGCTCCTTTAACAGCCAGACTGTGCCGTTAAGTTCTTCAGGACAGAACAGTGAGTTGTTCTCTCCTCCTATATGATAAATTTCCGATGTGTTTTTCGTATGAGGATATATTGTAAACGTATACGTTATGTAATATGAATGGTGGAATGTGTGGTGAGACTCTTATGATTTCTGTAAATGGCATGAATGGTTTATTTATGAAAATGCATGTACGATAAGACCTTGATCATGTTAGTTACTGTTGCGTAATTCATAAGGAGCTTGAATGCCATAACTTTTGTTAGACCATGAGTAGGTATTTCAGTCTATGTTCTGAAATTTTGGGAAATTTTCCATGCTCAGGTGATTTATTGCAATTTCTGTTTTGGAAATAGAAAACATGTGTAGGTTTTGTAAAATTTATAGTAAATTGTGTGTTGTGCAATAAATCCGGGGGAAATTCCTGTGACAATGTGTATGTCAGGTTCAGGGCTGTGAACTGTCAAATCTGATATTCATGTTATGTTCCATGTTAAATTGAATTATGAATAGCATGAGACTGAATGTTCTAATTTCTGTAAATATATGATAACTCAGAAAAATCTGGAAATTTGCATGTGAGGTCATGAACCTTCAAATAGTGTGTGGTTAAAATTTCATGTTATTTGGATAACTATAGAGTGCTCTATGAAATTTCATGCGAAAACGAGTGTTCAACGCATGCTAATATGAACATGGTTGATTATGTATGTTTCAACCTGATTAGTGTAGGCACTAAATGTTTGATTTCTGTCAACAGTAGTATCATGAATAGGAAAACAGAGCCATGTGTATAAGTGAGAGAATGTGAAGACATGTGTATATCATGAGTAATATGTGTGTTAAAATCGGAATGTGTAATGTGTAAGAATGTGCCATGTGTGACACTGCTTCCATAGAGGGCCGTGGAACCGTACCATGGAAAGTCCCATGGGAAGGTTCAATGTGTTAAGATCCTAAGGGCATTAGGATGAAATCCTGGAGGTGGACAAGTACCACTGGTTAGGGTGGAGACTTGTTCTCCCGGTCTGTGTAGTCCAAGAGTCGTCACTGTATTGCCTAGGTGGCGTATGTGTATGTGTATGTGATGTGTCCTTCTAATGATGGTTGGACTATGTGTCACGGCACTAAATTGTGAAATGTGAATGTGGGTATGTGTAAATTGTGTAGTGTGAATATGTGTAAACATGCAATGTGTAAAAAGAGAACTATGTGAACGAGCAATTGTGCTAAACATGTGAAACCAATGTGTTAGATTGTGAAATTGTGATCCATGATTGTTAATGTGAAATAATGTTATAACAGCAACCTTAAAGTGTATGAAATGATAGTGTGCATGTGCAAGAATGTGTAGAAACCATGATAGGAATGTTCCTTTTATGCATGTGAGAACCCCATGTTAGTTGCTATCATGTTGTAGCTTAATGTGATTGAATGAGTAGTAAGCATGTGATAGGAACTTATTTTGGAATGTCTTAAATCATGTACCATATGTTTAAATTTTGTAGAAATACCATGATAGGTTGTCTCTTATCAATGTTCAAGCATGCTATATGTTTGCTTCGTGAATTGAATGTAGAACCTACTGTGATGTATGCATGAATGATGTGTATGGAGTTATTTGCTGAGTCTTTTAGACTCACTCCTTGCTTCGGCGTACAGGTTTAGTTGGTGACCCGACACCTTTGGAGGAGACAGTGGAGAGTGACTCAGAGCGTGGCGAGTAGCTTGGTGGAGTCAACGTTGTGACTTTTGCTTTCATAGTATGTAATGAGGCATTGTAGTAGAACTATTATGTAATTGTGGACAAGCTATGTAATCTGATTTTAGCATTTTATTTATGTGGACTTTAGCTCTTTAATTGCTATATTGATCATGTATGGTTAAATGTGGATGATGAAATGAAATGACAAGTAGTCCTTTTACTTTCGCTACTCTGAATTTTGCATTTATGAACATCTCAATCATGTGTGTTAGTGCTTGGGTAAATGTCCCACTGTGACGAGACTCACTATACCGACGTGTATTGGTATAATCGTACCGGTATCGCACCCACACTCGAGGATGTGGCACACATCATTGGCCTGAGGGGCATGGCCAGGCAGTGACTGGGGTTACCTATGCATGCTATCGAGAGTTTGGTGGCGAGGCTCGTTGGGTGGAGATGGTGTGAGAGAGGTCGTCCTTGGTGTCACAGATGAGACTCCAAGCCAGCTGAGAGTAGTGGATGCTTGCCACATGACTGAAGAGGGCTAGGCAGAGTTCATGGCACGACTAACAGAGGACACCAGGGCGACATTGGTAGAGGAGGAGGAAGCAGTAGCAGATCACGATATGAGATGCTTCTTGGTCCTCGTGACCGGGAAGCTCATCTTCGAGAGCAGAGGGGACCCAATGAGCTGAAGGTGCTTGCCCCTGTTGGAGGACCTGACCCAGGTAGGGAGTTACACATAGGGTGCGGCCCTTTTGGCCCACCTCTTCGATAGCCTGGGCACCTCTGGTATGGAGATAGGGGTGGTCGACTTCTTCCCTTTCCTACAGGTACACCTCTTGCCTTCACCTTTGTTGCTTCTTGCTTTGCTATGATTGACTATACCACTGATGCTCTTCTTTTTTATGTATGGGCATATCAGTACTTCCCTTCCCTGGCCTGAGAGTGTTGATGCGGCCGTGCGGTGCCCCTTCTCTAGCGCTGGCGGTTCGTAGAGATGAGCGGTTCCTGCACCTGCAGGTGACCCTTGTTCAGGACGCTCTAGACTCCATATCCTTCGGACACGTAAGTATTTCTCAACTTGCACCCTTTCCTTTCTTTCTATTGTGAGTACAACTAATAGATTCTTTCTATGATGTGTAGGTTGAGTGGACACCATATGCTGGGGAGGAGGACATTGACTAGCCATGGGTGGAGCTGCGCCGCCCCTACTTCGGTAGAGAGATTTGGCTTCATGCTTCCAACACCGTAGTTTTACTCCACCTACGATTAGTCACGAGGACACTGAGGCTCCACCAGGTAGTAGTGGAGTTCCCGACTCGACAGAGGGAGAGGCTGGATCGTAGCTTCCGTGGGATCTAGTAGGTCACAAACTACAGGGAGCGGTCTCAAGAGTAGCTCGAGGATTGGCAATAGCACGAACGGGAGTTGACCTCAGAGGCTGCTAGCGATGAGGACTACTTTCGTGCCTTTGCACTGAGATATGGGGCCCAAGTGTACTGAGGGTCTCGGTGCCCGGTAAGTGTTTTATGCCTAGTCCTTTCTATTATTTTTTCCTTTTAACAATCAATTGCTTAGACTAACTTGATCTGTGCTTGCAGTTCGACCCCGGGCAGAGTTGCCACCCTCGAGGGCCTCCTCCACTCCACCATCCAACAGAGGGAAGAGCTACAGAGGACGGTGACCGAGCTGGTGAGTGCTCTACTACCCACTTCTTTTCCTTGACTTTAGTTTTATGACCTGTGTGTTGTATCCCTTGTTTTGATGATGACTAAGACAATGTCTAACTATGATATATAGTTTACATTAATGCTTGAAAATACTCTAATATATTTGTACTCATGACAGGTACCAACATGTGTAAAAATGGCAAACATGTGTCGACGCAAGATGGCTATCAGGTCGACATATGGGCCTATCCAGTAGCGATCAACGAAAAAGTGATCAGGAGGACACAAAGACTAATCAAGTCGACGTATCTAAAGTATCCAGTGAGCTCTAAATTGAAGAGGGATCAAGAGGTGATGCAAAATATTAATCAGGTTGACGTATTTTAAGCATCCAGTGAGCTCTAAATTGAAAAGGATCAGGAGGTCGACACAATAAATGTAACAGGATGACCTCATCTATGTTTCCAAAGAGACATGTATATAGAAATACATAGAGGTTGACGCAATATGGTTATCAGCTGACACTGGTGCTCATCCAGTGGACTGTTTCTAAGTAAAAACATTGTGCATCAACACAGTGCACAAGATGCGTGACACACATACAAACTTTATCTATCAGGGATAAAGTTAAGATGAACATGTGACATATTTGGGCACAAGAACCAAGCACCAATCAAGGGGATTCCGCAGCCCACACTTGAAGCTTCCAGAAAGATTCCTTGATGGAGATTATCCTCTCCTAATGGAGCGGTGATTCTATGGGGGACCAACAAATTTGGTGATGTCGTAAATTGTGAAGTGTCTTTACCGCACAAAAAGTGAGTGGGACATCGTGTTTCAAAGAGTACGGCAAAAAAGCAAAAAGTTTTAGGCTGGCTGCGAGAGAAGAGGAATTAGCATCTCTGAAGAGCTTCTTCTTGGAGAAGAAGACGAAAAGCAAATGGAAGCTGAGCCAATGTCAACTCTGATGATTCAAAAGCAGAGCATCACCAGTTAAGTCTGATTTGAGGCAGATCAAGTGAATTTGCTTCAGGAACTTATCCATATGGTGGACTCATGCAAGATGATCTGAAGCATAATCCAGCCATCAGGACTTGAAGAATCTGAGTTCAAGTTGAACAGAACAAAGAGAACTATTGGTTGACTGAATGGAAATCTAGAGGGGGATTGAATAGATTTAACCCTTAAAAACTTTCAGAGATTAGAAATACGGACTACTTAAATTGAGAAGGCACTGTAGCACAGCAAACCACAAATGACACTGATATTTTAAGGTGGTTTGGCTCCCAGATGGAGACCTATGTCCACCTCTAACCACAATCCAGTGAGGCTTCTCTCAACAAACTAAATGTGTGAACTCTCACACAACGACTAATTCACAGCTTCATACAATCGCTGATGCACAACTTAATCACTGTTGCCTTACAGCTTCAAGATATTAGCAATCTCACAATCCTCACACTCAGAAGTGTAGGTTCTGTCTCCTTACTTCAGCAAGAGCAAATAGACAGAGCAATTCAAAGTTTGAAAGAAGAAAAAAGTTGCACAAGTGAATCGATAAGAGAGAGAAATTTCATCAATCACTCTAGTAGCAGGCTGGCGTAGAATCTCTTGATCTGCTCAATTCATCACTGAGACTTGGGTTGCTTCTTCTTCAGACTTGAATTCATCGCCCTTTGCATTTGTTGACTACCTAAGGTTGAATGCCTCAAATTAGACTAAATTTCTGATGCTCTGTCTTCTCCTCATTAGAGATGACAGTAATGAGGCTTCATCTAGCTTGGCATGGTTGTGTTGCCCAGATAGCAAGTCCAGAGGGGGGGGGGTGAATGGATTGCTAAAGTTTCTGATGGAATTTTTCCTGTGAATAAAAACGCTTGATAGAAGACACTAAGTTTGATGGTTAGAGTTAGTGTTAAATAAGACAAAGAGAACAATCACACAGACAACAAGAAATTTTATCTTGGTTCGGATCTCCTGTCACAAGGAGTCCTACGTCTCGTCCCCAAGCAACACCTTGGGATTTCACTAAGCAAGGGTACAGTCCCCCTTAAGGACACTTACACATCCAGCAACAACTGGCCTTCTCTTCTCTACCTGAAGAGGAACTAAAGCATTTGATGCAACAGGTCTTCCTTCTTGCCGAAGGGAACAACCACCCACTTAATAGCAGGTCTTCTCTTCACACCCGAAGAGGAACACTCAAAGAAAATGAGTAGAAGAGGATGGCCCCTAGACCAAGCTTATACAAACTGCTTGATCTGAGGCAATGTCTGAGAGACAATGATATCGACAAGGAACTCTCTTTCAAATCTACTCAGGCTCTCAAGGCTAAACAATTTGCTGTGGAGAGCTAAGAGCTACAGAAGGTTTGAATGGACGAGCGAGCTCTTCTTTTCTTCTAAGATCTTCAGAATGCAAGCTTGAAAAGTTCTCAAGAAAAAAGATGTCTTGCATGGAGTCACCAATCTTCTATTTATCTTCTTTGAAAGATTTTGACCATTGAAGTATCCGTTGTCTCACATCTTCATGCACGTTGGAGTGTCTGGTCCGAAGTGTGGAGCAAGAGAGCCTGCAGCCATTAATGCTGGGTAGACATTCACACACAAAGGAAGATTGTCTGAATCTCTTCTAGCTTCTATCAGGTTGACAGTTCCAACTTAGCAACGTGCGCTTCTACCGGAAACCCTGCACACAATAAATGTTGACACATAGACAACTTATCTTTGTCTAAACTGTCAATCAACATTAGTAGTCGTGCTATATGAAGATACACCAAAAAGGAAATGCCATTCTGTCATCATATGAAGCATGACTTTATGTGACATAAGTGAGATAAGCAAAGATATATTGTGCAGAGATATTGTTCCATCACAATAAATGTTGAAGACCACAGGATGCAGCATGATACGCGAGAAGACTTGAAATCCACACAGATTTGAAAATATATTTGAATATCATGTAAAAAATATCTTAAAAGAAATTTAAATAAGAATATTCAACATCTGTCTAAAACATAATCGTTAATAAAAGAGAGTTGATGTTTGGAGACAGTCTGTGTGCAGAGAGAGTCGATGTTGATATAAAATCGATGATATAATCATAATCCATGTATGAATGTAATCCTGTTGAGATAAAGTCGATGTGAACATATCCATGTTATGAATCAATATTCTATACAAGTCGTTGTTAACTGAAGTTGGTGTACAGATGAAATCGTTGTTTAACTGAATCGATGTGTAGATGAAATTGTTGTTTGAAATGAAGTCGTTGTTTAAGTAAAGTCGTTGTTTCACATGAAGTCGTTGTTACTTATGAAATCGATGTTCTAACCGAAATCGATGTTTAAATAAAATCATTGTAGAACCAAAGTCGTCGTTTCATATGAAGTCGATGTTACTTATGAAATCGATGTTCTACTAAAGAAGTCGTTGTTTAAGTGAAGCAGTAATCGTTCTGAGCTTTTACAAAGAAGTCGATGTGTACTTAATAAAAATATGCAGTAAGCTTCAATTGACAGTGAGTATAGACAACTTACAGATTTTGTTTGAATTACTACCTGTGGATAAACTTCAGAAAGTTTTGTTACATAATACTTTTCAGGGTTTTGTTAATCACCAAAAATAATATAATTAATAATAAATTATATGGAGATGGACTGATCATCATGTCGTTGCAGTCTTCTTCTCCAGCAAGAAATCCTCTTAGAGGACCTTTTCTCTGCAGCTCTACAACTTTGCTACTTCTCTTCTTTTTCTATTTCTCCTACTCTCAGAATGGACACTCTACGCCTTTTTTTTATCGGCGTCTGGGAATCTCCAGTTGGACCCATCAGAATCCCAATCCGTTAGGGGAACATTGCCGTCAAAAAGTTCTCTTCCAAAACTTTGTAAAGGTGCCAAGGAATCCCCAGTGATTGGGCCTAGGATCATGTGCCCAAAATTGACACACTGACATTTTCTTTTTATCGTTAGAAGAAAAATTATAAAGTGTGTTGACGCACCTTGTGCACTGCGTTGACCCACATTGGTGTAGATTAATTCTCAACAGAATACTTTAGTTGTGTCGACCTCATGACAGACTTGCATCGACCTCCTTCGCTAGTTTTCAGAAAGAGCTTACTGGACAGACTGCTTGTGTCGACTTGGTTCTATTTTTGTCGACCTCTTGAGTTCTTTCCAATCTATTTCTCATTTGAAGAGCTACTTGTGTCGACCTGATCTTCAACTTGCGTCGACCTCTTATGCTCTTTTCCATCTAGCGCTTATTGGAGGAACTACTTGCGTCAACCTGATCTTCAACTTACATCGACCTCTTCTGCTCTTTTCCATCTAGCGCTTACTGGAGGAACCGCTTGCGTTGACCTATCTTCAACTTACATCGACCTCTTGTGTTCTTTTCTATTTAGCACTTACTGGAAGAGCCACTTGCGTAGACCTGATCTTCAACTTGTGTCGACACATGATTACTTCTTGTGAAACCTTTGATACCTATCATGAGTCTAAACTTATTAGAATAGTTTTCTTTAGTTATTTGATTATTTATCATAGTTAGACATGGTCTATGACATCATCAAAACAAGGGACTCAAACAATTTCTGTAACGCCCCAACGCGGAATATCGGAGCGATATTACAGTTATTAAATAGTACAAAACGAGAAATAAATAACAAACCATTGCACAAATGGGAATAATATCAATAACACCAATTTTAGTAATAATCTATCCAATATCTATTACATCCATCTATCAGAGCCAAAACTAAGGCCCAGAGTACTTTATTGAAATCCAAACTAATACATACTGACTAAATGACTACTAATCTAAATATCTACTACGCCATGATAGCTGATCGGGTCACTCCTGAGCAACATCCTCATCAGTCCCATCCTCATTAGTGTGGTTGTCTCCATCAGACTCACCTGAACACATGAAATAATTACGCAGGATGAGCGAATAATGCCCAGTAGGACTTAATATCTCATGAGAACAAGCATGTTTAAAATAATTAATGTGTTAAATGGCAGGGTAACTAAAGAGTATAGTCATGTAGAGCAAGTAACGATAACAAGAGATTAATAGCACTGGCACAGTGAAAATAGCACAATGAGAACAATAATGGAATGGCCATGTAACGATAATAGCATGTAACGATAGCGCTTGTATAGTACTCGAACAGATAGCACTTTGATTGTCATCGATTAATTGTTATAGTATTAAATGGCGCTGTGTCACGCCCCGAATATTTAGCAGCGGAATAAATACTGGGGGACGTGAACGATACAAACCGGCGTATCCCAGTTGAATAGTGCAGAGTCACAGTCGACATAATGACACATTCAAGACTATAATATGGTCATCAATAGTATACTTTAATTCATTCATTCAACTAGATACAACCTCACATAAGAGAATTAACCAAAGGGTCCATCATTCAAATAACTTCCACAAAAGTTTCACTATTACATAGACTACTCAAATTTCTATTTCTAAATTGTCATCTATTCTAGGACGGGTGCTCGTCACTCTTGCCCAGTCCCATCCGACTCCACGGTTCTTCATCACTACCTGAAAAAGGGCAGGATGATAGGGGTGAGCGAACTAGCTCAGTAGGATTTATATCTCAATCACGTGCGGGCACTAGTATACATGATTAACATTTTTATAGGAAGATATGCTTATGAGTATGCTGACAATGCATGCTTTTCTAACAAGTTGAATAGCAAGTAGAACGGATATCATATTGGATCAATTGTCGAGTTCCAATACAATAGACAAATATTTCGAGAATAGAATCATGTCAGAAGAGATTGGCCATATTCAAGCAGAGTTCATGTGTTCACAAGAACAAACTTATCATATCATGTCAAGTCAAACTTATCAAGTCAAACAGAGGCACGTTTCACAATCTTGCATGTCAGGTGCTATGCCAAGCACCAAGAGTCCATACTCCCTCGTTTAACAGTACGTTGGGGCGCTCTTCCCCAGGACCGGACAGGGCCCAATTGCACAGGCATTGTATCAAGTTTTGGACCGGAGTCCCACGATGTGCCGAACAAACATATTCATATTATGGCCACAGAGTTTCAATGACAAGCTCATAGTAAAAAGAACATGATCACTCATAGAGTCAAGGAATGACAAACAGCTCAAAAGAACAAGGCAGGATAACGTCGTATCTTATATTTCATAATTCATTAATGTCTTGACAAGATGGTGTTTCTAAGACAGATCACATGTAGAACATGCACTTTCCTAACATGTATGCATATGACAAATAGTCCTTTGAACACCGGAAAACCTGAAACCATGAAACTCAAATGCAATCACCACTACATGTCCATACTAATCATGTAATCATCCCCAAATTCATAACATATTCTTATCTTATCAATTGACCATAAGCAAGATCACAAGATAATCCAAGGATCATAAGAACAATCAAAATTACATATTAGAATCATATTCATATCATTACCATTTCCTTTAATGGTTTGATTTATTTTAAGTCCATGCATACTATATAACATCATGTACATGCTTGAAGACCTCATGAAATGATTAGACCCAAATTATACAAAAATCTGGTAAGGGTAGTGTCGACACTAGATCAGGTGGTGTCGACACAATGCTCTAACCCAAGACAAAACAGGCAAAACTGGTCAGGTAGTGTCGACACTAGTCCAGGTGGTGTCGACACAGTGCAACAAAAACAAGGCAAAAGGTCAAGTAGTGTCGACACTAGTCCAGGTGGTGTCGACACTAGAGACAGATTCCAGAAAACTTCTGGCCAATGTGGGACAGTGTGTCGACACAAGATGAGGCTGTGTCGACACTAGATCAACTTCCCAGAACTTTCTGGGTCAAACTGGGACAGTGTGTCGACACAAGATGAGGCTGTGTCGACACTAGATGGCCTTCCCAGAACTCCATCTGGGCTGTTTTGGGACAGCAGGTCGACACTGGCATAGGCAGTGTCGACACTAGTGGCCCTTCCGAACAAGACTTAAGGTCATGTGAGACCCGAAAACACATGCCATGCACGGTTCACTTCAAACCCTTATAACTCTCTAACGATTGACATTTGGATAAAACGTTCAACATGAAAGATGAGGAAGACAACTAGTAGAAGACTTTTGATGTTGAGGGTTTGATCGAATTCGTCTCGAATCCCGAGAAAAACATGAAGAATAGAAATCAAGTAAAACCCAAAATCCCAGTTTAAAACAGAGACTCCCTATCATGCTCCTAACTCTCTAACGATAAACCTTTGGATAAAACGTCCAACATAGAAGATATCGTGACTTCAAATAGTAGAACTTTCATGAAGAAAGTTTAGTCAAATTTGGTCTTGAATCGTGTGCACAATATGACGAACGAGAAAAAACCCTAACGGTGCAAGACTTCGGGAAATCATCAATACACGATGGATACTCCATGAAAATTGGGCAAATCAAGTGCAAATGATCCTAGACTCGAAGAACTACATGTTGACATTTAGTTTCTTTAATCTTGGCCCGAGAACACCTACCTTTATGAAGATCTAGAATCTGTTGATGTTCTGGACACAACAGAGGATGCAGGGGATGAAGCTCCGGGTTCCCAGCCTTTCTCCTGCTCCTCAGAAGCTCTTGCTGCTTCCAAACGACTCCAACTTCGTTGTTAAACCTTCCCCAAGAGTTTAGGGACAAGTTCTTATAGTTTTAGATGTTGTTAAGAGTCCTAATGATGCTAGGAAAGGGGCTACGAGCTTTGTTTCCTAGTTTCCAGAAAATCTGGGATTCCTTTACTTAAAAGAGGTAGCCAAGGTTTAGGAAACCACTAATTGAGATTGAGTTCGGTTTTGGCTTACCTTACATACTACTCATCCATAATATGACTCTAAATTACCCTCCCTAATTACTGCGTAATTACATACACAAATTTCTGGGCAATTTCTGTCCTAGTTTGTTCATATCCTTGGGCCAAATATGCTCTATTGGCCCAATCTTATTAATAGGTCATTAACACATGGTATTGGAAGTCTCTCCAATACGTTTATTTATTTTATCCCTCTATCTTTCTAAAATTTTTAAATTTTCTAATTTTCGGGGTGTTACATCCTCCCCCTTAAGAAATTTGGTCCCCAAATTTACGCATAATGGTGTATATCGTACCTGAGAATAGCTCCGGGTGGTTTTTCTTCATTCTTTCCTCTGTTTCCCAGGTAGCATTAGTAACTCCGTCTCGACTCCATTGAACCTTCACCATAGGTATGGTACGATTCCTGAGTCGCTGAATCTTCTGATCCAACAGTTTGATCGGCTTCTCTTCATAAGTCAGGTCCTCCGAATCTCCAAGTCCTCATGATCAATTACATGGTCGGCATTGATAAGTACTTCCGCAGCATGGATATGTGGAACACATTATGCACGTTTGCTAGTTGCGGAGGTAGTGCAAGTCTATACGCCACCTGACCAATTCTTTCCAGAATTTCAAATGGCCCTATAATCTGGGACTTAGTTTTCCTTTGATCCCAAATCTTTGTATTCCCCTCGAAGGTGAGACCTTCAAGAAAACATGTTCGCCAACCTGAAATTCCAGTTCTCTCCTTCTCTTGTCTGCATAACTCTTCTGTCTGGATTGTGCTATCTTCAGACGTTCCCTGACAATCTGAACCTTCCGGACCGTGGCCTCAATCAAGTCGGGTCCAACCCATTGGTTCTCCCCAACCTCTTCCCAACAAGGGGTGATCTGCAACTCCTGCCATATAAGGCTTCAAATGGAGCCATTTTGATACTAGCATGATAGCTAGTTGTTATAAGCAAACTCCATCAAGTACAACTGATCATCCCATCGACCTTTGAAATCCAGCACTAAAGCACGAAGCATATCCTCCACGATTTGATTGGTCCTTTCAGTTTGTCCATCAGTCTGAGGATGGAAGGCAGTACTAAAGTTTAATTTAGTACCCATTGCTTCTTGTAAACCCTTCCAGAAGTGTGAAGTAAATCTAGGGTCCCGATCTGATATTATGCTAGATGGACCCCATGCAATCTAACTACTTCCTTAACATATAGAGCGGCCAACACATCCACTGACCATGTACTCTTGATCGGAAAGAAGTGAGCCGACTTAGTCAATCGGTCAACTATTACCCAAATTGCATCCTTACCACCTCTAGTCTTGGGCAATCCCATGATAAAGTCCATACCGATACTATCCCACTTCCACTCTCGGATTTTTAGTGGTAGCAGTCCACCAGCCGTACGGAAATGTTCGGCTTGACTTTCATGCATGTCAAACAGTATGCCACATGATCGGCCACATCCCTCTTCATGTTTGGCCACCAGTACGACCTTCTTAAATCTTGGTACATCTTTGTTGATCCTGGATGAATCGTATACTTGGACTGGTGAGCTTCATTCAGTAACCTCTTTTTGAGTTCTTCATGGTCATGGACACATGTTCTACCTCTGAATAATAATCTTCCTTCTGCTGATAGAGTAAAGTCGGGTCTTTGTTCTAACTTTCCTGATCTGAACCAAGAGTGGGTCTTCTCCCGTTTCTCCTGGATTTCGTCAGCAGACCGGATTGTATCTGGAGATTAGAAATCATTACTTGTTTTTCCTTCTTTTCCATGTCTAAATTCAGACTTGCAAATTGCTCCAGTAACTTCCATTCGCCCAGCTCATACTAGCTAGAACTTTCCTGGTTGTCTGCTTTAGCGTCTGCCACTACATTTGCTTTCCCAGGGTGATATTGGATGGAAAAGTCAAAGTCCTTAAGTACTCTAACCACCTTCTTTGTCTCATTTTAAGCTCCTTCTGCGAAACAGGTATTTCAAACTCTTGTGGTCAGAAAAGACTTTAAATTGCTCCCATAGATATAATGCCTCCAAATCTTTAAGGCGAATACCACAGCTGCTAACTCCATTCATGACCGATAGTTCACTTCGTGGACCTTCAACGTCTGGAAGCATAAGCTATTACCTTCCCATGTTGCATAGGACACATCCCAGTCCAGTACCTGAAGCTCTGAATAAATTTCAATCCTCCCTCTTCATGGGTAGGCTGAAGGATCGAAATGAATGTGTGGAAAAGATCTAGAAGGGGGGGGGGATGAATAGATCTTAGCCACTTTTGCGGAAGCTTAAGTAATTTGAAAACTATTTAGAATCAGAGGCAATGTTATCAGTGAAAAACTACAGATCTGATTAGATTTGAGTGAGTTGAAAAACTTAGATGTGAAGCAAGTTGATTAAGTGAATTAAAAACGGATCCTATGCAAGCATCTAGCGGATGAATCAATCAAACCACAGAAGACAAATGCACAAGGATTTTTTAGGTGGTTCGGAAATCACCCAAGTGATTCCTACATCCACCCCTCACAACCCGTGAGGCTTCACTAACACAACTGGGCTACACACCCAAAGGAGCCTAACAACTCCAACACTTCAGAGCATACAACTCACACGACCTCTAGAGCAAGACTACTCTAGAAACACAGAGCAAGACTGCTCAAACCAACCTTGAGCTTGACAACTCAACTGAGCTCGACGGCTCACAACAACCTGAGCACAATGCTCACACTAAAACTTGCTAGACACCAACTTAAGACTAAGATCCTCTAGCAACAGATCTAGTCGAAATTTGAGAACTCTAAAGAGAGTTATGCAGAAGCACTTGCATAATCTCAAAAGATATCTCAGAAGAACAGAAGAAAAGTAAATTGTATTGAAAGGCTTCGTTCTTCAGTGTACTCCCTTGTAGAAGCTTGAATTGGGAAGAAACTTGTGAAGCTTGAAGTCCAAGTCGATGCTCTGCAATCTGAGAAGTTGGATCTTCCTCGAATTCTTCACCAAAGAAGTCTTCTACAGGATCTGCCTCCTTGGAATGCTTCAGAGGAGTCTTCAGGAATCAAATTCCAATTCCCACACCTTGAATTGGTGGGAATTGGTCTTCTGGAAGCACTTGGAGAGCAGAGAAGGAGACACGAGCTCTTCTTGGCCGCCAGGAGCTTTTTGGAGGCTCTGAGAGAGTTGGGTCCTTCTCTGATGTGAAGGCTGGCCAAAAGACATTTTTTATTCTTAGGATTCCAAAGATACCCTTTTGGGTACAAGGGCACCGTTCCTAGGAAGATTCTGATCGCCCTAGAAGGACACGTGGCGCCATCAACTTTAGGATGAAAAGTTTCCGTAGTGTGTCGACCTGCCCTGGTGGTAGTGTCGACACACTGTCCAGATATGAAAAATGCTGTTCTGGGAAGAAGGTCCCGTGTCGACCTGCTCTTGAGTGTGTCGACCTGCTGTCCCATTCTTCAAACTGGTTGTTCTGGGAACTGGGTCTAGTGTCGACCTGCTCTGAGAGTGTGTCGACCTGGTAGGCTAAAACCTGGAAAACTTCAACTCGTGTCGACACACTCTTGACTTGTGTCGACACAGTCTCAACATTTTTACACATTTTCCTTTGAATCTGTGTTGATGTGTCGACACCATTGATGGGTGTGTCGACACATCTTTTGCATAAAAATGTTTGTACCTGAAAAATAAACACATATATCATTAGTTAAATGATTTATCATGACCATAAATGATAAATGTGGTTTAAAAATACTTTTTGAACATGAATTTCAGGTATGATGTTTTTGACATGTTTCAATTAATTGCTTTAAGAACACCTCTTGTCATCATCAAAATAGGAGGGAAATGATATGAATATGCATTCAACCCAACAATCTCCCCCTTTTTGATGATGGCAACATTAAATCCATATTTCAATGTGGTTTTGATGAAGTGTGATTTTAAGCAATTTTTTATTGTTTAAATTTTTGTTTTCCTTTTTGTTCATACTTGTCAAGGACCTTTTGATATTGTTCAGTAACAATTGATGATGTGTTTGTGAGATACAGTGTTACTTGAAATTAGAAATTTTGTGCACACAAGTCAAACAATTGGACAAGTATTCAACACAAAGACAAAAGATCATTCACAATCACAATACTTTGCATTGAAGCCAAACAACCATTTCATTTCATTCAAAAGATCATTACATCAAAATATTACATTCAAGTCATTCATTCTTCTCCCCCTTTGACATTATCAAAACAAATGTACATTAGGTAGAAGATGGAGGAGGAGGAATTGGAGCAAGAAGAATCTCAATGTCTGACAATCTTTTGTCCATTGACTTCATGCTTGACTTTATGTTTTCATGGATAGTTGTCAGCCTAGTGTGAAGATAATGCTCCATTCTATCAGAATGCTCTATCAAGGTGCTTTGAGTTCTTTTCAATTCAGCTGAAACAGGTTGAGAGCTTGATGAAGATCCATCTGACCACCAGGCCTTGAATTATCTTTACTTCCTTGTGCAAGGTTGAGATCTCTTTACCAATGTGTTCATTGAAGTTTTTCATGCTTTCCAAATCATCAGCTAGATGAGCAAGCTGAGAGAGAGTCTCTGTAGTGTTGAAGACATCTGCTTGGGAATTTGCCAAAATTCCCTGAAGTACAACTTCTAGCTTTTGTGGTGCTCTTTCAGCTCAATATAGGAATCTCCCAGAGTGCCTATAAGTCTGTTAAATCTCTGAGCTGCATAATCTGAGGCTTCCTTCTGCTCAATGAATTTAGCTGTCACTGATTTCTCTAGTCTTTGAACTCTCACTCAAATTTGTCTGACATTGATTGAATAGAGGAGTTCAATGTATCAAATTTGTCATTGAGGAAAGAGAACAATTCTGGTGGAATTGAGGACCCACCAGAAGAAGTAGATGATTGGAATGTAGAGGAGAAATGTGGAGGTTGAAAAGTATGTGGCATGGAAGAGGAAGGTCAGCTTGAGGTGGAATAGGGGTTTCAAGCTGAATGCCACCTTCAGGAGGATATGAGGCTGGTCCTCATCCATTAGAGGCTGATCCTCTGGCATTGAACTGTTCCTCTTGAACTTGAGGCTGGCCCTCATGATGTTGAGTCTGACCTCCTGATCTAGGTCTCCTTGAGCTGGAGGCTGTTCCTCTTGTGCTTGGGGCTGATCTCCTTCAACCTGAGGCTGGTCCTCCTGAGCTTGAGGAGCCTCAACCACAATTGCCCTCTTCTAATTTGATTTCCCTCCAATCTAAATCCCATAAACTTCTGGATATTCTTAAAGTGTAGATGTTGGACTTGGGAATGGATTGGGACTTCTCATTCTCCAAGGCACACCAAAGTGCTGAAATACTGAGGTCAGATGTGCTCCATAAGGAAGTGATCTCTTGAGGTCTGTCCTTGTAGTTTCAGAGATGATTTGATAGAGAATCACATGAAGGTTGACTTTTTGTCTTTCACCATGCAATAGAGGATGAACCTCTGGATGTCTGTCAATCTATCCCTCCCACCACCTTGAGGGGTAATTATGGTGGTCAAAATGTGGTGGATGACCCTTAACACAGGTGGAAATGTATTGGCATTGAACCTGGTTACATAGGTCTGTTTGGGATCTGATGCA
Organism: Colocasia esculenta; assembly: GCA_014218235.1. NCBI lineage: Eukaryota > Viridiplantae > Streptophyta > Magnoliopsida > Alismatales > Araceae > Colocasia > Colocasia esculenta. Next base: position 112,206,272 of record CM024758.1, read on the forward strand.
TCTGCAGGAAGGCCTGTCAAGATGGAATAGGCTTCATGTAAATCAAATTCAAACTCATGGTAGTCAGCCCCCTCATCTGGCACTTTGAAAATGGAGGCAGCTACTGCAGTTGGCATGTCTATGGCTATTCCCTTGACTTTGGATTCAAAACCTTCTTCTGTGCAGGTGAGGTTCTTGTAGAATTCTCTAACTAATCTTGGATAGCAGACTTGAAATTCAGAAATAAAGGGTATCCAAGATTGAAAGGAAAATAGGTTTGAATTTCAGGAAAGGAGTCTGCTAGTTGGATGTCTGAAAGGTCTAGAATTCTGGGCTTCAAATCATTTGGCTGCACTGACTGACTCTGAGGGAATATCCTCTTGAGACTCAGAAGAAGAAGAAGAATGATTCCTCAGGATTGTCAGAGGAATCGCCCGAATCTCTGGTCTAGGGTTTGAAACATTACTACCTCTGCCTGAAGTGGAGGTCCTACCTCTCTTGGAAGCTCTCTGAGGTGCAGAAGAAGATCCTGGTTGCTCGCAGGATCATTTCTTCTCTGGTTCTTCTTTCGAACTGTTCAACTGGAACCTCTGCCGGAACTGCCTTGAAGAGGCCTTTGATCTTGCGCCACGCGGGGACCCAACTTCGGACCATGGTGCAGAGGAGTGGAATTGGAGAGGAAATGGAAGATGGAGAGGTGATGAAGGATTGATGCGATTAGAGAGAATTTGGAGGAATTCTTGCCGGAAAAGATGGAAATGAGGCCGTCGGGTCGACCTGACGCCCAAAAGAGATGCAGTGGTACACTGCCCCGCAGGAACAACAAGGGTTTAAGGTGAACCCTAACGGGCTGAAAAGAAATCTGGCAAGGGGTGTGTCGACACATGAGAAGGTGTGTCGACCTGACTGAAAGTGTGGTCGACACGAGAGAGGATTGTGTCGACACGGCCTTGATGAAAATTTGAATTTTTAGAGGAAATTTTTGAGAAATTTGGGACATCTTTATAATGATAAATAATGAGAGGAATTATCATTTCAAGGATTTTTAAGAGGCTTAAAAATTCATTTGTTATATTTTGCAAAAATTCATCACAGTTCAAGTTTTTCAAACAATTTCCAACAGGATATTAGCATTCCAAGACTTGAATCAACAAAATGATAAATTGAGGGATATAATGTATTTAACAATCAACCAAAAACTACCATGTTTCTCAATTTTCAAGAATTAAAGATGTCATCTAGACCAAATACAGTTGTGTTGAAAGTAAAACACAAACTTAAAGAACAACTTGATGAAGGAAGAAGATGATTCTTTCTAAACAAATCTCCAATAATTTCATATTTTTTGTTCTTTTAACAAACTATCAAATGATATAAATCTCTTTCACTCAAGTACTAGTGCTTTTTACACACCATAGTCCCTGGATACTTAAGATTTAGTCATTGTCAAGTCTCAAAGGGGTAAATGATGACCTTTTGACATGAAAATATACGTTTTGTAGACGCCAATATTTCCAGTTACTCAGTCATCATCAAAAAGCATAGCACATTTTTGCTTAGTTTTGAATTATTTTCAATTTTGATCCCCTTTGAACAGAGTTAGCAATAGTGCCTCATGACATACATGGCACTTCATTCATTGTGAAGGTGTGCAGTTTCTCAGCACAAGTGCCATTGCTCTGTTGGATTTTACAAGATTTTGGAGAGTTTGTGAGATAGAATTCAAATATATCCAGTCATCAGTTGCAAACAAGGAAATGTTTTAAGTTCAAGGCACAAATTGTTATTTAGTCTAGGAAGAGATCTGAATTTCTGTGGATTGAGAGACATAGTTGAAAGGTGATTAGTAAAATATAATAAATCACTCAAGGTTCATTTTGTGACTCTAGACTTTAGAATGAGGACATCATGCAAGGAATTGATGAAATGCAAGAAGGGTTTTGAATTTTGCAAAAAGATGACTTGTGAATTTTCTAGCTCCCCCTGAGATGATGATTTCAACCATTTTTCATCAAAATAAAGATATGCATTTTGAAATCAGAAAGAAATTTTCTTCTTGGACAACAAACTTCCCCTCAACAATTGTATATCCATTTCTTGGTACTTGGCGGAGACACATACTCTCGCATAGTGAAAGTGTCCAGACAAGCATAACCTGTCCTTCTCCAAGTCACCATTTGATATACCAAGAGATTTCAACACAATAAGAGTTGAAGAATTCATTATCAAAAGAAATGGAAGTTAAAACTGTGCAAGTTTTGAAATCAGAAAAGAAATTCTCTTTGAACAATAAAAGCTCCCCCTCAACTATTGCATATCAACTTCTTAGTACTTGGCGGAGACATATACTCTCGCATAGTGAAAGTGTCCAGACAAGCATAACTTGTCCTTCTCCAAATCACTATTTGATATACCAAGAAGTTTCAACACAATCAGAAGTGGAGAATTTATTGTAAAAAGGGAAATAGAATTGAAAGTGAGAGAGATATGAACAATGTAGCTTGAGGAAGCAAAGAATTATGAAATGCAAAGAACTCCCCCTTAGACAATGCATAGCACTCAACCCAAACCTTAAGAGAGATCAAGAAGGTGGACATTTACAAAGACCAAGTTCTCTCCTTAAAGATGAAAATCTGTTTTCAGGAAGGGGTTTAGTGAATATGTCTGCAATTTGTTTTTCAGTTTCAATAAAATGGAGTTCAAAAGATTTCTTTGCAACCTCATCTCTCAAGAAATGATGCCTAATTTCAATGTGTTTTGTTCTGGAGTGCTGAATGGGGTTTTTAGAAAGGTTGATTGCACTTGTGTTATCACATAGGATGGGTACACACCCTAAATCTTGGTTATAATCAAGAAGTTGATGTTTCACCCAGAGAATCTGAGTTCCACATCTACCTGCTGCAACATATTCAGCTTCTGCTTGACAGAGCAACTGAATGTTGCTTCTTAGAAGCCCAAGAATAAGGCACCCACCTAGAAATACACACAAGCCACTTGTGCTTTTTCTATCTAACTTACACCCAGCATAATCAGCATCACAATAGGCAAACAATTCTAACTTGCAACCAGCAGGATACCAAATTCCTAAGTCACATGTTCCAACAAGATATTTAAAAATTCTTTTCACAGCAAGCATATGACTTTCTTTAGGATTAGATTGGAATCTAGCACATAAGCACACACAAAACTGAATGTCAGGTCTAGAAGTAGTAAGGTAGAGCAGAGAGCCAATCATACCTCTGTAGGTCTTTGGATCTACTGACTTACCAGATGGGTCTTCTTCTAGCTTAGCATTTATTGCAATGGGTGTGCTTGAGTGTTTAAGGTTCTGAAAGTCAAACCTTTTCAGTAGCTCCTTGACATATTTGGTTTGACTGATGAAGATTCCTTCATTGGTTTGGTTACCTGCAATCCCAAAAAGAATGTTAAATCTCCCATTAAGCTCATTTCAAATTCATTCTTCATTTGATTTGAAAATTCAGTGCAAAGGCTTTTATTAGTTGATCCAATATTATGTCATCAACATAAATTTGGACAACAATTATTTGATTTTTTACTATTTTTGTGAACAATGTTTGATCAACATTACCTCTAGAATATCCTTTTTCAAGTAAAAAGAACTCAAACGATCATACCAAGCTCTTGGAGCTTGTTTAAGACCATAGAGTGCCTTATTAAGCTTGAAAACATGGTTAGGATATTTTTCATTTTCAAATCCAGGAGGTTGTTCAACAAAAACATTTTCCTTTATATATCCATTTAGAAATGCACTTTTGACATCCATTTGAAAGACTTTGAATTTCATGGAGGATGCAAAAGCAAGGAAAATTCTCACAGCTTCTAGTCTAGCTACAGGGGCATAAGATTCTTCAAAGTCAATTCCAAATTCTTGGTTATACCCCTTTGCAACTAGCCTAGCTTTGTTTCTTATTACTTGACCAGCTTCATTCAATTTATTTCTGAAAACCCATCTAGTGCCAATCACTGTTTGGTCACTAGTTCTAGGCACTAATTCCCATACTTGATTTCTTTCAAATTGATGAAGTTCATCATGCATAGCATCAATCCAATCAGAACTGGATAAGGCTTCATCAATTGACTTGGGTTCAATTTGGGAAATTAGAGCTAGTGAGTCTTCTTCAATGTTTTGCAAAAAGGATGATCTGGTCCTAACTCTATCATTTAAGTTGCCAACTACACTGTCTAATGGGTGATCTCTTAGAAACGAGGTTCAGAAATTACCTGTTGAGAAGTGCCCACTTCTGGAGCAATATTACCTGAACCACTTGAAGATGGTGAGTTGTTGTTCAGGTTCTCTTCAATGTTGTTAATCTCCTCAACGGTTGGTGAAGAATCCACAATGAGGTCATCCTCTTCATTGTCTTGTTTTTCCCTGCAAGATTTAGAATCATTAGTGGAAAAGGAATTTTCATCAAAAATAACATGTGGTTTCTTCAACAGTTTTGGTTTTTAATATGTACACTTTGAAAGCCCTTGACACTTCAGAATAGCCAAGGAAGATAGCTTCCTGACTCTTAGCATCAAACTTGTCAAGTTTTCTTTGTTGTTATTGTGTACAAAGCACTTGCACCCAAAAGTTTTGAAGTAAGCAAGTTGGCTTTTTGTTTTTCAACAATTCATAGGGGGTTTTTCTGATCTTTGGTCTGACCAAAGCTCTGTTTAGGATGTGATTGGCTGTGTTAACAGCTTCAGCCCAGAAGGATTTGGGCAGATTACTTCCTAAGAGCATGGATCTAGCCATTTCCACAAGAGTTCTATTCTTTCTTTCCACAACTCCATTTTGTTCTGGAGTTCTAGGTGAAGAAAACTTGTGAAAGATTTGAAAATTCAGCACATAGATCAGAAAAGGATGTGTTATCAAATTCACCCCCATGATCAGTTAAAATGTTTTTATTTTAAATGGATAAGTTGTTAAGATAGTGGTACAGAAATTCCTGAATTCAAGGCATGCATCACTTTTGTGGGATAGAAAAATAACCCAGGTAAATCTAGTAAAGTCATCAATGATTACAAACCCATATCTCTTGCCACTTAAGCTTAGAACTCTTGTTGGCCCAAAGAGGTCCATGTGAAGAAGTTCTAGTGGTTAGATGTGAGTACTTCATTGAAGGCTTTAAAGGATTTCCTAGTTTGTTTTCCTTTAGCACAGATCCCACAAATTTGACCTTCAACACTAGAAAAAGATTCAGGAAGACCTTTAACCAGATTCAATCTTAACAACTTATTCAAAGTTCTGAAACTTGCATGGCCAAGTCTTTTGTGCCAAGTCCATGCAATTTCATCTTTATTTGCAACAAAACAAAGATTTTCAGAAAAGTTTTTATTAAGGTTGATCATGTAGACATTGTTTTCTCTTTTTCCAAAGAATTTGATTTTATCAGTTGATGAATCAATTATCTTGCAAAAATCAGATTCAAACACAACTTTGTGACCTTTGTCACATAGTTGGCTGATACTGAGCAAATTATAATCAAGTCCATCAACTAACAAAACATTATCTACTGAGTTTGAAGAAGTTTGACCAACCTTCCAGATCCAATGATCTTTCCTTTATTTTTACCTCCAAAGGTGACTGACCCTCCCTCCTTTTCAATTAGACAGAAAATTTGGCTCTATCTCCAGTCATGTGTCGTGAACACCCACTATCAAGAACCAAACATTGGTGTTGGGTGCACGACCTTCCTGCACAAAGATCAATGGAGAGAAGATTTTGGTACCCAAACAGAGTTGGGACCATCAGTATGATTGAGCACAGATATCAAATCCTTTCTCACCCAAATTTGATTTGTTTTTGACTTTTGTTTTGTTACTTTGGTGTTTTCAGCCTTTTTCTTTTGTTCTTTCTTTTAGGAATGAAAGCACCAAGATCTTTGTTTTTGGTAGGAGGGGAGTTTTTCATTTGAAAATTTGAGTTCAGAGGAGGAGATGGAATCCATGGATTGTGTTGGTACATCCAAAATTTGGATAAGGTATTGAGGATAATACCAACAGGGATTTTCATACCATTGGTTCCAAGGATTAGTCCAATTTTCTTGAAGTGTTGTCTTGGAGGTCCAAGGTTTTTCATGGATTATTTCTTTTCCCTTTTTCTTATTTTTCAGATTTTTATTTGAATTTTTGGTTGAGTTGTTTATGGTTTTTGGTGTTGAGCAGGTCGACCTCTCCTGTACTGGTGTCGACACAGCAGCCACAGAAGTCTTCTTCTTGTGGACTAGTGTCGACCTGTCAGGGGACTGTGTCGACCTGATAGTCTTCTTTTGTTTTTGGGTTTTGATTTGTTTTGAGTTTTGTTTGGGTTTTGTTTGGGGTTTTGTTTGCTGTTTGTTGGATTTCAGTGTTTTCCAGATTAGGACCCTTGACAAATTAATTAGTGGTGCTTTTCCCTTTTTCTCACCAGATTTGTCTTTTGTTGGTTTCTTTTTGTTGAATCCTAATCCATGAGATGTGGTTGTCATGTTGGATCCTAGCAATGCCTCTAGGTTATCTTGGCCTTTTGTGAAGGTTTGGATAACCTCCTCCCTTTCCTTTAGCTGGTTTTTAAGAGTTCAATTTCTTCAATTTTCTGTTGTTTTTTCTGTTTTTCAATTTCCAGCTTTTCAGTTAAGTTTCTGAATTCTTGGGAGGCCTTTTGAGAGGCAAGTTTTAATTCATCAATAGGTTCAGGAGATTTTCTTTTTCTTCAAGCAAGTCTGTTACTTCAGTTCCAGTTCACAGATTCTATTGTTTGAAGATTGGTTATGGTAAAGATTTTCAATTTTCTTTTTGATGTGTTTGTTTTCTTTTCTCATTTCAGAATATCTTTCAACTAATTCTGCATACACATCCTGCCAATCTTCAACATATAGTCTTCAAAAAGTATTTACCTTTTCATCTGTGCTGTTGGCCATGAAGCAAACCTCCTCACTTTCAGAGCTTGAGGATTCTTCTCTTCTTCTTCTTCACTTGAGTCTTCGTCAGACCAAGTGGCCACCATGGCCTTTGGCTTCTTATACTTCTGGAATCTCTTGTGCTTTTCCTTCTTGTTCTCAGGACTCTCCCTTCATGTGTCCTGGCTTGTTGCACCTGTAACAGATAACATTTCATCAGGTTTATGATTCTTATTGAAATTGGAAGAGGAAGTGTTCTTCTTACCTGAGGGAAATTTCTTTTTCCCAGTCATTTTCCCTTTCCTATATTTCAAAAATTTCCTGAATTGTCTGGTCATGAGGGCAATCTCATCCTCATTCGACTCAGATTCTTCAGAACTTGTCTTATCCTGATTTTTATCTTTGTTGCTTGAAGAGGCTTTGAGTGCCATAGGCTTGGTCTTAATGATGTGTTCTTCATTTCTTTTTAAGTTTATTTCATATGTCATTAAAGATCCAATCAATTCATCCAAAGAAATTTTGGACAAATCTTTTGAATCTTCAATAACAGTGGCCTTGGTATGCCAAATTGAAGAAAGTGAACGCAAAATTTTTCTTACCAAGTCTGCATCAGTATACTCCTTACCCAAAGCCTTGAGTCCATTGACTATCACCATGAATCTGGCAAACATTTCAGAAATAGATTCATTAGATTTCATCATAAAGAGTTCATATTCTGAAACTAAAATTTTGCCTTGGTCTCCTTGACCTGAGATGTTCCCTCATAGAGTAATTCGAGTTTATCCCACATCTCTTTGGCAGATTTGCACATAGAGATTCTCGAATACTCCTTGGGATGGACAGCACACTGAATCATGTTCATGGCACTATAATTCAGTGTAGCTTTCCTTATCTGTTCCCTTGTCCAGGTATCTTCTTCTCCCTGGTTCTCATAGGGACCCACCTCTACTACTTTCCAGATCTCATAGTTCTGGGCCCTTAGAAAACACTTGCATTCTATTCTTCCAATAAGAATAGTCCAAACCATTAAAGAATGGTGGCCTATTTATGGAATGGCCCTCAGCTATGAAACCCTTTGAGTCCATGACACTTAAGTAAATGCACAGAGAAAGAGTTAAACAAGCAAGCAAACAAACAAGCAAACAATCAAACACTCAATACTCAGAAACAAAACTGCTCAGTTCAAATCAGATCGATGTAAACCCGCTCTGATACCAATTGAAGGATCGAAATGAATGTGTGGAAAAGATCTAGAAGGGGGGGGGATGAATAGATCTTAGCCACTTTTGCGGAAGCTTAAGTAATTTGAAAACTATTTAGAATCAGAGGCAATGTTATCAGTGAAAAACTACAGATCTGATTAGATTTGAGTGAGTTGAAAAACTTAGATGTGAAGCAAGTTGATTAAGTGAATTAAAAACGATCCTATGCAAGCATCTAGCGGATGAATCAATCAAACCACAGAAGACAAATGCACAAGGATTTTTTAGGTGGTTCGGAAATCACCAAGTGATTCCTACATCCACCCCTCACAACCCGTGAGGCTTCACTAACACAACTGGGCTACACACCCAAAGGAGCCTAACAACTCCAACACTTCAGAGCATACAACTCACACGACCTCTAGAGCAAGACTACTCTAGAAACACAGAGCAAGACTGCTCAACCAACCTTGAGCTTGACAACTCAAACTGAGCTCGACGGCTCACAACAACCTGAGCACAATGCTCACACTAAAACTGCTAGACACCAACTTAAGACTAAGATCCTCTAGCAACAGATCTAGTCGAAATTTGAGAACTCTAAAGAGAGTTATGCAGAAGCACTTGCATAATCTCAAAAGATATCTCAGAAGAACAGAAGAAAAGTTAAATTGTATTGAAAGGCTTCGTTCTTCAGTGTACTCCCTGTAGAAGCTTGAATTGGGAAGAAACTTGTGAAGCTTGAAGTCCAAGTCGATGCTCTGCAATCTGAGAAGTTGGATCTTCCTCGAATTCTTCACCAAAGAAGTCTTCTACAGGATCTGCCTCCTTGGAATGCTTCAGAGGAGTCTTCAGGAATCAAATTCCAATTCCCACACCTTGAATTGGTGGGAATTGGTCTTCTGGAAGCACTTGGAGAGCAGAGGAAGGAGACACGAGCTCTTCTTGCCGCCAGGAGCTTTTTGGAGGCTCTGAGAGAGTTGGGTCCTTCTCTCTGATGTGAAGGCTGGCCAAAAAGACCTTTTATATCCTTAGGATTCCAAAGATACCCTTTTGGGGTACAAGGGCACGCGTTCCTAGGAAGATTCTGATCGCCCTAGAAGGACACGTGGCAGCCATCAACTTTAGGATGAAAAGTTTCCGTAGTGTGTCGACCTGCCCTGGTGGTAGTGTCGACACACTGTCCCAATATGAGAAAAAGCTGTTCTGGGAAGAAGGTCCCGTGTCGACCTGCTCTTGAGTGTGTCGACCTGCTGTCCCATTCTTCAAACTGGTTGTTCTGGGACTGGGTCTAGTGTCGACCTGCTCTGAGAGTGTGTCGACCTGAGTAGGCTAAAACCTGGAAAACTTCACTCGTGTCGACACACTCTTGATTTGTGTCGACACAGTCTCAACATTTTTACACATTTTCCTTTGAATCTGTGTTGATGTGTCGACACCATTGATGGTGTGTCGACACATCTTTTGCATAAAAATGTTTGTACCTGAAAAATAAACACATATATCATTAGTTAAATGATTTATCATGACCATAAATGATAAATGTGGTTTGAAAAATACTTTATGAACATGAATTTCAGGTATGATGTTTTTGACATGTTTCAATTAAATTGCTTTAAGAACACCTCTTGTCATCATCAAAATAGGAGGGAAATGATATGAATATGCATTCAACCCAACAAAAGGCGGGACAGGGGCATTAGTCAGACACTTCTTCAAGTTGTTGAAACTTTCCTCGCAATCCTCATTCCACACAAAAACGGATTTTTCCTTCCGGTCGCTTTGTTAATGTACTTAAGCATCTTTGAGAAATCTTTATAAACCTTCGGTCATACCCAGCAATCCCAGAAAACTCCTATCTCTGGACGCTTGTCGGTCTTTCCCATGTCAACACCGCCTCAACCTTTGATGGATCAACAGCGTAACATCTTTGGTCACCACATGCCCGGAAAGGATACCTCCTAAGCCAAAATTCACATTTACTTAACTTGGCATATAATTTGTTCTCCTCAAAATCTGCAATGAAATCCTCAAATGCTCCTCATGCTCTTCCTTTGTCTTGGAATAATCAGTATATCATCGATGAATACTACCACAACTTATCAAGATATGGGCGATAAAGCTATTCATCAGTTGATGAAAACTGAGGGGCATTTGTTAGTCCAAAAGGCATAACAATAATTCATAATGCCCATACCTACTTTGGAAGGCATCTTGTGAGTCTTCTCCTTTGATCCTCATTGATGATAACTAGATCGAGATCTATTTTAGAGAAGTACCTAGCTCCAGATAATTGATCAAACAACTCATCAATTCTCGGCAGAGGGTATTTGTTCTTGATGGTTAACTGATTCAGTTGTCTGTAATCTATGCATAGTCTCATCGACCCATCTTTCTTCTTGACGAAGAGGACAGGTGCACCCCATGGTGATGTGCTTGGTCGGATGAAACCCTTCTCTAACAGTTCATCAGTTGTTCTTTTAATTCCTTCAGTTCTGCGGGGGACATTCTATATGGTGCCCTAGATACCGGTGCTGCACCAGGGACCAATTCGATGGTAAAATCGACCTCTCGCTCTGGAGGAATTTCTGGCAAGTCTTCGGGGAAAACATCAGCGTATTCGCTGACGACATGGATGTCCTCTACCTGACTTCCTTCTTTGCAATGACTACAGCAGCAAGAAGGCCATACAACCTTTCCTCATCATCCTTTTGGCTTGCAGTGCAGAGATAAGTGACAATCTCCTGCGGTTTCTATCTCCGGTGAATACTAGTTTTGGGTACTGGCTAAAAGTTACCCTACTTATCCTGCAATTTATACTAGCCCAATGTTCAGACATCCAATCTGCTCCCAGTATCACATCATACCCTGCCATGTCCATACATATTAAATTTGCTGGTAGGTTTTGGGTTTCAATCAACACCTCACTGGATGGTATATGGTTTGTAAGATTGGTACCCGGACCAATCGGGGTTGACACAACTATTCCAGATTTCATAGGGACTGGTTTCACAGATGGGTATCAACAAATGTTTGAGAAATGAAGGAGTGCGTAGCTCCCGTATCAAAGAGAACATAAGCAGGTCGGGAAAGAATAGTAAGTGTACCTTCCACGATACCTCCTTCTTCAGCAGTTTTCGGTTCCTGGACAGCTTGCAGTCGGCCTTGCCTCTTCTGTCCATTTGGACGTTTGTCATGAGGAGCTTGTTCCTTCAGTAGTGGGCAGTCCGAGATCCTATGGTCACGACTCCACAGCGTAGGCATCTCCCTTGCGCTCTCCAGCATTCTTCAGTCCGATGACCAGCTCGGTCACAATGTTTGCACCTTTCACCCTTGCCACTATCACTTGCTTACCTAATTCCTTCGGCTTTTTATCCGCTGGTTCATTTACCCCGCCACTGGGCCTTTTCTTCCCAATAGTCGGCTAATACCTCCCAGCAGAAGACACTTGTTCACGTTTCACGGATTTTCCCTTAATCCTTTCAGCAGTCTCCATTGCATCTTCCAGTAGTTGAGCCTTCTTAACCATTTCAGCATAAGTTTGAATGTCCATTGGCGCCAGTTGGGTGATGAACTAGGGCCTCAAGCAATTCAGAAAGCGTTTCGCCTTCATCTTTCTGTCCCAATCAAGTGAACAGCGTATCGGGACAGCCGAGAGAATTGGGCTTCATACTCAGCCACATTAAGTCATCTCTACTTCAAAGCCGCAAATTCTGCTGCTTTCCGTTCTTGACCCTCTCAGAAAAGTACTTGGCGTTAAAACGCTCAATGAACTGAGCCCATGTAGGTTGTTGTCCATTTAGGGTTGCTTCTACAGACTCCCACCATGCCCTGGCATCCTTTTCCAATTGGAAAGTTGCCAGGAGTACCTTGTTCTGGTCTGTGCACTACATAACCCTGAATATCCTTTCAATCTCTTTAACCCAGTGCTCAGCAACATCTGGGTTAGTACTTCCTTCGAACCTAGGCGGATCCATGTTCCGAAAATTCCGGTGGAGCTCACCGGCTCCGCGATTACCTCCACCCTGGGTGGCTTGTAAAATAGCTTGAGTCAAGTTCTGTATGGTTCTTTGCATGTCCCTAGCCTGGGCACGTTCAGCGGCCATTATGGCAATAATCACCTTCAAGATAATAATGTGAGTTAGTCATCTAAATGTATCATATATGACTTTTATTCCCATGGCTCTACCCAAGCTCACATTAGGTACGACAGATTTTGACTCGTGTCATCTAGTTTCATTCCATGTTCCTAATCCCTTGGACCCTAAAGTTCAGGCTCTGATACCAACTGTCACGCCCCGAATATTTAGCAGCGGAATAAATACCGGGGGACGTGAACGATACAAACCGGCGTATCCCAGTTGAATAGTGCAGAGTCACAGTCGAACATAATGACACATTCAAGACTATAATATGGTCATCAATAGTATACTTTAATTCATTCATTCAACTAGATACAACCTCACATAAGAAGAATTAACCAAAGGGTCCATCATTCAAATAAACTTCCACAAAGTTTCACTATTACATAGACTACTCAAATTTCTATTTCTAATTGTCATCTATTCTAGGACGGGTGCTCGTCACTCTTGCCCAGTCCCATCCGACTCCACGGGTTCTTCATCACTACCTGAAAAAGGGCAGGATGATAGGGGTGATCGAACTAGCTCAGTAGGGTTTATATCTCAATCACGTGCGGGCACTAGTATACATGATTAACATTTTATATAGGCAGATATGCTATGAGTATGTTGACAATGCATGCTTTTCTAACAAGTTGAATAGAAAAGTAGAACGGATATCATATCGGATCAATTGTCGAGTTCCAAATACAATACAATATTTCGAGAATAAATCATGTCAGAAGAGATTGGCCATATTCAAGCAGAGTTCATGTGTTCACAAGAACAAACTTATCATATCATGTCAAGTCAAACTTATCAAGTCAAACAGGAGGCACGTTTCACAATCTTGCATGTCAGGTGTGCTATGCCAAGCACCAAGAGTCCATACTCCCTCGGTAGACAAGTACGTTGGGGCGCTCTTCCCCAGGACCGGACAGGGCCCTATTGCACAGGCATTGTATCAAGTTTTGGACCGGAGTCCCACGATGTGCCGAACAAACATATTCATATTATGGCCACAGAGTTTCAATGACAGCTCATAGTAAAAAGAACATGATCACTCATAGAGTCAAGGAATGACAAACAGCTCAAAAGAACAAGGCAGGATAACGTCGTATCTTATATTTCATAATTCATTAATGTCTTGACAAGATGGTGTTTCTAAAGACAGATCACATGTAGAACATGCACTTTCCTAACATGTATGCATATGACAAATAGTCCTTTGAACACCGGAAAACCTGAAACCATGAAACTCAAATGCAATAACCACTAACATGTCCATACTAATCATGTAATCATCCCCAAATTCATAACATATTCTTATCTTATCAATTGACCATAAGCAAGATCACAAGATAATCCAAGGATCATAAGAACAATCAAAATTACATATTAGAATCATATTCATATCATTACCATTTCCTTTAATGGTTTGATTATTTTAAGTCCATGCATACTATATAACATCATGTACATGCTTGAAGACCTCATGAAATGATTAGACCCAAATTATACAAAACTGGTAAGGGTAGTGTCGACACTAGATCAGTGGTGTCGACACAATGCTCCAAACCCAAGACAAACAGGCAAAACTGGTCAGGTAGTGTCGACACTAGTCAGGTGGTGTCGACACAATGCAACAAAAACAAGGCAAAAAGGTCAAGTAGTGTCGACACTAGTCCAGGTGGTGTCGACACTAGAGACAGATTCCAGAAAAAACTTCTGGCCATGTGGGACAGTGTGTCGACACAAGATGAGGCTGTGTCGACACTAGATCAACTTCCCAGAACTTTCTGGGTCAAACTGGGACAGTGTGTCGACACAAGATGAGGCTGTGTCGACACTAGATGGCCTTCCCAGAACTCCATCTGGGCTGTTTTGGGACAGCAGGTCGACACTGGCATAGGCAGTGTCGACACTAGTGGCCCTTCCAGAACAAGACTTAAGGGTCATGTGAGACCCGAAAACACATGCCATGCAACGGTTCACTTCAAACCCTTATAACTCTCTAACGATTGACATTTGGACAAAACGTTCAACATGAAAGATGAGGAAAACAACTAGTAGAAGACTTTGATGTTGAGGGTTTGATCGAATTCGGTCTCGAATCCCGAGAAACATGTGAAGAACAGAAATCAAGTAAAACCCAAAATCCCAGTTTAAAACAGAGACTCTCCTATCATGCTCCTAACTCTCTAACGATAAACTTTGGACAAAACGTCCAACATAGAAGATGATCGTGACTTCAAATAGGAGAACTTTCATGAAGAAAGTTTAGTCAAATTTGGTCTTGAATCGTGTGCACAATATGACGAACGAGAAAAAGCCTTAACGGTGCAAGACTTCGGGAAAATCATCAATACACGATGGATACTCCATGAAATTGGGCAAATCAAGTGCAAATGATCATAGACTCCAAGAACTACATGTTGAAATTTATTTTCTTTAATCTTGGCACGAGAACACCTACCTTTATGAATCTAGAATCTGTTGATGTTCTGGACACAACAGAGGATGCAGGGGATGAAGCTCCGGTTCCCAGCCTTTCTCCTGCTCCTCAGAAGCTCTTGCTTGCTTCCAAACGACTCCAACTTCGTTGTTAAACCTTCCCCAAGAGTTTAGGGACGAGTTCTTATAGTTTTAGGATGTTGTTAAGAGTCCTAATGATGCTAGGAAAAGGGCTACGAGCTCTGTTTCCTGTTTCCAGAAAATCTGGGATTCCTTTACTTAAAAGAGGTAGCCAAGGTTTAGGAAACCACTAATTGAGATTGAGTTCGGTTTTGGCTTATCTTACATAACTACTCATCCATATATGACTCTAAATTACCCTCCCTAATTACTGCGTAATTACATACACGAATTTCTGGGCAATTTCTGTCCTAGTTTGTTCATATCCTTGGGCCAAATATGCTCTATTGGCCCAATCTTATTAATAGGTCATTAACACATGGTATTGGAAGTCTCTCCAATACGTTTATTTATTTTATCCCTCTATCTTTCTAAAATTTTTAAATTGCTAATTTCCGGGGTGTTACACGCTGGATGCATGCCGTACACATCCTGATCATGTAACCCTCGCGAGGAAATGGCACTCTTCGGGCGCTCTCCCCAGGACCAGACTGGGCCCTATTGCACTGGCATATAGCACTGTTTGTTATTTTAGACAATCATTGTATGGCCAAATAGAGTACCAAGAAGAGGTGAGAGTAATAGACGAACTAGATTAGAGTTTAGAGTGAAAGTGAACAGATGAGAGTAACAAGATAGTAGATGAGATAAGGGTATAATCGTAAAATATCGTTAAACCATGAGAGTAACAGTTGCACAGCACCAGTCGGGTACCGGCAGTCTGGTAGAAGTCACCACCGCCCACTAGCCATGCTACGAACACAGGCTAGATGGTCCTGCGTGATCACGAGTAAGAAGGAACACACTAAGCCATGGATCGTGTTGATCCCTAAAGTGTAACGGGTTTTAATGGTACAACTAGCTCGTCGGCTAAGGACGTGCGCCAAAGCCAAGAAGACTTACGGAGGTCTTGACAAGGAGTCCCTGATCCTGTCAGGAGTATTCCCAATAGAGAGGTGGTCCACGCCAAGAGAGTGTGTAGAAATCTAGGGTCCGTCGTGCCTCGAGTGCTCGAAGGCCGAGGGAAGCGGTAATGGTGTATAAAACACACGAGTAAAATGAAGACAAGTGTAATTATTTAAATAGGAAATTTAGTAATTATTTCACTAAATTACTAGATACATATTGAGAAAATTAATAGAGTTTAGTGGCAAACATGATTGTTAAGTGTGTGCAAGTGTAAGAATCAAGAGAGCATGTATGGTTGTGCATATACTTTTTAAATTAATTATTTCATAGAGATTTTATCCATTTACATTAACAAGTCGAAGTTAATCATGACAGTACTTAATTGGGGTTAATCAAGGCTTATATATCATTAATAGCAGGGTTATAATGGTATATCAGGGTTCTAGTCGCAACAGTCAGGTCGCGACATTGGTTGCTGTCGTGTTAAGGTCCCGACGAGGGTGACCGACGCGTTGACTGGTCAGGTCGCGACGGCCTAACCGTCGCGTTCAGGTTGCGACGGGTCGATCCGACGTGATCGGGTGCCAGCCGAGACACCGACGCGACGACGTGTGTGCGCGTCGCAATAGGTCGGCGGCACGTCCAGGTCGGGCTGACCTGCTGAACAGGTCGCGACACAGGGTCCCGCGCGTTAAGAACACGTCGCGATATCCTGTCGCGATGAGGGTGAGAACGCGACCTATCGGGCCGTCGTGTTCTCAGAGCCTCGGCCCAAGGTCTGGCTGATAGCATGTCCCTTTTCCAATTTAGGTCCAAGCCATCCAACACGACACATTGCACATTAAAAACCCATATCAAATCGCATGATGGTCCAAAAATCATGAAACAAGTTTTTAAACGATGGAAAACATGGAGATCTATCACTGAGCATGTTTAATTAGAAAGCAATTACATGCAAGGCATGCTTTGAATAGGTTGATCTTCGGTAACCTAATCATACCCAGTCATGGAAAAATGATTTAATTGGCAATGAATACATGATAGAAATTAGGGAAAATAATGGCGTTTGAAAGCTAGTAATAAGTAGTAACTATGAGAATAATCTCACGGCATGAAATTGAGTACAAGCATGTACAAGATGATGACAGGAATTCACAGAATTAATTCTCCCTCATTGATGAATGAAAAATAACAAAACTAGAGGGTTTTTGTAGAGGATCATGAGGGCTACCTAGGGTTAAAGTTTCACGATTTGTGCTTGAGAGATTGCCTACCTTTCGTTGCAGTGATGAAAACCCTAAGTTTGGTGACGAAGAAGAGAAATCCCCCTTTAGATCCAAGCCTTCCCTCCTTGCTCCTTCGTCTTCCAGTCCTTGCCTTTGTCTCCTAGAACTCCAGAAGCGAACTATGGGTTGATAGGGTCGAATTGGGGTTGTATTGGGTTGTTATAGAGTCCTTTCTTCTAAAAGCTCTTCCTTTCCTTTAAATTCAAATTTCCATATTTATCACCCCCATTTCTCTCCTTTATCTATTCCTTAGGGTTGGGAAGAGATCTAATTTCGTGTGTAGAGGGTTAGGGTAAGGTTAGGACTCTTTTTAGGATAGATATGGCTTATTTAATATTTATCTTACCCCTTTTATTAATTACTATTGTTTTTAATCCGAATTTCACCTAATTAGCTCCCATCTCATGATGGGCTCTTCTCAATTAGGCCCATTCTATCATGCTTGGGCCATTAATACAACCCATTCCTAATTTTGGTTAATGGGTATTGATTTAATTCCCTTTTATTTCAATTATTCTCTCTTTATTCTAAATTAACTCTATTTATCACATTTATTAATTAAAAATTTTATTTTATTGGGATTCAAAAATCAGGTTGCTACATCCTCCACCTCTTAAAAGAATTTAGTCCCCAAATTCATATGATTATGAGAGGAAAAGTGACTTACTGAATAACTCCGGATAATTCCGTCGCATGGTTGCTTCGGGCTCCCACGTGGCTTCTTCGACTTCATGATTTCTCCAGAGTATCTTGACCATGGGTATAGATCGATTCCGAAGTTGTTGCATCTTCTTGTCCAAGATCTTCACTGACCATTCTTCAAAGGTCATATCTTTGTTCAAAATAATATCATCATAGCTGATTGCGTGTGAGGGGTCTACACGTACTTCCTCAGTATTGATACATGAAAGACGTTATGGACTGTGGAGAACTTGGAAGGTTGGGCCAGACGATACGCCACCTTGCCAACTCTATCCAAGACCTCAAATGGGCCTATGAATCTTGGTCTTAGCTTGCCTTTCATCCCAAACCTTTGAATCCTCGGGTCGGGGATACTTCAACATCACATGATCTCCGACTTGAAATTCTAAATCCCTTCTTATTTTATCAGCATAGCTCTTCTGTCTGGACTGAGCTATCTTAATCCTGTCTCGGATAATCCGTATATCTCTGCTAGTGTCTTGCACCATGTCTGGTCCCAACCATTGTTGTTCACCAACCTCATTCCAACACACTGGCGATCTGCAACTTCTGCCGTACAGTGCTTCAAATGGTGCCATCTTAATGCTGGCCTGATAACTGTTGTTGTAGGCGAATCTATTAGGGACAGCTGTTCATTCCAATATCCCTCACAGTCTATGGTGCAAGCTCGCAGCATATCTTCCACTATCTAATTAGTTCTTTCTGTCTGCCCATCCGTCTGTGGGTGAAAAACAGTACTAAAGTTGAGTTTTGTGCCTAAGGCTGTCTGAAGTCCCTTCCAGAACCTAGATGTGAACCTAGGTCTCGATTTGAGACAATAGACACGGGGACTCCATGTAATCTCACATTTTCCTTCACATATAAAGCTGCTAACACATCCACACTCCAAGTGCTTTTAATTGCCAAGAAATGTGCGGACTTCGTTAATCGGTCCACAATGACCCAGATAGCATCGAGTCCACTACGAGTTCGGGGTAAACCCATGATGAAATCCATTCCGATGCTTTCCCACTTCCATCGGTATGTCCATGGGTCTAAGTACACCCGCAGGATGATGATGTTCTACTTTTACCTGCTGACAGGTGAGGCAGTGCGCGACATACTCAGCCACCTCACGCTTCATGTTGGGCCACCAAAATGACCTTTTCATATCTTGGTTGCGCCTGGGTGAATAGTATATTTAGTCTTGTGGGCTTCATCCATCAATTTCCTCTTTAGCTCTTCATTGTCAGGCACACACGTCCTGGCTTGGAATAATATTCTCCCATCTTCAGTGACAGAGAAATCAGGCCTGTCTACTATGGTCTCCCTGATTCTGACCAAGAATGGGTCATTAACCTGCTGCTCTCTGATTTCAGCAAAAATATTGGGTTGTGCCCTAAGGTTAGCAACCAACATCTTATCACTTCTCTGCTCAATGTTCAAATCCAAACTAGCAAATTGCTCTAATAATTGCATCTCGCCCATGACTAAGCAAGATAAAGAGGCTACTGGCTTCCTACTTAGTGCATCAGCTACTGCATTACCTTTGCCTGGGTGATATTGAATGTTGAAATCAAAATCCTTCAAGTACTCTAGCCACCTTCTTTGTCGCATATTTAGTTCCTTCTGAGAAAATAGGTACTTCAGACTCTTGTGGTCGGAGTAGACAATAAATTGCTCACCATTAAGATAATGCCTCCATATCTTGAGTGCAAATACCACAGCAGCTAATTCTAAGTCATGGACTGGATAATAACTTCATGAGGCTTTAATTGTCTTAATGAATATGCTATCACCTTCTCATTCTGCATTAGCACGCAGCCTAGACCGATTCCAGATACATCAGTGTAGACTGAGAATCCTTCGCCCTCGACTGGCAATGCGAGGACAGGTGCAGATGTCAACAGTTGATTCAGGCTCTGAAAGCTCTTCTCGCACTCCTTGCTCCAGACATAGGGGTTCTCTTTTCGCGTAAGGAGAGTAAGAGGTACAACTATTATGGAGAAGTCTTTTATGAACCGTCTGTAGTAACCAGCCAGTCCAAGAAAGCTTCTGATCTCAGTGACATTGGTCGATCTTTCTCAGTTGAGTACAGCTTCAACCTTGGAAGGATCGACAGTGATACCATTCTTGGATATAACGTGGCCTAGAAATGACACCTCCTTGAGCCAAAATTCACACTTGCTCAATTTGGCGTAGAACTTGTTGTCCCGCAAGATCTACAGAGCGATCCTCAGATGCTCTTCATGCTCTTCCTTGGTCTTGGAGTATATGAGAATATCATCAATAAACACCACGACGAACTTGTCGAGGTATGGCCGATAGATGCTGTTCATTAGTTGCATAAAAGCTGTAGGAGCATTGGTTAGTCCAAAAGACATGACTACAAATTCATAATGACCATACCTGCTCCTGAAAGCTGTCTTGTAAATGTCTGCATCTTTAATCCTCATCTGATGATATCCTGATCTAAGGTCAATCTTAGAGAAATATTTGGCTCCAGATATCTGATCAAATAACTCATCAACACGAGGCAGAGGGTATTTGTTCTTGATAGTGAGATTGTTCAACTGCCTGTAGTCGATGCATAGCCTCATGGATCCGTCCTTCTTTTTGACAAACAGAACTGGTGCTCCCCAAGGAGAAATACTTGGCCTGATAAATCCCTTTTCCAATAGTTCCATCAATTGTTCTTTCAATTCTTTCAATTCAGCCGGGGACATTTTGTAGGGTTGGTGTGATACCGGTGCAACTCCAGGTATGAGATCAATTAAGAAATTTATGTCTCTTTCTGGTGGAATGCCTGGCAGCTCATCGGAAAACACGTCGGGGTATTCTTGTCACGCCCCGACGCGGAATATCGGAACGCGAAGCAGTTGCAAGTAAAAGGGTATAGAGCGAGTACTAGACATCAAACCATTGCACAATGATAATACTAAATAAAATTATTCTCATTAATAACTTTCCAATGTCTAGTTACAACCACTAATATCAGAGCTATTCTATACGGCCCAATTACATTGAAATAAAGCAAAAGATTAACTATGACTTTAACATATTGCTAGGACGCTAGGGTACTCGTGACGTCACTCCTGGTCATTCCCGTCCTCTTGAGTGTATAGTTCATCCTCGGTCTCACCTGAGAACACAACGACAAATAACGCAGGATGAGCGATAACGCCCAGTAGGACTTAAATCTCAATAGTTAAGCAGGCTTTAAATAATTAGTGCATTAAAGGCAGAGTAACTAATGATAGAGTGAGAGAGTCAAGTATAAGATAGCAGGGTAGCACGTGAACGAAATAGCACAATTTTCCAAATATAGCAAGAGTGTCGAGTATAGCACAAAATAGTAAGATGGCCATAGCACAAATAGCACAAACTATAGAAATAGCACAACGAGTATAGTATAGCACTTTTGTCCATAGACAACGAGAGAACATAGCACTTTTTGATTGTTATTTAGATAGTCGAGATAGATAGCACTCAAGTGTAATGCCAAACACTCTGATCATTTAACTCCCATGGGCACTAGCACTTTCAGGCGCACATCCCAGGACCATATCGGGCCTTTTATATATTGCCAGGCATTGGTTATATTGTTTATCTTTAGACAATCAGTCAATGGCCAATATAGAGTACCAAGAAATAGATGAGAGCACTAGATGAATAGATAAGATAGTAGAGAGAACGTGAATAGATGAGAGCTAGTGGACATTACACGTAACAGGTCGAGTAAACAGGCGATAGTAACAGTTGCACAACATGCGCATGTGGTGTTGGCAGTCAGGTGGAACTCACTACCTTTCCGCTGGCCATGTTATGCACAAGTCCAGAGGTCCGACGTGATTCAAGATAAGAGCGAACTTCTAATAGTTGTTTGGACCATATTGATCCCTAAAGGGTGTAATAGGTGTTTGGGTACAACCGGCTCGTCGACCATGTGGGAATCCATGGACAGAGGAGACTTACGGAGGCCTTGAACAAGACTTACTAGTCCGGCAGAAGGAGTATCCGACGGAGAGTTCGTCCAAGTCAAGAGAGAGTGTGCATATAGAAATAAGTACTCGACATTCTAGAGGAATTCTAGAACAGTGGAGCGTCGGTATCGGTGTTCCAAAACATCGTGAGAAACGTACACAAGAATATTTAAGAACGAGGCAATTTAATGACATAAATTACCAGATAAATTATGTAACTGTTCATGCCAATTAAGCCATATTTGGATGGTTCAAAGTGGTGTGCATGTGAATAAGAAAATCATGGACAAGATAGATCATGTGAATAATAAAATCATGGACAAGATATATTCAATAATTAAAATTTTATTTTTCCTGTATACCAGATAGTTAACATGACATGGGGTGACTGTAGAACAACAAGACATGCACGAATATGGGTTTGCATGCAAAAATGAGATCGCAACGGACCCTTGTAAGGATCACGACGGGGCAGAACAGGTCGCGACAGGAGTCAACACAGATCATGACGGGTCCGGCGGAACAGGCTCACGGATCACGACGTGGTCTCGCAAGGATCGCGACAGGTCGGTCAGCACAGGCGCACGGATCGCGTCGGTGGTACCTGTCGCGTTCAAATCGCGACGGTTATGCTGTCGCGACAATACCTTTGAACGCAGCATATCGGGCTGTCGCGTTCACACGGTCTGCGATAGAGTCCGACAGGGAAAGGACAGTGCATTGGATTACGGATCAGACTTTCCCAGTTTTGACACAGGGTTGTTCTAAAATTAAGAACAAATTGTACAGTACATGAAAAATCACGGAACCTATTTTAAACAGATCCAGACATGCATGGGTACTTCCAGTAAATCAGAATCTGAAAGCAACAAAAGTTTCAACATAGTTTAATAAAGAGTATTCATGATGAACATGAACATGTATAGTTGGGATCAACGAATTAATTTGCATGACAGGATGGATGGAAATTAGGGCTTTCAGGGGCAAAAGAAACCTAACATCCGCTAGAATCTTCAAAAAAAATTTCGTGGCATGATGTTTAGTATTCATGGACAACAAGATTTATGAAGAGGGTTCGGGGTCATGTAAGTTGCAGAACATAAAAAATCAAGAACAAAAGATAGCTCGATGGAAAATTATGAAACTAAAGGACTTTTGTTCCTGATGGACGAAACATCCTACAGAAAAATTTTCATGGTTTATGCTCGTGAGAATGCCTACCTTTAATGATTTTCCTCTTCTAGGGTTTGAAGGTGAAGAACTCCGGATAAAGCTTTGATGAAGCCTTCTCCCACGAATTCTCCTCTCCTTGGGTTCTCCTCCTAGTCCAGCAAGCCTTGGGTACGAGCTTAGGGCCAGCCATGAGGGTTTTAGAGAGTTTTTTATATTTCCTATATGACTCAAATTCCTAATTATTCCGAATTTCCTAGTTTCTTTCCACCCTTCTAAGCTTGCAACCTTCCAAATGGGTTAGGGAGGAGAGGTAATTTCGTGGCCAAGCTATTTGGGTAGGGTTAGGAATCCAATTCCAACCCAAACATCCCATTAAATGCATTAAACACCTCTTTTCTATTTAAGTAATAATTCAATTACGAATTTAGGGTATTTTTCTATTATTTCTCTTTTAAAAATTCCTATTTTGGCCCACTAATTTCTATTGGGTCAATTTAATAAAGCCCATTACTTCTTTTCATTTAATGAATTTTATTTATTCTCTTTTATTTAATTTTTCAATGAATTAATTAGTTTTCTTTTTATATTATTAAATTTTTATTTTTCAAAAAAAAATCCTGGTTGCTACAATTCTTGTACTATATGGATATCTGATATCTTAGATGCTTTCTTTTCACAACTATTGCGGCAAGAAATGCCACACATCCCTTTCTTATCATGTGCTGTACTTTGATAGCAGAGACGAGAGACAAGTGCCACTTGTGTCTACGTCCCATGAAGATCAGTTTAGGGAATTCACTAAAGGAGATCTTCCCTCTTTTACAATCCACGATAGCCCCATAAGTGGATAGCCAATCGGCTCCCAGAATGACATCGTAGCCCTCCATGGGCATACAGATCAAGTCAGCTCTCAGATTGAGATCACCAATCTTAACATCAGCTAATGGAAAGTATTTATTTAATTGAGCTTTTTCTCCCAATGGTGTAGTGACAGGCAATTCAAATTCCATGGATGTAGGTTTCTCATTTAATGTATCAGCAAATGCTTGTGATATAAATGAATGTGTCGCACCCGTGTCAAATAAAACAAATGCTGATTGAGAAAAGACCGGTAGAGTAACTTCTACAACTCCACCTTCCTCGATGGTTTCCACCTCTTGTAGGGCCTGCAGTCGGCCGGGTTTTCTCTGGCCCACCAGACGCTTCTCATTCTCCTTAAGCAGAGGGCAGTCGGGTATACGGTGCTCTCGACTTCCGCAATGTAGGCATGCGCCTACCTTTCTCCAGCATTCTTCTGTCGTGTGACCTAGCTTGTCACAATGCTTGCATCTTGGTTGTTGTTTGGAGTAGTAGGGGTGGGAGCTTTGGGCTTCCGCTCCTGGCTTGGCCCGTCAGTGATATTGTTTATCTCTTAGACAATCCGTCAATGGCCAATATAGAGTACCAAGAAGAAGATGAGAGCACTAGAAGAATAGGCGAGATAGTAGAGAGAACATGAATAGATGAGCGAATAGAGTGTAGATAAGAGCTAGTGGACATTGCATGTAACACGTCGAGTAAATAGGCTGTAATAGTTGCACAACACGCACACTTGGTGTCGGCAGTTAGGTGGAACTCACAACCCTTCCACTGGCCATGTTAAGCACAGGTCCAGAGGTCCGGCGTGATTCAGACGAGAGCGAACTTCTAATAGCCGTTTGGATCATATGATCCTTAAAGGGTGTAATAGGTGTTAGGGTACAACCGGCTCGTCGACCATGTGGGAACCCATGGACAGAGGAGACTTCGGAGGCATTGATCAAAGACTCCTAGTCCGGCAGAAGGAGTATCCGTCGGAGAGTTCGTCCAAGTCAAAAGAGGGTAATTATATAAACAAGTGCTCGACGTTCTAGAGGAGTTCTAGAACAGTGGAGCGTCGATATTTGGTGTTCCAAAACATCGCGGAAAACGTACATATGTAATAGTTAAGCATGAGGAAATTTATTTACACAAATTTCCAGATAATTTATGTAACGTTCACGCCAATTAAGCCAAATTTGGAGGGTTCATGTGTGTGCAGGTGACATGAAATCATAGATGGAAATTAGTCGTGTGTAGGTATTTTAAATCACATAAAATGTTTAATTTAAATCAAGTGCAATTAATGCGGTTATGACTGAGGTTAAAGGGTTAAAGCACAATAGGCAATGGGACATTGCAAATCAAGGTTTTTCTGCAAAAATCCTGTGATCGCGACGGACATTGTAAGGATCGCGACGGGTCGGATCAGAACGCGACAACACCTTGTAAGGATCGCGACAGGCTTGTCTGATCAGGCACTGAGAACGCGACAGAGGCCTGTAAGGAACGCGACAGACCGTTCAGACTAGGCTCAACGATCGCGACGGTGATGCCTGTCGCGTTCAGAACGCGACTGGCAGACTGTCGCAACCGACCATAGGAGCGGCCTATCGGACCGTCACGTTCTGGTGGTCTGTGCCCGAGTACCACAGCACTAGACACTACTCTTGGATTGCGGACCAGACCTTCCCTTTTTGACACAGGTTTTTCTAAAACTAAGAACAAATCGTATAGTACATGAAAAATTGCGAAACCAGTTTTAAACAGATCCAGACATGCATGGGTACTTCCAGTAAATCAGAGTCGGAAAGCAATGAAGGGTTCAACATGGTTTAAATAAGAGTATTCAGGACGAACATAGAACTGTGTACAGTTGGGATCCATGATTAATTCGCATGATAGGATGGATAGAAATTAAAGCTTTCAGGGCAAAGAAACCTAACATCCATCAGTCCTACAGTAAAAATCTCATGGCATGAGGACGAGTATACATGAAGATGTGAATTTAATAAGAGGGTTCGGGGTCATGAAGTTCACAGAACTTTGAAAATTGAGAACTAAAGATTTGCTCGATGGAAAAATATGAAACTAGAGGGCTTTTGTTCCTGATGGATGAGACATCCTACAAAAAAATTATCATGGTTTATGCTCGTGAGAATGCCTACCTTTGATCGTTTTCCTTTTCTAGGGTTAATACTTGAAGAACTCGGTTGAGGGCTTGAGAACTCCTTTCTCCTCCTCTTGGCCTCTCTTCCTGATCCAGCAACCTTTGGCATGAGCTAGGCCGGCCATGAGGGTTTTAGAGAAGTATTTAAGCTTCTCCCATTCCCTTTCCTAGTTAAGTCTAATTCCTCTTTAATTTTGAGTTTCCTATTTTCCTCTCCCCTTTTTAAGCAAGAGATCTCCTAATTAGGTTGAGAGAGAGGGGATTTCGTGGCCAGCAATTGGGGAAGGTTTAAGATTCCAAATTCAACTAAAATTACTTATTTTAATACATTAAATACTCTCTTTTTATTTAAGTAATATTCTAGTTACGAATTTGGATATTTTCCTATTATTCCCCTTTTTAAAATCTCCATTTCGGCCTACAAATTTCTAATGGGTCCATTTAATAAAGCCCATTACTTATTTTCGTTTGATGGTTTTAATTAATTCTCTTTCCTTTGATTTCTAATTTATTTAATTAGTTTTCTTGTATTTGATTTTTTCAATTATCAAAATTTTTATTATTTAGATTTTTGTGTGTGGAAAAATGCAGGTTACTACATCCTCCCCCTCTTAAAAGAATTTGGTCCCTAAATTCATATGATCATATAGGAAAGGATGTCTTACCGAAAAGATCGGGATAGTTCCGTCTGATAATTCCTTCCGGTTCCCATGTAGCTTCTCCCCTCCGCGTTGTTCCACAGAACCTTAACCACGTGGATGGGACGGTTCTGAGCTGTTGTACCCTTCCGTTCCAATATCTTGACTGGCTTTTTTTCGTTGTCACATCCTTGTTCAGCACCAACTTCTCGTGGAGAATGATGTGGGTAGGGTCATAGACATACTTCCTGAGCATGGAGGCATGGAGACATGGAACACATTGTGTACACATGTCAGATCCGGTGGCAATGCCAGTCGATAAGCAACCTTACCAATCCTTTCGAGTACTTCAAAAGGACCGATGAATCTAGGGCTGAGCTTTCCCTTTATACCGAATCTTTGAATGCCGCGAGTAGGTGACACTTTTAGAAATACATGATCACCCACTTGAAATTCCAGATCTCGCCTTCTTTTGTCGGCATAGCTCTTCTGTCTGGATTGAGCAATCTTGAGCCGGTCTCTGATTACTTGAATGTCTCTCGTGGTATTCTGTACCATCTCTGGGCCTAGCCATTGTGTTCTCCAACCTCATTCCAGCATGCAGGTGATCTATAGTTCCTTCCGTAGTGTGCTTCGAACGGTGCCATCTTAATGCTTGCCTGATAACTGTTGTTATAGGCGAACTCAATTAAAGGTAGGTGCTCGTTCCAATAACCTTGGAAATCTATAGTGCAGGCTCTTAACATGTCTTCAACAATTTGGTTGGTTCTCTCAGTTTGCCCATCAGTTTGTGGATGGAATGCGGTACTAAAGTTGAGTTTACTACCCAGTGCACCTTGCAGTCCTTTCCAAAAATGAGATGTGAATCTCGGATCTCGATCCGAGACTATGGATGATGGAACTCCGTGCAACCTTACTATCTCCTTGACATATAAGGCAACTAGTACTTCTACCGACCACTTACTCTTTATAGGCAGGAATGGGCGGATTTTGTTAGTCATCGACTATGACCCATATGGTGTCGAGTCCACCACGAGTCTTGGGTAAACCCATGAAAGTTCATGCCATGCTTCCCACTTCCATTCCGGGATGTCTAGTGTTCTTAATACACCAGTAGGGAGCAGATGTTCCACTTTTACTTGTTGACAAGTAAGGCAGTTGAGTAGCATGCTCGGATACCTCTCTCTCATGTTCGGCCACCAAAATGTTCTTTTCATGTCTTGATACATTTGGTACCTCCTGGATGAATAGTGTACTTTGTCTTGTGAGCTTCATCCATTAGCCTCCTTTTCAATTCTTCATTGTCGGGGATGCATGTCCTTCCTTGAAAAACAAGCCTTCCATCTTCAGTCATTGCAAAGTCCGGTCTTTCGGCTAAAGTTTCCTTGACGTGAACTAAAAACGATCATCATCTTGTTGAGTTTTGATCTCTTCCAAGAAGTCAGATTGAATCTTGATATTTGCAACCAACTCGGTCATCTCTATGTTCAATATTTAGTCTAACCTTACGAATTTTTCAGTAGTTGCATCTCGCCAAGGACTAGACTTGAAACAGATGCCATCGCTTTTTACTACTATCAGCATCAGCCACGGCGTTTCCCTTGCCTGGATGGTATTGAATGTTGAAGTTTCAATCTTTGAGGTATTCCAGCCATCTTCTCTGTCTCATGTTGAGTTCTTTCTGGTAAATAATACTTCAAAGTTTTATGGTTTGAGTAGACAGTGAATTTCTCTCCATACAAGTAGTGTCTCCAAATCTTCAAGGCGAAGACCACAGCAGCCAGCTCGACATCATGTACAGGGTAGTTGACTTCATGGTCTTCAGTTGTCTTGAAGAATAGGCAATGACCTTCTCTTTTTGCATCAGTACACAACCTAGCCCAATTCCTGAGGCATCGGTGTAGACAAAGAAACCTTCTCCCTCTATAGGTAGAGCGAGAACAGGTGCTGAAGTAGACGGTCTTTAAGAGTTGGAAACTCTTTTCACACTCTTTACTCCAGGAGTAGGGATTCTCCTTCTGTGTCAGACGCGTGAGAGGAACGGCAATCTTGGAGAAGTCCTTGATGAACCACCTGTAATAGCCAGCCAGTCCTAGGAACTACTGATTTCGGTGACGTTGGTTGGTCTCTCCCAGTTGAGTACAGCTTCGACTTTGGAGGGATCAACGGAGATGCCTCCTTGGAGATGACATCGCCCAAGAAGGACACTTCTTCGAGCCAGAATTCGCACTTTCCAAGCTTTGCGTACAGCTTGTTGTCTCGCAAGACTTGTTGTGACGGAACGCCTCGTCCAAGCCGTTAAAACCAGTAACGTGCTTAACCCGAGTCCGTCTCCCGTGAATGGGCCGAAGCCTCGCAAGGGATACCACACACTAGTCCGTGAAAACACAAAGGAACACACCATTGCATTTATATATACAAGGTTTTACATAGCCAACTTCAAAAGAATAAAGGAAAGTACACAGCCTGGGCATACCCCGAGGTACAACAGTACAACTGAAGAAAGAAAAGCTACACTGCTGGAGGCGCTGGGCCAACACCGCTACGTCGCGGCTCCGAACTGGACGACGGTAGAGAACCTCCCTCCTCGCCCTCGCCTGTGGGGAGTAGGGGTGAGCCTCGCTAGTAACTGGCTCAGTAGGAACTCCCCCAACACCGATCAAACCAAACACAAGTACCGAAAGCAGTAAACTAGGCTAGCATTTATAGCACAACTAAACGGATATTAAAGCTATAAACAACCTCACCGCTAGCCGACTGTGTAAAACAACTGTATAAATAACGGCAAAATTCCAACACGTGTACGAGCTATGGTAGAGACTGCCACACTCGAGCCATGTAGACTATTCGCGACACTAGCATCAGACTCGGACAAACTAACACAGGTCTACCTCTCAGTCTCGCAGCCACACGACGGTCCAGCTGCAATCTCTACGTGAAAAAGACAATCAACTGTGGAGACCAACTAAACACCACCACCTGCGGACCACACGGTCACAGCCCATGCCTGGCACCTCTAGAGACCCTGGCCTGGGCTCGCTAGAGTGATGCACTGGAAAAGGACTAGTCGGGGACCAGTGTCGACAATTGGTGTCCGTACCCCCAACTAAGAGCGCGCTACAAGTGACTAGAAACAAACACAAGAGTCACTGTCCCATTGTCGTCTTTCCCTCATCCGGACGTACAACTCAAACTAAGGAGTGAGGGTGTCCAGGTCAGACGACACAAACCTCGACGGTACAGCACAAGTACCGGGACAAAGCCCGAGCTAACAGCCTGGCTCACAAAGAACCTGAGGCACCCAACTGGAGAGGTAACCACGGTAGGTGTCTACTACCTGACACGCACACAGAAACCACGTGCGCACCGCACAAACCACGTGAAACCTCACGTAAACCTCATGTACTAACGGTCCACAACACGTGAACACCACCTGCCTCATGTGAACACTATGTCCACAGGCAAACTACTAGCTAGCTACGTAACCTGTGAGCTAGCCTTGTAAACCATGCGCTTCCCAGAGCGCCGCAAGTGCCAATGCACTGCTCACTAACACTGAGCGTACCGATAATGATAATCAGATAATCACATGCGTAAACCATGCACAAACAGGGCCTCTCGGGCCAAGTCGCGACAGCCTATTGGGTCGCCTTGAAGGCGTCGCCACGACATGTCGCTTCATATCCAGAACGCGACCTACTTACCTGTCGCCTCCTGACCCTTAACGCAACACATCGCTGTGTCGCGTTCAGAACGTGACATAGGGACCCGTCGCCTTACCAGGCGGGAACCCTAATCTAGGCTCTCTCCATGACAGCCCATTTCCACAATACAAACCACTCTTAATTCTTTGTTTTCATGCTTTTGTGAATACCTAAGCATGCTATCTACTATTAGAAACACATTAAACTGATTGGAACCCTATCCCATGCGATTTACACTCTGAAAAAAGAAGAGAGTTCACCTACCTTCGCGAAGAACAGGCTATGCAGCGATCTCCCGACGTTTCCCTTGCTTCTCCCGGACTCCCTGCAGCGAGGACACACCGAAGACGCCAAATCCCACACGAATTCGCCAGAGCACCTCCCCCTGGCCGAGCAGAAACCTTGAGCGTTCTGCTTGGCTGGGGTTAGTTAAAAACCTGCTGCGGATCGGAACGCGACGCATCGTGGCGTCGCGACCAGGTCGCGACGGACCTGAGCGTCGCCTTCCCAACGTCCGCTGCCCTAAGTGTTACACGTGGCGCACATGCAGATGCACAACGCACCAAGGCGGCCACATGAACGCGACGGCCACCTTTGTCGCGTTAAGAACGCGACAGACCTTCCTGTCGCGATGACAGGCTGAGCAATCTAGGGTACTACAGGCCCAAAACATCGGCCCAGTAAGCCCCTGAAACACACACACACATGGCACACAAGCCACATTGGCCTCACATTGGCCACCACAAGCGCTAAACACACAATCCACGAGGATCCGAAAAATGCGCGACGTTACACTTGTAGTGCTATCTTTAGGTGTTCTTCATGCTCTTCCTTGGTCTTAGAGTAAATGAGGATATCGTCGATGAAGACGACCACGAACTTGTCAAGGTATGGCCGATATATGTTGTTCATGAGTTGCATAAAGGCTACAGAAGCATTGGTTAGACCAAAAGGCATAACGACGAATTCATAATGTCCATACCTGCTCCTGAAAGCCCTTTTGAAAATATCATCATCCTTGATCCCATTTGGTGATAGCCAGATCGAAGATCGATCTTGGAGAAATATTGCGCTCCAGATATTTGGTCGAACAGTTCATCGACTCTGGGCAAAGGGTACTTGTTCTTGATGGTGAGTTGATTGAGTTGTTGATAGTCGATGCAGAGCCTCATCGATCCATCCTTCTTCTTGACGAACAGCACCGGCGCTCCCCATGGGGAAGTACTTGGTCTGATGAACCCTTTTCTAGTAGTTCCATCACTTGCATCTTCAATTCCTTTAGCTCGGTAGGTGACATCCGGTACAGTTGACGCGATACCGGGGCGGCTCCAGGGATCAACTCTATGGCGAAGTTGACATCACGTTCCGAGGAATCCTGGCAGATCTTCAGGAAACACATCGGGGTAATCCTGGACTATGTGGATGTCTCTATTTTAGAACTCTTCTTTTCAACAACTACGACTGCTAGGAAGGCAATGCAACCTTCCTTATCATGTTGTGGGCCTTTATGGCAGAGACTAGAGACATCCGTCTCTTATGTCTAATTCCTAAGAATGTCAATTTAGGCAAGTCACTAAAGGTAACCTCCCCTTTCTTACAGTCGACACTTGCCCCATAAGTGGACAACCAGTTGGCTCCCAAGATTACATCATAGCCTTCCATGGGCATACACACCAGGTCGGCCTTTAGGTTATGGTCTCCGATCATTACATCGGCAGATGGAAAGTATTTGTTCAACTTCTCCTTTTCCCCTAGTGGCGTTGTGACAGAGAATTCACATCCCATGGATGTAGTTTGGTATTCAAGGTATCCGCAAAATTTTGAGATATGAATGAATGAGTTGCTCCAGTATCAAATAAAACAAATGCGGATAGAGAGAAAACTTGAAGGGTACCTTCTACCAATCCTCCTTCCTTTGTGGTTTCTTCATTATGCAGGGCTTGCAGCTTTCCTTGTTTCTTAGGCGCATTAGGGCGCCTTTCATTTTATTTTAGTAGCAGGCACTCAGGGATGCGGTGCTCGCGACTTCCACAGCGCAGACATGCGCCAGCCTTCCTCCAGCACTCATCAGCAGTGTGACCAGGCTTGTCACAATGCTTGCAGTTGCTTTTTGTTGGAGTGTTGGAGACTGGGATCTTGGGTTTCCTTTCTTGGCTGGGTCCCTCCGTGATGTTAAAGGGATGCTTCTTGCCGTTGTTCGGCTTAGCAGATGATTGACCAGAGGTCATTTCCTTTTCACGAACTTCCCTTTGATATGGTCGGTGAAGTCCGTAGCATCTTCCAGTAGCTGAGCTTTCTTTACCATCTCGGTGTAGGTCTGGATGTCGAGAGGTGCCAGTTGAGTGATGTAGTGGGGCTTAAGGCCGTTTAGAAAAAGCTTAGCCTTCATCCTTTCAGTGTTCACCAGATGTACAGCATAGCGAGCCAGTCTAGAGAACTGGGCTTCATATTCGGCCACAGTCAAACTCCGCTGTTTAAGAGCAGCGAATTTCACAGCCTTCCTTTATTGAACACGATCGGAGAAGTATTTAGAGTTGAACGCTTATTTAAACTCGTTCCAGGTGAAGTGCCCATTCTCTCTAGTAGTTTCCACTGACTCCCACCAAGCGCGGGCGTCCTTCTCCAGTTGGAATGTGGCCAGTAGCAGCTTATCCCCCGCTGCACATTGCATGACACGAAAAATTTTCACTTCTCTTTGAGCCAGTGCTCAGCTTCATCCGGATCCATGGATCCACTGAACCTAGGCGGGTTCAGACTCCTGAAATTGCGATGTAAGTCGCCTGCACCACGATTGCCACCACCTTGGGTAGCTTGCACACATGGCGCGCGTCAGTTCCTGGATGGTTTGTTGCATGCCCCTCATTTGAGCACGTACAGCCGTCATCTTTGTTGCTTAGTTCCTACAAAATAACTTATTGTCATGATATCAATGTGGAAATTAATTCGTGCATGTGTGAGTTCATTTTAGCTAGTTACCCTTGGCTCTAACCAAAACTCACATAGGTAGGATAATTGACTCTAGTCGAGGCAGGTTAACCTAGATCATCATATACTTAAGAACAACCTAAGCTCTGATACACCAAAACTGTCACGCCCCGACGCGGAATATCGGTACGCGAGGCAGTTGCAAGAAAAGGTATAGAGCGAGTACTAGACATCAAACCATTGCACAATGAATAATACTAAAGCGAACCTTTCTCATTAATAATTTCAAATGTCTAGTTACACCACTAATATCAGAGCCAATCTATAGGGCCCAATTACATTGAAATAAAAGTAAAGGGCTAAACTTTAAACCTAACTACTACAATACTAAACATAGTAATAGGATGCTAGGGTACTCATGACATCACTCCAGGTCGTTCCCGTCCTCTTGAGTGTATTGTTCATTCTCGGTCTCACCTGAGAACACAACGACAAATAACGCAGGTGAGCGATAACGCCCAGTAGGACTTAAATCTCAATAGTCAAGCAGGCTTTAAATGATTAATGAATTAAAAGCAGAGTAACTAATGATAGTGTGAGAATGTCAAGTATGGTGAAAGATAGCAGGATAGCGCATGATCGAATTTGCAAAACTTTCCAAATATAGACTTTCCAAAAATAGCACCAGTGTCGGGATTAGCTCAAAATAGCAGGATGGCCATAACAATAGAACAAGTATAGAAATAGCACAACGAGCATAGTATAGCACCTTTTTGTCAATAGACAATGAGAGAACATAGCACTTTTTGATTGTCATTTAGATAGTCGAGATAGATAGCACTCGAGTGTAATGCCAAACACTCTGATCATTTAACTCCCATGGGCACTAGCACTTTTGGGTGCACATCCCAGGACCAGATCGGGCCCTTTATATTGCCAGGCATTGGTTATATTGTTTATCTCTTAGACAATCCGTCAATGGCCAATATAGAGTACCAAGAAGAAGATGAGAGCACTAGAAGAATAGGCGAGATAGTAGAGAGAACATGAAAAAATGAGCGAATAGAGTGTAGATAAGAGCTAGTGGACATTGCATGTAACACGTCGAGTAAATAGGCGATAGTAACAGTTGCACAACACGCACACTTGGTGTCGACAGTCAGGTGGAACTCACACACCTTCCACTGGCCATGTTAAGCACAGGTCCAGAGGTCCAGCGTGATTCAAGACGAGGGCGAACTTCTAATAGCCGTTTGGATCATATTGATCCCTAAAGGGTGTAATAGGTGTTAAGGTACAACCGGCTCGTCGACCATGTGGGAACCATGGACAGAGGAGACTTACGGAGGCCTTGATTAAAGACTCACTAGTCCGGCAAAAGGAGTATCCGTCGGAGAGTTCATCCAAGTCAAGAAAGAGGGTAATTAGAAAACAAGTGCTCGACGTTCTAGAGGAGTTCTAGAACAGTGGAGCGTCAGTATTTGGTGTTCCAAAAAAACACGGAAAATGTACACATGTAATAGTTAAGCATGAGGAATTTATTTACACAAATTTCAGATAATTTATGTAACGTTCACGCCAATTAAGCCATATTTGGAGGGTTCATGTGTTTGCAAGTGACATGAATCATTGATGGAAATTAGTCGTGTGTAGGTATTTTAAATCACATAAAATGTTTAATTAAATCAAGTGCAATTACTGCGGTTATGACTGAGGTTAAAAGGTATAAGCACAATAGGCAATTGGGACATTGCAAATCAAGGTTTTTC
Source organism: Colocasia esculenta (assembly GCA_014218235.1). Classification (NCBI taxonomy): domain Eukaryota; kingdom Viridiplantae; phylum Streptophyta; class Magnoliopsida; order Alismatales; family Araceae; genus Colocasia; species Colocasia esculenta. Next base: position 112,241,170 of record CM024758.1, read on the forward strand.
TGCAAAAATCCTGTGATCGCGACGGACACTTGTAAGGATCGACGGGGTGGGATCAGAATGCGACAACACCTTGTAAGGATCGTGACAGGCTTGTCTGATCAGGCACTAAGAACGCGACAGAGGCCTGTAAGGAACGCGACAGACTGTTCAGACAAGGCACAACGATCGCGACGGCGATGCCTGTCACATTCAGAACGTGACTTGCAGACTGTCGCAACCCGACCACAGGACGCGACCTATCGGGCGTCGCGTTCTGGTGGTCTATGCCCGAGTACGATAGGAACCAGACACTTCTGGATTGCGGACCAGACCTTCCTTGTTTTGACACAGGGTTGTTCTAAAACTAAGAACAAATCGTATAGTGCATGAAAAATTGCGAAACCAGTTTTAAACAGATCCAGACATGCATGGGTACTTCCAGTAAATTAGAGTTGGAAAGCAACGAAGGGTTCAACATGGTTTAAATAAGAGTATTCAGGACGAACATAGAACTGTGTACAGTTGGAATCCATGAATTAATTCGCATGATAGGATGGATAAAATTAGGGCTTTTAGGGGCAAAAGAAACCTAACATCCATCAGTCCTTACAGTAAAATCTCATGGCATGAGGACAAGTATACATGAAGATGTGAATTTAATAAGAGGGTTCGGGGTCATGAAGTTCACAGAACTTTGAAAATTGAGAACTAAAGATTTGCTCGATGGAAAAATATGAAACTAGAGGGCTTTTGTTCCTGATGGACGAGACATCTAACAAAAAATTATCATGGTTATGCTTGTGAGAATGCCTACCTTTGATCATTTTCCTCTTCTAGGGTTAAGACTTGAAGAACTCGAGTTGAGGGCTTGAGAACTCCTTTCTCCCACGATTTCTCCTCTCTGGCCTCTCTTCCTGATCCAGCAACCTCTTGGCACGAGCTAGGGCCGGCCATGAGGGTTTTAGAGAAGTATTTAAGCTTCTCCCCATTCCCTTTCCTAGTTTAAGTCTAATTCCCTTTAATTTTGAGTTTCCTATTTTCCTCTCCCCTTTTTAAGCAAGAGATCTCCTAATTAGGTTGAGAGAGAGGGGATTTTGTGGCCAAGCAATTGGGGAAGGTTTAAGATTCCAAATTCAACTCAAATTACTTATTTTAATACATTAAATACTCTCTTTTATTTAAGTAATATTTAGTTACGAATTTGGATATTTTACTTTTATTCCCCTTTTTAAAATCTCCATTTTAGCCTACAAATTTCTAATGGTCCATTTAATAAAGCCCATTACTTATTTTCGTTGATGGGTTTTAATTAATTCTCTTTCCTTTGATTTCTAATTTATTTAATAGTTTTCTTGTATTTGATTTTTCAATTATCAATTTTTTAATATTATTTAGATTTTTTTTTTGGAAAAATGCAGGTTACTACAACAAATGCTCATACAAGTCAAATCAACATCTTCATTCATAATATGTAGGAGCACAAATGGGAATAAAACATGAAGTTGTATTTCATTTCATTTCAAAATTTCATACAGCATACACACATGTAAACAACAGAGTGACATTTGTGTATTTGTGTTTGTGTGTGTGTTCCCACCCCATTACTTAAACATTTTCTGCCCCTTTGACATCATCAAAAGAGGGACTTAAGACTCTCTAAGGCTTATTAAGATGGAGATGCAGGGGAACTTGCAAAAAGCTTTGCTTCAATATTTGCCAAACGAGCATCAAGCGCATCATAGTTATTTCCAAGGAATACTGCACATCATGAAGTCTGAGGTTCAATGTATATGTCATGCTCGCTAGAATGTTGGAGATTGGAGAGAGCAACTGATCTGAGGCAAAAATTTCTTCACCTCTTAAATTGTTCAGCCATTGCTATGTGGTAGTCCCTCAGCATATTTAAACTTTCAGCTATCTGACTATAGGAACATATGAGAGCTTCTATGTCAGTTAACTTCTCACCACCTTCAGTGAGCATTGACTCCACTGTTGGAGTTTGTCAAATATCTATGATTGACAATAAGAAGCATGATTGTAAAGTTCAGCTACTATTTCAACAAGCTTATCTGATCTGAGTTTTACAAAGCTAGCAGTTTGATTTTGTCTGTCAATGTTTATTTCAACTGTTTTTTCCAATGCTACCATTCGGTCTTCAAACTTGCTAGTATGATGATCAATCTTGGAGTTCAGTTTGTCCATTGAGTTAGTCAATTTATCAAATTGCTCTTGGAATAGCTGAATCAATTGAGGTGGAATGGCAATTCCAGTAGTTGAAGTAGAGGCACTAGTTGGCTGAGCAAGAGGTGTATCTGCTTGAGGAAGGTTTCTTCACCTTAAGGGACAATTTCTTGAACATGTTCTATTTATAGTGACATAGGACTGTTGGGTGTTGGCTCATAGCAAGGAGTAGTTGGTTGCTGGCCTGCTTCATCTTGATATTCCTCAATAGGTGGCTGATCCACCTGATGCTTTTCTTCAATTGTGTCCACAATTGGAAGAGGTTGTGGAGAAGATGGTCCTCTGACCAGTTGTTTCATTCAAATTTGAACTTCATGAAGTTCAGAATATGTGCAAAGCAGTAGATGTTATACTTGGAATTGACTGGCTTCTCTCATTATCTAGTGAAATTTGTGCCTTTTGAATATCAAGTTAAGTGAACAACATAAGGCAGAGATCTTCTCAATTCATTCCTTGTGGTCTCATGCATAAT
>CM024758.1:112243961-112335738 GCA_014218235.1 Colocasia esculenta
AACCTTAACAAGTTTGATGCTAAGAGTCTTGAAGCTAGTTTCCTTGGTTATTCTAAAAACTCTATAGCATATAGAGTTTACATTCTTAAGAATAAAATTGTGGAAGAATCTCCACATGTAGTCTTTGATGAAAACTCTTATAAATCTGATGGTTCTCCATCTTGCAGGACTCCAGAAAATGTAGAAGAAGATGATTTCATTGCTAAATCTTCACCAATTGTTGAGGAACATGAAGGGACATTTGAAAATCTAAACAATCTAGTACCAACCACAAATGGACCAGGTAATATTGCTCCAGAACTATATGAAACTGATGAGGTAACATCTGAACTAAGCATGTTAAAAGATCATCTAATTGGAAATGTATTGGAAATTTGCAAGATAGATTTAGAACTAGATCCTCTTTTCAGAATGTAATAAATGAAGATCGTTTGGCACTAATTTCTCAGATTGAACCTAAGTCTATTGATAAAGTTCTAACCAGTGAATATTGGATCAATGCAATGCATGATGAACTTCATCAATTTGACCAAAATAAAGTATGGGAATTAGTACCTAGACCTAGTGACCAATCTGTAATTGCACTAGATGGGTGTTTCAAATAAACTGATGAAACTGATCAGGTTGTTAGGAATAAAGCTAGACTAGTTGCCAAGAGGTACAATCAAGAGTTTGTGCACGACCCACTTCCACCCGGTACGGTTATACCAACCCACATCGGATGAGAGCAAGCCGCTACAGGGGAGAATACCCCAACAAGTAACAAATGAGCTGAGATATACACAAAGAATTCAAAAATGCAACGGAATTTAAATAAATCTTATTCCATCAACTTTTAAATCCACATACCACAGTCTGTATAGTTCAACAAAAGATAACATAAGTGCAAAATGTTCCAAATACATAGCCGACTCCAAGTACATTTGAACAAAACTAAAATTTCAATTGTAGCTTTACATACTATGAAAGATAAATTACAAGTCTTCAATCACTTAGTCCAACTCTACTTCAAGTCTTGCTAGCTTCTCCGCTACAAATTTCCTGAAATGTTTAGCAAGAGTGAGTCTACACAATAGACTCAGCAAGTAACTTAAGATTCAATACATACATATCTTCTAACAATTTAACACAATAGAATTCAGCAATTAAATCATACATGCTTATGCCATAACAAGTAATTTCACACGGAATTGTATTAAACAACTATTCTAACACATGTAAAACTATAATCTAAACAAGATTTCTAATACATGGTGTCATTATCATAAGTACAAATACACATTCACATACCTTCACACTTTACTCACATCATTGTAAAACTTCATAACTAAGTCATGGAAAACATATACAAGATAGGTTGCACTCCTAGCATGATTTCTAACTCACTTGGCATGCAATCATAACAATTTCTTCACATTTAGCTTGCTGATTTTATATAAAATCTATGACATTCATATTACCCTTGCATAGGGATCACTTGTACTATACAACATGATACTAAACACATGTGCATCAATCATTCAAATTCCACGAATATGAAAGCATATACTTACATTTTGGTACTAATAGTAACATCACTTTTAGCATTTGACAATAATACATCACACATACACACACACATTTATACACATCAATAAACAATTTATCAATTAACATTATTGTCATTTACACTTATACTATTTTCTCATTACACACAACCATATGATGAACCTTGGCTTTCACATACACTCACTTTGTTCTATCACACAATACTCATACACATTTCCCATTAATTCCTCTTTCACATTTACACACTTCTTATCATTTCACTTTTGCACATACACATGTGCCACATTTACACTTATCATGCACATACCTTGTGCTATGAACACATGTCACTTTTCTCATCACACTTATGCTTATTTTCACTTAATGCCAAGACACAGCCCAAACCACCATTAGACGGTCACATACACACACTTTCGCATTCACTTACTTAATCACCGGCGCAGTGATAAGTCTTAGTCTCTGCAAAAACCGGGGAAAGCCCTTCCCACCATTACCAGTGGAACTTGTCCACCTCCAGGATTTTACAAGACCCTTTGCCAGGGTGTACACTTTATCAAGACCCTTTCCTAGGGTATCACATAACGCATTGAGCTTTCTGTAGGGGCATTACTACAGTACAGCTCCAAGCCTCTAAGGTGGCAGTGTCTTATGGGCATATTTGGTTATCTTTATCACATTAACCGTTTACACACAATACCACTTGTTCTCTCACGTCTCACGCACACACACTCATGCAAAATTCACACACACATAAGTCCTCATTCACTGATTTTAACTTCACTGTTGCAACTACCAAATAATCATAATACAGATATAACCATACTGAAATCCACTGAATCACATCAAGTCACAATTTACATGCTCACATAGTCATTTTTCACCTTAAAAATCCATAACAATACTTACTGTCATCAAAATAACATGAGATTTTAACCACAGAAAATTTTAAGGTTATAATACACATACAATTTTTCAGATTTTTCTGAGTCATATTATATTTACAGAAATTAAAACATTCAGTTTCATGCTATTCATAATTCACTTTAACATGGAACATAACTCAAACATCATATTAACCATTCACAACCCTGATCATAACATAATCATCATCACAGAAATTTTCCCTTGATTTATTGCACAGCACACCATTTAATGTAAATTTTACAATTTTTATGCATGTCTTTCATTTCCCAAACAGAAATTCCAGTAAATCCCACAGTCATGGAAAAATTCTCAAAATTTCAGGGCATGGACTGATACATATACACATGGTATAGAAAAATCTAGGGCATTTAATTCTCAGGAATTAGGTAGACAGTAGATGAACATGCATAATCCATCTTTTCCAACATGTATTTCAATAATAAAAAAGAATTCATGCCATCCACAGAAAAATACAGAAATTTCCACACACACACCACATTATCTATTTTACATAGCATATAGAGTTTACACTATATCCTCATTGCGAAAACATATCGAAAATAATCATCTACCAGGAAGAACAGCTCACTGTTCTATCCTGAAGAACTTGGCGGCAGCCTCTGGCCGTTCAAGGGTTTTGACGGCACGATCGCTGGACGCCGATGGGAGATCTTGGCGTCAAGGGTATGACGCCAAGTTCCTGTCTGTGCAAGGACACAGACCGAACTCCAAATATAGAGTGAAAGGGAGGGTCCAGGACACGATTTAAAATCCACAAAAATTACTGGGACCTAGGGAACATGTATGGGATTGAGATCTATGGGTTACTTGCCTTTGAATAAATCTCTAAACGGGTCTAAATGGCCGGAGAAGCTCTCCTTGGGCAGTGCCAAGAAGCCTCCAAAACTCCTTTGCCCCGGGTTCTAGGGGGTTGTAGGCCGCAGTCCAACGCCAGGGAAGCCTTCTCCTACGTATGGCCTTCCTCCTTGTCGTAGAAGATCGCCAGGAAACGCCTCCAGTAGCCGGATCCAAGCCCTCCAAGGTCAGTCCTTCCTCTCTCTCTCTGTTAGGGTTTCCTTTCTAGTAAAGAGCCAAGAGAGCTCTCTAGGTTGCAAAAGGAATGTGTTTTATAACTAGGGAACAAGAGGCTCGTGCAGGGTTGAAGGGACAGGTAAGGGCCGATGGGAAGACATCTCCCCAATCAGAAGTCTGGCCCAATGAGGCTCTCTGTGCTCTGTTGCACACAGAAAATTAGGGATATTGACGTCCATATACATGGACGGCTACATTAGGGTTGGCGTCAGTCGATATGGACGCTGACATATCATGGGCGTCCATCCATGTTGACGCCAAGACACTCTTCTGCCAGAACTTAAAATCATGCAGAACCATGCTTAATCCACACATATATGCACATGAAACCTATGTAGTATAGTGTATACACCACTACACCATGGAACCATCCAATATTTACTACTAATCCTACACATACATACATAGGTACATCAAGATAATAACACGTACATGAATATCTCCATACGCATACAATGTATATATATATATATAGCATACGTACACGGATGTAACATACTTACGTATATTATGCACGAAATAGATAGATACAATAACACGCACACCGGTAATTAGACTAAACTTGCACAACATTACTTGAGTACTATATGCATGGGATTCCTTAACATGTACACTATGCACAATTTAGCTAATCGCTTATTCTCACCTAGTTATCATAAAATACATGCATGTTATTCGTGAGGAATATAGGATTTCCATATACACTACTAAATACACCTACCATACTTGCACTTTATATGTACAGGCAATGTACAAGTACAATGTACACCTTAACTACACCATGCAAATGAACAACGTTTACAACTAACATACATATGCATACATAAGTATACCAAGGTGTTATGTATGTAAATTAGGTATACAATTATCGCCTACATAAGATAACCTACATACGTACATACACATATGCATTTCTTATGTTCGCACACAACATCCATGAAAGGGGTGATATAAGGTATACTTCAATATTTAGATAGTACATGCATAATATTTGAATAGATACCTTATACACAAAATTGGCCATTTACTTATATTCACATATAATAATACATCCACGCATATACACATGTAAAATTTACAATTATAATATGCGCCATTTTCATGTACGCCATTTATGCAAGAACAAGCAAACAACAATACATAAAGTATAAGCGGGAAAAGAAAATTCGGGGCCTTACACCCTCTCCCCCTTAAAGAGGTCTTCGTCCTCGAAGATCGGATCACGTACCCTTGATGACATCTTGTGCCGCTTCTAGTCCACTTAGACCGGTGCCTAATTTCCTGCCGGTGGCTTCCTTACTACTGGAACATCTCGGGGAACAAACCTCTTCTTCTGATTCGGACAGTCTTTAATCCGATGGTTCTTGCTACCACACTTGAGACATCTTCCTAACCTCGTCCAACATACGTCTCCACCGTGGCGCTTGCCACGATGCACACATACGGGCTTCTCATTGCCGGCCAAAACTACTGACTGAAAGGTTGATTCTATTGGTACCATAGATGGTTGTTGTCTTTTCATGAGCTTCTTCATCTTCCTCTTTTGCCGTTGAAATGGTTCTGGTAGCATTTCTAATCTTGCTTTCTTCTCTGCCAAGTACAACTTCATTTCACTCTCTTGTTTGCATGCCGCGCTAAGAGCTACATCCATAGTTCCAAGATCAAACGCCGCCAGTCTGGCTCTCATTGACGGTCTAAGCCCCATTACAAACTTCCTTGCCTTGCGCCTCTCATCGCAACTATGTGGGGTGCATATCTAGACAACTCCGTAAATCTAGCCTCATACTCCAAAACTGTCATCGATCCCTGAGTCAATGCTAAGAATTCCTGCTCCATTTTGTCCGTATATGTTCAGGAACATACTTGGCCTGAAACATCTTACGAAGTCTTCCCAAGTACCTCTAGCTCCACTCCCTCAAACTGCGTGCGAAGAACGGAAGACCACCACATATCCGCTCGCTCCTGAAGCATGTATGCCGCCAGACTGATCTTGTCATCCTCTGCACACCTTAGCTCTAATATCTTTTCGATTTCCGTGAGCCAACTTTCTGCAACTAACGGCTCACTCTCCCCCTTAAAAGAGGGTGGAGCCATCCTCTTGAACCTTTCCATGACTGATACACCTCCTAAACCACGGTCCTGCTGAGCTGGTGCTGGAACCTGAGCCTGAAACTGAGTTTGAAAAGCCGCTTGTGTTTGCGCTTGAGTCCGTATTGCTTGTACAATCCCTTGCATGACTATACCATAATCAGCCAACGGTGGCGGGGGCGATCCTTGAGGTGCTGGTACTTCATGCTGCTCTCCGTCAGTCCTACTTACCTTCATCCTGAATAGGTAAGCTCGAACGTCGAACCTCTCTAGCCATTGCTACAAATAAACATCAAGTTAAACTCCATTTATCTCTATACCTTACATGTTATCATGTATTCATCTTACTACTTTTCTAGTACTATCTTAATTATTCCTTGGATCGGGCTATCCACTACAAGGACTTAGAGATGTGATTTAGTTGATGGCTATTTATGTATAAGCTCAACCCAACCTCTCTGATACCATCTTGCAACGACCCACTTCACCCGTACGGTTATACCACCCACATCGGATGAGAGCAAGCCGCTACAGGGGAGAATACCCCAACAAGTAACAAATGAGCTGAGATATACACAAATAGAATTAAATAAATGCAACGGAATTTAAATAAATCTTATTCCATCAACTTTTAAATCCACATACCACAGTCTGTATAGTTCAACAAAAGATAACATAAGTGCAAAATGATCCAAATACATAGCCGACTCAAGTACATTTGAACAAAACTAAAATTTCAATTGTAGCTTTACATACTATGAAAGATAAATTACAAGTCTTCAATCACTTAGTCCAACTCTACTTCAAGTCTTGCTAGCTTCTCCGCTACAAATTGATACCATCTCTGCAACGACCCACTTCCACCCGTACGGTTATACCAACCCACATCGGATGAGAGCAAGCCGCTACAGGGGAGAATACCCCACAAGTACAAATAAGCTGAGATATACACAAATAGATTAAATAAATGCAACGGAATTAAATAAATCTTATTCCTCAACTTTTAATCCACATACCACAGTCTGTATAGTTCACACAAATAACATAGTGCAAAATGTTCCAATACATAGCCGACTCCAAGTACATTTGAACAAAACTAAAATTTCAATTGTAGCTTTACATACTATGAAAGAAAATTACAAGTCTTCAATCACTTAGTCCAACTCTACTTCAGTCTTGCTAGCTTCTCCGCTACAAATTTCCTGAAATGTTAGCAAGAGTGAGTCTACACATAGACTCAGCAAGTAACTTAAGTTCATACATATATATCTTCTAACAATTTAACACAATAATTTCAGCAATTAAATCATACATCTTATGCCATAACAATAATTTCACACGGATTGTATTAAACAACTATTCTAACACATGTAAAACTATAATCTAAACAAGATTCTAATAACATGGTGTCATTATCATAAGTACAAACACATTCACAACCTTCACACTTTACTCACATCATTGTAAAACTTCATAACTAAGTCATGGAAAATATATACAAGATAGGTGCACTCCTAGCATGATTCTAACTCACTTGGCATGCAATCATAACATTTCCTTCACATTTAGCTTGCTGATTTTATATAAAATCTATGACATTCATATACCCTTGCATAGGGATCACTTGTAACTATACAACATGATACTAAACCATGTGCATTCAATCATTCAAATTCCACGAATATGAAAGCATATACTTACATTTTGGTACTAATAGTAACACCACTTTTAGCATTTGACAATTAATACATCAACACATACACACACACATTTATACCATCAATAAACAATTTATCAATTAACATTATTGTCATTTACACTTATACTATTTTCTCATTACACACAACCATATGATGACCTTGGCTTTCACATACACTCACTTTGTTCTATCACACAATACTCATACACATTTCCCTTAATTCCTCTTTCACATTAACACACTTCTTATCATTTCACTTTTGCACATAACATGTGCCACATTTACACTTATCATGCACATACCTTGTGCTTTAACACATGTCACTTTTCTCATCACACTTATGCTTATTTTCACTTAATGCCAAGACACAGCCCAAACCACCATTAGACGGTCACATACACACACTTTCGCATTCACTTACTTAATCACCGGCGCAGTGATAAGTCTTAGTCTCTGCAGAAACCGGGGAAAGCCCTTCCACCATTACCAGTGGAACTTGTCCACCGCCAGGATTTTACAAGACCCTTTGCCAGGTGTACACTTTATCAAGACCCTTTCATAGGGTATCACATAACGCATTGAGCTTTCCCGTAGGGGCATTACTACAGTACAGCTCCAAGCCACTAAGGTGGCAGTGTCTTATGGGCATATTTGGTTATCTTTATCACATTAACCGTTTACACACAATACCACTTGTTCTCTCACGTCTCACGCACACACTCATGCAAAATTCACACACACAAGTCCTCATTCACTGATTTTAACTTCACTGTTGCAACTACCAAATAATCATAATACAGATATAACCATACTGAAATCCACTGAATCACATCAAGTCACAATTTACATGCTCACATAGTCATTTTTCACCTTAAAAATCCATAACAATACTTACTGTCATCAAAATAACATGAGATTTTAACCACAGAAAATTTTAAGGTTTATAATAACACATACAATTTTTCAGATTTTTCTGAGTCATATTATATTTACAGAAATTAAAACATTCAGTTTCATGCTATTCATAATTCACTTTACATGGAACATAACTCGAACATCAGATTTAACCGTTCGCAACCCTGATACACATAATTCATCATCACAGAAATTTTCCCTTGATTTATTGCATAGCACACCATTTAATGTAAATTTTACAATTTTTATGCATGTCTTTCATTTCCCAAACAGAAATTCCAGTAAATCCCCAGTCATGGAAAAATTCTCAAAATTTCAGGGCATGGACTGATACATATACACATGGTATAGAAAAATCTAGGGCATTTATTCTCAGGAATTAGGTAGACAGTAGATGAACATGCATAATCCATCTTTTCCACATGTATTTCAATAATCAAAAAGAATTCATGCCATCCACAGAAAATGCAGAAATTTCCACACACACACACCACATTATCTATTTTACATAGCATATAGAGTTTACACTATATCCTCATTGCGAAAACATATCAAAAATAATCATCTACCAGGAAGAACAGCTCACTGTTCTATCCTGAAGAACTTGGCGGCAGCCTCTGGCCGTTCAAGGGTTTTGACGGCACGATCGCTAGACGCCGATGGGAGATCTTGGTGTCAAGGTATGACGCCAAGTTCCTGTCTGTGCAAGACACAGACCGAACTCCAAATATAGAGTGAAAGGAGGGTCCAGGACACGATTTAAAATCCACAAAATTACTGGGACCTAGGGAACATGTATGGGATTGAGATCTATGGGTTACTTGCCTTTGAATAAATCTCTAAACGGGTCTAAATGGCCGAGAAGCTCTCCTTGGGCAGTGCCAAGAAGCCTCCAAAACTCCTTTGCCCCGGGTTCTAGGGGGTTGTAGGCCGCAGTCCAATGCCAGGGAAGCCTTCTCCTACGTATGGCCTTCCTCCTTGTCGTAGAAGATCGCCAGGAAACGCCTCCAGTAGCCGGATCCAAGCCCTCCAAGGTCAGTCCTTCCTCTCTCTCTCTGTTAGGGTTTCCTTTCTAGTAAAGAGCCAAGAGAGCTCTCTAGGTTGCAAAAGGAATGTGTTTTATAAACTAGGGAACAAGAGGGGCTCGTGCAGGGTTGAAGGGACAGGTAAGGGCCGATGGGAAGACATCCCCAATCAGAAGTCTGCCCAATGAGGCTCTCTGCGCTCTGTTGCACACAGAAAATTAGGGATATTGACGTCCATATACATGGACGGCTACATTAGGGTTGGCGTCAGTCGATATGGACGCTGACATATCATGGCGTCCATCCATGTTGACGCCAAACACAACTCTTCTGCCAGAACTTAAAATCATGCAAACCATGCTTAATCGACAATATATGCACATGAAACCTATGTAGTATAGTGTATACACCACTACACCATGGAACCATCCAATATTTACTACTAATCTTACATACATACATAGGTACATCAAGATAATAACATGTACATGAATATCTCCATACGCATACAATGTATATATATATATAGCTACTACACGGATGTAACATACTTACATATATTATGCACGAAATAGATAGATACAATAACACGCACACCGGTAATTAGACTAAACTTGCACAACATTACTTAGTACTACTTCATGGGATTCCTTAACATGTACACTATGCACAATTTAGCTATCGCTTATTCTCACCTAGTTATCATAAAATACATGCATGTTATTCGTAAGGAATATAGGATTTCCATATACACTACTAAATACACCTACCATACTTGCACTTTATATGTACAGGCAATGTACAAGTACAATGTACACCTTAACTACACCATGCAAATGAACAACGTTTACAACTAACATACATATGCATACATAAGTATACCAAGGTGTTATGTATGGAATTAGGTATACAATTATCGCCTACATAAGATAACCTACATACGTACATACACATATGCATTTCTTATGTTCGCACACAATATCCATGAAAGGGGTGATATAAGGTATACTTCAATATTTAGATAGTACATGCATAATTTTGAATAGATACCTTAACAAAATTGGCCATTTACTTATATCACATATAATAATATACATCCACGCATATACACATGTAAAATTTACATTATAATATGCGCCATTTCATGTACGCCATTTATGCAAGAACAAGCAAACAAATATACATAAAGTATAAGCGGGAAAAGAAAATCGGGGCCTTACAGTTTGGTATTGACTTGAAGAATCATATGTCCCTGTAGCTAGACTAGAAGCTGTAAGAATCTTTCTTGCTTTTGCATCATCCTTGAAATTTAAAGTTTATCAAATGGATGTAAAAAGTGCCTTCTTGAATGGTTACATCAAAGAAAACATTTTTGTGGGTCAACCTTCTAGTTTTGAAAATGAAAATATCCTGATCATGTTTTCAAGCTTAATAATATTCTTTATGGTCTTAAGCAAGCTCTAAGAGCTTGGTCTGACCACTTAAGTTCTTTTCTTCTGAATAAAGAATACGCAAGAGGTACTATAGACCAAACTCTATTTACAAAACTTGTCAAAAATCAAATCATCGCTATTTTAATTTATGTTGATGACATAATCTTTGGATCTATAAATAAAGAGTTGTATACTGAATTTGCTAATCATATTCAAACTGAATTTGAAATAAGTTTGATGGGTGAATTACAATTCTTTTTAGGATTGTAGGTACATCAAACTAATGAAGGAATATTTTTCAGTCAAACCAAATATGTGAAAGATCTCCTGAAGAAATATGATTATCAGCACCTCAAACCTTCAAGCACACCAATGACCATAAATGTAAGATTAGAGGAGAATTCATCTGGCAAGTCAATAGATCCCAATACTTATAGAGGTATGATTGACTCTCTAATCTACTTTACAACTTCTAGGCTGAATATTCAATTCAGTGTGTGCATGTGTGCTAGATTTCAGGCCAATCCTAAAGAAAGTCACATGTTAGTTGTTAAAAGAATTTTTAAATATCTTGTTGAACATGTGATCTTGGCATCTGGTACCCTGTTAGTTGCCAACTGGATTTGATTACATATAGTGATGTTGATTATATATGGTGCAAACTTGACAGGAAAAGTATTAGTGGTTTGTATTTATATCTAGGTGGATGCATAATCTCTTGGGCTTCTAAAAAGTAACATTGAGTAGGTCTATCCACCGCAGAGGCTGAATACGTTGCGTTTGGTTGTTGTGGCACTCAAGTTCTTTGGGTGAAACACTAGCTCCTAAACTATAATCACAAATTGGTTGTATTCCTATTCTATGTGATAACACTAGTGCAATCAATTATCTAAAAAATCAATTCAGCATTCACAAACAAAACACATTGAAATAAAGCACCACTTTTTAAGAGATGAGGTTGCTAAGAAATCATTGGGCTTCACTTTATTGAAACTGAAAAGCAAATTGCAGACATTTTCACTAAGCCTCTCTCAGAAAACATATTTTCATCCTTAAGGAGAGAGCTTGGTTTGTGCAAATTTTCACATCCTTGATATCTTCCATCTCATTTCTGTAAATAAATAACATCTTGTTCTTGTTAATAAATTCTTGCTTCTCACATTGCATTGGCATTTTTGGTATATCAAATAGTGATTTGAAGAAAGACAAGTAAGGCTTGTCGGACACTTTCACTATGCGTGAGTATATGTCTCTGCCAAGTATCAAAAGCCTTTTATGCAATTGTTGAAGGGGAGTCTTGTCATTCACTAAAATATTCTTGCTGGTTCTACTTTCACTTCATTCAATTCTTCCTTCATCAATAATCTTCATATTCATCTGTGAGGGGGAGTTACATGAAAGGGGGAGTAATTGTCAACTCTTCATCGATTTCCTCGACACTGTTTGTCTATATTGAACCCCACCAATCAGAATCTTTGAGACTTTGTGATATTTTTATATGAGAGACTCCTTACATGAAAACTAAAGTACTTGTGCATTTAGTTTAATTTCAAAGATTCAATCTAATAACAAGATTGTGCATTTTTAATGTTGAATGTCTTTAAAATGACTTGCAAACCACTTGTAGACACATGAGTGGCTTTAATGTTTACCATGTGCATGTTTAAGCTTCATTTTTATCACATGTTAAGAATAATATCTCTACATTTATAGCCATAATTTTTTTTGGTCAAAGCAAATATATTCCTGCACAACATCAAAAGAAAATGATCAACGATCTGGAAAGATACAAACAGAGCAAGGCAAATTCATGTATCATTGAGTAACCGGGCCATCTCACCTAAACAAGTGGTTTGTCTCGCATCAAAAAGTGGAAAACAAAATTTCATCCTTGTGTAAGATAATGAAAGTTAAACCACTTAGTAATCAGGGGGTTTTGTATATAGTAAATGTGATCTCCTGCACTGAAAAGTGAGATTTAACTATTTTATTCTTGTATTTCTTTTCCAGTAAAAATGAAAGGAATTCCAAATAGACAAGACAGAAAACACAAAGACCTAAACAAAATTCATGAATACTGAGTTTAGACCTATTATTCTACGTTGTGTCAAATATAAAGCTAATAATCTCCTTGTTAAACACTTTTGCTAGCTCATATAGGTCACTTTGACTCACATTTGCATCATTATTTTAACTGCATTCAGATCATTATATCTTACTATACATTGTGTTGAGTGTGTTTTTGTGATTAAACTTTGATACACAATAGCAAAATACCATAATTTCTCTCATCTGTCAATATCACTTTGACTCACTCATGTGAACATTCATTTCCACAAATTCATTCCTTGATCTCATACCATTTATATTTCACATCCATCTTTTTTATGTTGTCAAAAAGGGGAGAAAAAGAATGAGCTTATGGGCTTATGGGGGAGAAAAAGAATGAGCATTTATGAGAAAAAGAATGAGGAGAAAAAGTATGAGCATTTATTTTGTCATCATCAAAAAGGGGGAGAATGTTGTGTTGAGTGTGTATTTAATATTTTGATGATGATTTTAATTATTTTAATGATGACTAAAGAAATGAAAAGGGGGATGAATTACAAAAGGTGTGACTTATCCTTGGAGAATATGGGGGAATCTTTTATTACCAAAATAT
This sequence comes from Colocasia esculenta, assembly GCA_014218235.1. Classification (NCBI taxonomy): domain Eukaryota; kingdom Viridiplantae; phylum Streptophyta; class Magnoliopsida; order Alismatales; family Araceae; genus Colocasia; species Colocasia esculenta. The sequence goes on from CM024758.1 coordinate 112,257,348, forward strand.
CCTTTCATCCAAGTGGCAATGAGGAGAAGAACTTGTGGACAAGTGGCAACCTTGGGTGAACCCTATGTTTCTGTGCACATGTCTCCCATGTACAAGGGAGTGCATTGAGGTTATAAAAAGCCTCTTGTCTCATCTGAAGGAGGCATCCATCATAGAGGACGTAGCAAGGCCAAGCATAGAGAGAGAGAGAGAGAGTTAGAGTGCTGAAAGAGCGGCAGATCAAAGAGAAGAGCAGTAGAGGAAGGAGCAATCGTACGAAGCAGAAGCTGCAGAGCAAAGAAGAAGTATCAGATCTGAGAGGAGGTGGAAGAGGAAGATAGTACAAGAGCAGAAGCACGAAGCTTACCTTCTGTGAAAGAACTCAAGAGCAGCAATTCAGATGGAAATTACTCTGAAAATCTAGATCTAAAATTGAGTATCACGAATTGAAGAAGAACTCTATCACATCTTATCAAGAGCCTTCAATCCAAGCTTCCAGTAGATCATCTTCAATGAGGAACATTCAATTCATCTCTCTATTACTTATTTCTATTGGAGTGTCGTCTCAATCTGTTTTTGAGTGTTTGTGAAATTTGTACAAGTGTTTTGTGCAGATTTCAGTGTGTATGTGTTTGAGTGGATCTAATCTATGCTAGAGGATATGATATTATAGGAACTTGATCTAGCTTGTGTGTGTGTGGTTTGAGCCGTCGAGCTCTTGTGTGTGTGTGTTGTTTGAGCTGTCGAGCTCTTATGTATGTGTGGTTTGAGCCATTGAGCTCTTGTGTTTATTGTACTCAATTTCGTTAAGTAGTGTGTGCCTCACTGTGTAAGGGGTTGACGTAGGAGTTACTAAATGTGATCTCCGAACCACCTAAAATCTCTTGTCCCTATGGGTTGATTGATCCATCGTTAGATGCATGCATAGGACTTCGATCTTACACTAGACATTCACACACATTGTTTGTCTAATTATCTCACACATCAACTACACACACTCACAGATCAGATCAGTGAGTTTTTCTATCTGAATGGATCTATAATTTGAAGTAATTTTTAATTATTGAAGTTTCCTCTACAATTAATCACAGATCTATTCAACCCCCCCTTCTAGATCTATTCACACTGCTTGTTCGATCCTACAGAGGTCGTTCGGGCATCCTCCTCGTTGGCTGGATCTTCGACGCTTATTGTTGCTCTTATGTGTCGGCTGGAGGGGCGACGACATGCTCATCGGCCTACTCCGTTCTTGGCCACTTTCGAGGTTGGGTCGTGCTTTTCTTGCTCCCGCGGGATAAGAACCTCTGAGCGGCCACCTCAGCGAGGGAAGCATTTTTTCCCTTGGCAGTGTCGTGTACTGCTGATGACTTGCCCTTGTTGGCCATTGTTGTAGAAGAAAGCACGAGTTAGTTCTCAAAATTGGATGACAGAGGCAAAATGGGAGCGTCAGCAAGGAAATCATACCTCAGTTGGCCTCAATAATCAACTCGAACAGCTCATCAGATGGTTCATACAGGTCGGGGGACTCCACCGTCTGTAGAGATTCGAAGTTCGAGAGCTCAGATGCAACGAGGGTTGGAGGTCGGAAGGCTTTGCCACAGATGTTTTGTGACGGACTGCGTTGCTCAAACCCGTTAAACCGATAACGAGCCTGACCCGAGACCACCTCTCGCGATCGAGTCGTAGCCTCGCAAGGGGTGACACACACGTCTGTGGAAGCACAAAGGAACACATTCACTCACATATATGATTTACAAATTCACATATATTCATACTGAATTTACATAGCCACATTTCAACAGAAGCCAAGAAAAGTACAAGAGCCTGGGGCATACCTCGAGGTACAACTGAAACAGAACTACACTGCTTGAGGTGCTGGCCCAACGCCACCGCGATGCGGCTCCAAACTGGAAGACGGTAGCGAAACCTCCTCCTCTCCTTCACCTATTGAGAGTAGGGGTGAGCCTCGCAAGTCACTGGCTCAGTAGGGAAACTCCCCCAAAAATCGAGCAAACCAACACAAGTGCGTAAACAAAAGGCTACGCTAGCAATTTGTATAGCACAAGCTAACAGACTATTAAAGCTGTAAACACCACTTACCGTTCGCCGACAACGTAAAATAACATTAATAAATAAACGGCAAACCACAACCACGTGTACGTTCTAAAGTAGAGACCGCCACACTCGAGCCACGTAGACTGGTCGCGACACAAACTACTGACTCGGACAAAACTACACATGTCTACCTCTCAGCCTCGCAGCCACAGAGGAAGGAAGGTCCAGTTGCCGCTCCACAAGAACAAAACAAACAACTGTGGAGACCAACCAACACCACAACCTGTGGACACACCAGCCACAGGTCCATGTCTGGCACATCTAGGGACTCTGGCCGGAGCTCCCAAGAGTGAGGCACTGGAAATAGGACTAGTTGGGGACCAGTGACGTCTACTGGTGTCCGTACCCCCAACTAAGAGCGCGCTACAAGCGACAAACACAAACTCAAGTCGATATCCTACTGTCGTCTTTCCCTCAGCCGAACGTACAACTCAAACAACGGAGTGAGGGTGTCCAGGACAGATGACACAGACCTCGACGGTACAACACAAGTACCGGGACAAGCCCCGAGCTAACAGCCTGGCTCACACAGAACCTGGGGCACCCAACTAAGGAGGTAACCACGGTAGGCGTCGTACTACTCGCCACGCACAAAGAAACAACGTGCACACCGCACAAACCACGTGAAATCTCACGTCAACCTCGTGTACAGGCTACCCACAACATGTGAACTCAACACACATCGTGTGCACAGCACGCCAACGCGTAAGCCACTCGCTAGCTACGTAAACAGTACGCTACTCTCGAAAACAACACGCTCCCAGAGCGTCACAAGTGCCAATGCACCACTTGCGATTACTATACACATCGAATAACGACAATCAGATATTCACACCGCTGAAACCATGCACAAACTGACCTCTCGACTGAGGTCGCGACATAGGGCTCTGTCTCCTTCAGAATGCGACGCCCCGATGTGTCACGTTCATAAACTGAACGCGACGGGTCGGCCTGTCAGACCTTGTCAAGACAGGGGGTTCCATCGACTTCGCAGGCAGGAACCCTAATCCGGGGAACACCCTCCGATTACCACCCCACACCTTGCAAACCACCTTAATTCACGTATTTCATGCTTTAATGAGGTTCCTAGCATGATATCTATTGTTATTTATGCTAATAACACTTTACACGATTGCTACACGCAATCCACAGCCCAAAAACGGGAGGAATCACCCTACCTCCTCGAAGAACACGAAGAACAGCAATCCTCCGGCATCGATCCTCGCGGCGAGAAGACACCCAAAACCTCGCTCCAACGCCAAGTCACCCCCAGAAGCCCGCACAACCTCTCCCCCTGGCCAAATAGAGCATACCCAGCTCTGTCTGGCCAACAAGAGTTTAAGAGCTTGCTGCGGTTAAGAACACGACTGACCCCTCCATCGCGACCAGATCGCGACGAACCTGGGTGTCGCCTTCTTAGGGCTGACGTCTGCAGGTCGCCTGACATGCAACACGCAGCGCACATGCAGACGATCAGTGCCTTTGGGTGGCAACAGGAACACGACTTGCTGGACCGTCGCGTTCAGAACGCGACGTCCCTCCTTGTCGCGTTCACAAACAGTGAACTGAGGGGTACTGTGGGCCCAAACAGCTGGCCCAGTAAGCCCCAAAAACCTGCGTAGAAACCTGGAACACACCATATTGGCCACACTTTGGCCACCACAAACACTAAACATAGGATCCACATGGATCCGAAAAATTCACGACGTTACATTACTATCATCTAAAAAGAAATTTCGACCCGAAATTCACAACAAAATTTAAGCATCCAAAACTTTAAACATATTAACAGGTACTATCATCTAAAAAGATTTAAAGGCTTACTCAAACAGATAAGGATACGACTTAATCATTTCTTCGGCCAATTCCCTGGTATCCTCTCCTCCTAGCCTGTTCTCCCATCTGACTTTTACCAACTCAATTTCATTATTCCTTAACTTTCGTGTCTTACGGCCTGTGATTTGCACTGGATATTCTGGCATAGACATGTCTGGTTTCAAATCACCACTTTGATAGCTGACAATTTGTGTCGAATCTTCAATGTACTTTCTCAATATGGAGACATGAAAAATATCATGAGCATTTGTAAAATCTGCTGGTAATTCAATTCTATAAGTCATCTCTTCGATCCTTTCCAACACTTAGAAGGGCCCCACATACCTCGGGCTCAACTTTCCTTTCTTGCTAAATCTCAGAACACCTTTAGTAGGGAAAACTCTTAGAAAAATGTAGTCCCCAACTTCAAATCGAAGTGTCCTTCGTCGATTATTTGCATAACTCTTTGCCGACTCTGGGCTACTTGCAACGTTTCCTTAATGAATTTGATCTTTTCTGTAGTTTGTTGTAACAACTCAGGACCTGTTACCTGCCTTTCTCCCACTTCATGCCAGTTTAGTGGTGTTCTGCACGGTCTTCCATATAGTGCCTCATATGGTGCCATCTCGATACTGGTGTGATAATTGTTATTATAAGCAAATTCAACCATGCCCAGATAATGCTCCCAGCTACCTCCCCATACTAAACAACATGCACGCAACATATCTTCAATTGTCTGAATAGTCCTCTCTGTCTGACCATCTGTCTACGGATGATAGGCTAAACTGTATCTTAATTCTGTGCTGATAACTCTTTGCAAACATCTCCAAAAACTAGAAGTGAACCGAGGATCCCTGTCAGAAACAATAGTCTTCGGGATACCATGCAATGGAACTATTTTGTCAACATAAATTCTTGCTAGCCTGTCCACTGTCCAGGACATGCTTACTGCCACCAATCTACAGACCTTGGTCAATCTGTCAACAAACACCCATATTCCATTATGTCCTAAAGTTGTTCTTGGTAATCCTGCCACAAAGTCCATAGCAATGTCATCCCATTTCCACTGTGGAATGGGTAATGGCTGGAATAAACCTCCAGTTTTCTGATGCTCTGCTTTGATTTGTTGACAACTGCACACCTGGAAACAAACTCTGCTATTTCTCTTTTCATATGCGGCCACCAGAAGTGCTTTTTCAGGTCTTGATACATCTTGGTGCTACCTGGGTGAATAGTGTATCGGGATTTATGGGCTTCTTCTAATACTCTCTGCTTCACTTCTTTGTCTATTGGCACAAATAACCTACCTCTGAGCCTGATCACACAATTATCATCATAGTAAGTCCCTCCATCTTTAGAATTTCTACTAAATTTGCATCCACTTTTTGAGTTTCAACAATTTGCCAATATAATGATGTCTCTATAGCGCTATTGGCTAACACTTCTCGCTGATGACTACTTGGGACATACAGTGAATTTTTTGCTATTTCTTCATACAATTTCCATTCTTTTCTCATCATCAGACTCAATATGCATTTCTACTCAATGCATCATCAACCACATTGGCCTTACCCGATGGTAAGCCAAACTGAAATCATAATTTTCAGATATTCACCCACCTTCGCTGATAGTGTGACGCCCTCATTATACCGGTACGGTTATACCAACCCACGGCGGTATAGCGAGAGTCCTCACAGTGGGACATTTACCCAAACGATACAAACAGCTGAGATAAACGCGAATATACAACAGAGTAGCGGAAGTAAGAGACAACTGTCTTCATTTACTCATCATCCACATTTGACATACATGATATTTGCAATTACATTAAAAGCTAAAAGTTCACATAATTGAAATTGCTGAAATTAAATACTAATGTCCACACTTATACATCTTTTTCATGATAACTCTAATAAAATGTTCAAATTACATACTATGAAATACACAAGTCACAAAGAAACTCCAAAACTAGCTAATCTCCGCGCTCGGAGTCCGTCTCCACTGTCTCCTCCAAAGGTGCCACGTCACCAACTACACCTGTACGTCGAAGCAAGGAGTGAGTCTAAAGACTCAGCAAGAACACTATCATAACATACACGTACAAGTCATAGCGGTTTCTACATGCACATTTAACATTTTTCAACACATGGCATGCTAGTCATTTAAAGTTTCAACCTATCATGAAAGTTTTACAATTTTACACATAGATCATGCTTTCAGATTTCAAGAATAAATTTACCTATCACATGCTCTCTATTCAATTTACTCATGAAGCTTTGTCTTTAAAGAACCAGGGCATGAGAGTTACCAACATGAACATTGTGCATACATGAAAGGAGGACACGACTAGCATGGTCTTACATGTTTTTAAACACATACATAAACATTTTCACATGCTTTAAGTTGCTGATTTCACATGGTTTCATGGCTGAAAACCTATACATGAGAGCTACCATATTGCGTAAAACATAATCATATGAACATCCCATCATGCTATCTTGTACCCTTTTTCACCAATTATCCCTAACATGGATTCTAGGCATCTTTGCACATATAAACGTGATGATAACAACATAAGATTTCTGATTTCAAATGGTTTCAGATTTGTCTCATGGGTTTCAAAATCATAACCTCTCATTTAGAATTTCACATTCTCTTACACAAGTTTCCTCTTTCACATGGTTGCACTTTACACATACACATTTCACATTTGTTCACTTGCACATTTACAAATGAACACATACACATTATACATTACACATTACACATTACACATTTTAGGTGCCGTGACACATAGTCCAAACCACAAAGAAGGGAATATACACATCACATTACACATAGACGCCATCTAGGCAATTCAATGGCGACTCTTGGACTGCGCACAGACCGGGAGAACAAGTCTCCACCCTAACCAGTGGTACTTGTCCACCTCCAGGATTTCCCCCTAATGCCCTTAGGGCACTTACACACTGAACTTTCTCAAGGGGACTTTTCCCTGATACAGTTCCACTGCCCTCTACGGAAGCAGTGTCACATTGGCACAGTTACCCTTTACACATTTTACCGATTTACACATGGTTTTACACATAGCACTTTTCATCTCATTCACTTTTTCCCTCACATGCACATCTCTGTTTTTCCTAACATGGCACTACAGATTTCAGGAGCTTAACACATAGTAATTTCACCATTCAAGTTAGGTTTAAGCACTATCTAATCACATTACGATATCATACGTAGATTTCTATAATTCACATGGAAAATACATAACTTCTTATATACTGGTCCGAATGACCTGAAATTTTAACCACATGCTAATTTCGGGTTCAAGGTCATACACTCAAATTTTCATATTTTTCTGAGCTAAATAGACATTACAGAAAATAAAACACCTATTTAGCATGCTATTCACAACTTAAGTTAACATGGGGTTTAACATATCATGCAAGTTAACCACTTACTGTTTTAGACAGAGATTACTAGCATATACATGATTGGAGATTTCAGAATTTACCCTAAATCATACACTTGTCGATCGATCACCACAAATCATTTTTACATGTCTTTCTATTTACCAAACCGAATTTATTTGTAACTCATGCAAGCATGGACAATTATCAAAATTGAAAATACATATACTGATCCACTGATCTTCATGCTCTGACAAAACTAAGGCATTCAGACCATTCCTACTCATGAAACATAAATTTGGCAAGATCATCAACACGTCATGCTTACAAGTTTAAGGAATACAACTTCCTACATTCACCATCACACATCACATTCGTCCACACACCACAATTGACAATATACATAGTGTATAGGATTACCATATATCCTCATCACGGAAATCATACCGAAATTAGAGTATAGGAAGGGCAGAACAGTTCACTGTTCTGTCCAGAGGAACTTGGCGGCGGTATCTGGCCGCTGACTCAGGGTCAGCGGCATGGTCGATGGACGCCAAGCATGATATGGGCGTCCATTGACCTTGCCGTCGATGCAGGTCTGTGCAGAAACACAGACCCGAGCTCTCAAACTTGGGTGAATGGGAGGGTCTAGGACTCGAGGAAAAAATCCATAAAAATTATAGAAACGACCTAGACACATACGTGAACATCATGGATAGGTCACTTGCCTTTTAAAAATTCCTCCAAAGGGTCTAAGGTGTGGTGAAGCCCTCCTTGGGCAGTCCCAGAAAGTGCAGAACTCCCTCCTAGATCTCCTTCCTCCGGCTCCTGGATGATCTCCACAGCAGGGGGATGTCGGGGAAGCCTCCTCGTCGATCCAGCAACCTCCTTGAAGCAGTAGAGCGCCGGATTAAGCCTCAGAAGGTTGGATCTTTGGGTGCAAAAGGTGGGTTTTCTCTCAGTTTCTCTCTAGGGTTTTCTTTCTCCCTTTTCTCCTCTTGCAAGGTGAAGAGAGGAGTGGGAAGAGGCCATTTCGGGTTCAGACATAAGGGGAGTCTCTCTCCCACTCACCAGGTGACTTGACAGCCTTCAAAGCCGTTGGGGACAGTCCCCCAATGGTTGGCTTTCTTGTTTCAGAAGTTTGCAGCTCTGCTGCGCATGCAGGCCAGAGAGATTGGCGTCCATATCGCTGGACGCCAGGATTAGTGTCGGCGTCCATATCTGGACGCTGACACCACCTAAACGGCCTGTGGTTGACGCCAAGGTGGCCTTTGGCCAGAACTCTAAAGTATGCAGAAAACCATGCATACCATGCGAATATACATGCAATACGTATATGGTATTATATCCATACTATCACCATGCAATACATACATTATTTACATATAGTATAAACATATGCACACGTAGTTATACTAATTAATACGCACATAAATATGTACATACATACACAAGCACAAGTATATATATACACACAAATACAATTACTGCGACGGAAATTCGAGGGCCTTACACCCTCTCCCCCTTAAAGAAACTTCGTCCTCGAAGTTAGAACGACGCTACTCAAACAAAAGGGGATACTTCTTCTTCATCGCATCCTCAAGCTCCCACGTAGCCTCCTCACGTGAGAAGTTCCGCCATAGAACTTTCACCGACGCAATACTTTTGTCCGGAGATGCTGAACCTTCGGTCAAGAATAGCTACTGGTTGCTCTACATACGAAAGATCTGGATGGATCTCCACTGGCTCATGACTAATCACATGAGACGGATCTCGGACATATTTCCTGAGCATAGATACGTGGAATACAGGATGAACGCTAGCCAAAGCTGGGGGTAATGCTAGCTCATATGCCACGCTGCCTAAACGTCTGAGAATCTCATATGGGCCAATGAATCTAGGGCTTAGCTTGCTATGCCTGCCAAATCTAACAACACCACGAGTAGGCGATATCTTCAAGAAGACATGAACGCCAACCTCGAACTCTAGATCCTTTCTTCTGTTGTCGGCATAACTCTTCTGCCTATCCTGTGCCGCAACAAGCCTTTTCCTGATAAGTTGGATCTTATCCGAAGTTTCCTGGACTAACTCCGGTCCGATCAGCTGCCTATCACCAGTCTCCTCCCAACATAAAGGAGATCTGCAGGGCCTACCATACAACGCCTCGAATGGAGCCATACCAATACTAGCATGAAAGCTGTTGTTGTATGCGAACTCCACAGAGGTAAATGACGCTCCCAAATCCTTCCAATCCAGAACACACGCTCTCAACATATCCTCGAGCGTCTGGATAGTCCTCTCGGACTGTCCGTCGGTCTGGGGATGAAACGCCGAACTGAGCTTCAGCTCCGAACCTAACGCATCGTGAAGACCCTTCCACAATCTCGAAGTAAATCTCGGATCTCAATCCGAAATGATCGACTTCGGCACACCATGCAATCTAATGATACCACTAACATACAATCTAGCTAAACTCTCCACTGACTGCTTCTTCTTCATAGGCAAGAAATGAGCAGTCTTCGAGAATCTATACCACTACCCAAATCGAGTCATTGCACCTTCTCGAACGAGGCAAACCCGAGACGAAATCCATAGTGACAGCTTCCCACTTCCATACGGGGATATCCATCCTCTGCATGAGGCCAGATGGTCGCTGCCGCTCGGCTTTCACTTGCTGACACACTAAACACCTAGACACATAATCCGCAACATCCTTCTTCATGCCGGACCACCAAAATGATCTCTTCAGGTCTTGATACATCTTAGTGTTACCCGGATGAATAGAGAATCGCGATCTATGAGCCTCCGCTAACACATGCTCACGGACATCTACTATACATCAGGGACACAAACACGGTGCTGAAATTAATCACACCGTCCTCATCACGAGCAATGCCCGCCTTACCCACTAACTCTAACAGTCTAGGGTCGGCTTTCAGCTGCTCAATCACCTCATCCAAGACTGAGGATCTAAGGGATAGCTGAGCTACAAAAGCCTGACACAGCGATGGCTCTAACTCGGTCATAGAGCACGCTGCATCCTCCAACATCTTCCAATCCTGCTGGAGCGAAGACCTCTTTCTACTAAGAGCATCCGCTACGACGTTCGCCTTTCCAGGGTGATACTGAAGGTCGAAGTCATAGTCCTTCAAGAACTCAATCCATCTTCTCTGCCTCAGGTTTAATTCCTTTTGGGAGAAAAGATACTTCAAGCTCTTGTGGTCGGTAAACACCTCAAATCTGACACCATAAAGATAGTGCCTCCAGATCTTTAGTGCATGAACCACTGCTGCGAGCTCCAAGTCATGAGTCGGATAGTTCTTCTCATGCTCCTTCAACTGACGAGAAGCATAAGCTACTACCCTCTCTTGCTGCATGAGCACACAACCCAAGCCAATCTGAGATGCATCCGTATAAATGGCAAAGCCCTCTAGACCACTAGGCAATACCAATACCGGAGCAGAAGTGAGCTTAGCCTTCAATAGCTGGAAGCTACGCTCGCATGCCTCAGACCATACAAACTTCTCACCCTTCCTGGTCAGCTTTGTCAAGGGGGCGGCGATGGATGAGAATCCCTCAATGAATCGCCGATAGTAACCAGCTAACCCAATAAAACTACGAATCTCCGAAGGGGTCTTGGGAATCTCCCAATCCATAACAGCCTGGACCTTTGCTGGATCCACTGCAACACCAGTACCGGAGATAACATGCCCGAGAAAATGAACCTCGCGCAACAAAAAATCGCACTTGCTGAATTTCGCATACAGCTTGTGCTCACGGAGAACCTCTAAGACTAACCTCAGATGCTGACGGTGAGTGGTCTCGTCCGGAGAATAGACCAACACATCATCAATAAACACTACGACAAAGCTATCTAAATACGGACTAAACACCGGTTTATGAGATCCATGAACGCTGCAGGGGCGTTGGTCAATCCGAAAGGAAGGACCAAGAACTCATAATGTCCATAACGGGTTCTAAATGCCGTCTTGGACACATCCTCACTCCGAATCTTCAACTGATGATAACCAGATCGCAAGTCAATCTTGGAAAAGATCGATGCCTCTCGCAACTGGTCAAACAAATCATCAATACGAGGTAAGGGATACCTGTTCTTCACAGTCACTTGGTTCAACTTCCTATAGTCAATGCACAACCTAAGTGACCGTCTTTCTTCTTGACGAATAATACAGGTGCGCCCCAAGGGGAACACTAGGGCGAATAAATCCCTTATCAAGCAGTTCCTGCAACTGCCTCCTCAACTCGGCTAACTCCGCAGGTGCCATCCGATATGGGGCTTTCGAGATAGGAGAGGTGCCTGGAAGCAACTCTATGGTAAACTCTATCTCTCTATCCGGTGGCAATCCAGACAAGTCATCAGGAAAGACATCTGGAAAATCCTGCACTATCTCAATCTCCGCAAGGGTAGGTGACTCATCAGCCTCTGGTACTAACACCACGCTGGCAAGAAAAGCGTCACAACCCTTGTTCACCATGCGCATCGCCTTCATGGCAGAGATAACTAACTTTCCCGCTAAGTTCTTTGGCAAGGGATGAGAGAATTCGTCCTCACCAGGAATGCGGAATACGATCTTCTTCCGACGACAATCCACTAACGCATAGTGCTCCTCTAGCCAATCCAGACCAAGAATAGCATCAAAGTCCTCATCTTTAGCAAGAAGAAACACCCATCTAGAATCCTATCCTCAATGCACACAGGTAACGACGGAACGCACTTCCTAGTCGATACCGTACCCGCAGGGGTGTGCACAGACAAAGGAACCTCTAACTCCTCAGACTCTACGCCCGACTCTAGGGCTAACTGCCTAGCGAACCGCTCGGAAATGAACGAGTGAGTAGCACCGTATCAAACAAAACCGAGCGTGCACACCGAAAAGCAAAACTGTACCTTCGATGACATGCTCCGCCTGCTCGGCGTCCTCACGAGCTAAAGCAAACACTCGAGCTGGGGCTCGAGGCCTTCTGGTCTTCCTGTAGCTGGCGCGGCTGCCGCTACTGCTGGGGCTGGCGCTCCACGCTAAACTCCCTGCTGAAGTCTTGGGCAATCCCTGATCTTGTGGTCGCTGCTCCCGCACTTCAAGCATCTACCCGCTACCAACCAACACTCGGAACCTACGTGTGTCTTCCCGCAATGGGGACACTCTTTCTTCACACCAGGGGAACGTACAGAAGGTACCTGAGAGGCTGACTGTCACGGATCGTTGCGGTGTCTGGTACACCATTTTCTTCTTATCCTGCCGCTGGAAAGTCGTTGCCGGCCTCTTCTGCGAAGCCTTCTTCTCCTCCAGATATTGCTCCATTTCTCCCTCCTGCCTGCAGGCAGCACTGAGGGCCTCGTCCAAAGTGCGGTGGTCAAACGCCACGAGCCCGTCCGCAGTGATGGCTTGAGTCCCATCACGAACTTCTTCGTCTTCCTGCGCTCATCCTCTACGATATGCGGTGCATACTTAGAAAGTTCAGAAAACCTTGCCTCGTATTCCAGCACAGTCATTGATCCTTGCGTCAGGGAAAGGAATTCCTGCTCCATCTTGTCCTGGATATGCTCTGGGATGAACTTGGCTCGGAAGAGCCTCACGAACGCGTCCCACGCCACGTCTACTGCTCCGTCCTCAAAGAGTGTACGTAGTAGGGAGGACCACCATACATCCGCCTCTCCTGCAACATACCTTCATAAGTACCAACTAACAATTCCAAATTAAGCAGAACACACAAACATACAAAATTAAAAGTCTACCTGTAGCATGTAGGTGGCTAGTGTCACCTTATCCTCATCAGGGCACCTGATGGCTCGGAAGATTTTCTCTGTCTCCCTTAACCAGCTTTCTGCCATTAATGGATCACTCTCCCCCTTAAAAGAGGGTGGGGTCATCCTCTTGAATCGCTCCATGATGGGAGGTCCACCATGGTCCTGAGCTGGTGCCTGAGCCTGCTACATTAAACAATAGGCAATACACAATAAGCACCAATATCATGCAATTTAAATAGCCACTACTAGTTGTTCATTATTCTACCTGGCCTCCAACTGTGCCTAGAGTGCTGCCTGGGTGTGAGCCTGCGTCTGCATGGCTTGTACCAGACCTTGCATGAATACTCCGTAGTCCACAGGCGGCGGTGGGGGAAGTACAAGACCTTGCGGTGTCGGGGCTGTTGCTCCGCCGGCTCATCACGTCTCGGCTCGTCCTCACGGGCCGGTGCTCCACCACGCCTACCTATCGAAGCCATGGCTGTAATAAAATTTCAGCCACTGTTAGAGCTAGGTTACTAAGTCTTCTAACCATTTTCTTATCTATCTTTCACTTCTTATTAATGTTTTCGACACATGTGGACATACTTAGTATGCAATGAAGATGATGACTTATGTATATTCATGTGCAATCTTAACCGGTCGCTCTGATACCAATCTCTGTGACGGCCCTCATTATACCGGTACGGTTATACCAACCCACGTCGGTATAGCGAGAGTCCTCACAGTGGGACATTTACCCTAACGATACAAACAGCTGAGATACACGCGAATATACAACAGAGTAGCGGAAGTAAGAGACAACTGTCTTCATTTACTCATCATCACATTTGACATACATGATATTTGCAATTAACATTAAAAGCTAAAGTTCACGTAATTGAAATTGCTGAAATTTAAATACATAATGTCACACTTATACATCTTTTTCATGATAACTCTAATAAAATGTTCAAATTACATACTATGAAATACACAAGTCACAAAGAAACTCCAAAACTAGCTAATCTCCGCGCTCGGAGTCCGTCTCCACTGTCTCCTCCAAAGGTGCCACGTCACCAACTACACCTGTACGTCGAAGCAAGGAGTGAGTCTAAAGACTCAGCAAGAAACACTACTCATAACATACACGTACAAGTCATAGCGGTTTCTACATGCACATTTAACATTTTTCAACACATGGCATGCTAGTCATTTAAAGTTTCAACCTATCATGAAAGTTTTACAATTTTACACATAGATCATGCTTTCAGATTTCTAAGAATAAAATTTACCTATCACATGCTCTCTATTCAATTTACTCATGAAGCTTTGTCTTTAAAGAACCAGGGCATGAGAGTTACCAACATGAACATTGTGCATACATGAAAGGAGGACACGACTAGCATGGATCTTACATGTTTTTAAACACATACATAAACGTTTTCACATGCTTTAAGTTGCTGATTTCACATGGTTTCATGGCTGAAAACCTATACATGAGAGCTACCATATTGCGTAAAACATATCATATGAACATCCCATCATGCTATCTTGTACCCTTTTTCACCAATTATCCCTAACATGGATTCTAGGCATCTTTGCACATATAAACGTGATGATAACAACATAAGATTTCTGATTTCAAATGGTTTCAGATTTGTCTCACATGGGTTTCAAAATCATAACCTCTCATTTAGAATTTCACATTCTCTTTACACAAGTTTCCTCTTTCACATGGTTGCACTTTACACATACACATTTCACATTTGTTCACTTGCACATTTACACATGAACACATACACATTACACATTACACATTACACATTACACATTTTAGGTGCCGTGACACATAGTCCAAACCACCAAAGAAGGACATATACACATCACATTACACATAGACGCCATCTAGGCAATTCAATGGCGACTCTTGGACTGCGCAGACCGGGAGAACAAGTCTCCACCCTAACCAGTGGTACTTGTCCACCTCCAGATTTCCCCCTAATGCCCTTAGGGTCACATACACACTGAACTTTCCACGGGGACTTTTCCCTGATACAGTTCCACTGCCCCTACGGAAGCAGTGTCACATTGGCACAGTTACCCTTTACACTTTTAACCGATTTCCACATGGTTTTACACATAGCACTTCATCTCATTCACTTTTTCCCTCACATGCACATCTCTGTTTTTCCTAACATGGCACTACAGATTTCAGGAGCTTAACACATAGTAATTCACCATTCAAGTTAGGTTTAAGCACTATCTAATCACATTACGATATCATACGTAGATTTCTATAATTCACATGGAAATACTAACTTCTTATATACTGGTCCGAATGACCTAAAATTTTAACCACATGCTATTTAGGTTTCAAGGTCATACACTCAAATTTTCATATTTTGCTGAGCTAATAGAAATTACAGAAAATAAAACACCTATTTAGCATGTTATTCACAACTTAAGTTAACATGGGGTTTAACATATCATGCAAGTTAACCACTTACTGTTTTAGACTGAGATTACTAGCATATACATGATTGGAGATTTCAGAATTTACCCTAAATCATACACTTGTAGATCGTCACCACAAAATCATTTTACATGTCTTTCTATTTACCAAACCGAATTTATTTGTAACTCATGCAAGCACGGACAATTATCAAAATTGAAAATACATATACTGATCCACTGATCTTCATGCTCTGACAAAACTAAGGCATTCAGACCATTCCTACTCATGAACAATAATTTGGCAAGATCATCAACACGTCATGCTTACAAGTTTAAGGAATACAACTTCCTACATTCACCATCACACATCACTTCGTCTACACACCACAATTGACAAATACATAGTGTATAGGATTACCATATTCCTCATCACGGAACATACCGAATTAGAGTATAGAAGGGCAGAACAGTTCACTGTTCTGTCCAGAGGAACTTGGCGGCGGTATCTGCCGCTGACTCAGGTCAGCGGCATGGTCGATGGACGCCAAGCATGATATGGCGTCCATTGACCTTGCCGTCGATGCAGGTCTGTGCAGAAACACAGACCCGAGCTCTCAAACTTGGGTGAATGGAGGGTCTAGGACTCGAGGAAAAATCCATAAAAATTATAGAAACGACCCTAGACACATACGGGAACATCATGGATAGGTCACTTGCCTTTTAAAAATTCCTCCAAAGGGTCTAAGGTTTGGTGAAGCCCTCCTGGGCAGTCCCAAGAAAGTGCAGAACTCCCTCCTAGATCTCCTTCCTCCGGCTCCTGGATGATCTCCACAGCAGGGGGATGTCGGGGAAGCCTTCCTCGTCGATCCAGCAACCTCCTTGAAGCAGTAGAGCGCCGGATTAAGCCTCAGAAGGTTGGATCTTTGGGTGCAAAAGGTGTTTTTTCTCTCAGTTTCTCTCTAGGGTTTTTCTTTCTCCCTTTTCTCCTCTTGCAAGGTGAAGAGAGGAGTGGGAAGAGGCCATTTTGGGTTCAGACATAAGGGGAGTCTCTCTCCCACTCACCAGGTGACTTGACAGCCTTCAGAGCCGTTGGGGACAGTCCCCCAATGGTTGGCTTTCTTGTTTTAGAAGTTTGCAGCTCTGCTGCGCATGCAGGCCAGAGAATTGGCGTCCATATCGCTGGACGCCAGATTAGTGTCGGCGTCCATATCTGGACGCTGACACCACCTAAACGGCCTGTGGTTGACGCCAAGGTGGCCTTGGCCAGAACTCTAAAGTATGCAGAAAACCATACATACCATGCGAATATACATGCAATACGTATATGGTATTATATCCATACTATCACCATGCAATACATACATTATTTACATATAGTATAACATATGCACACGTAGTTATACTAATTAATACGCACATAAATATGTACATACATACACAAGCACAAGTATATATATACACATAAATACAATTACTGCGACGGAAATTCGAGGGCCTTACAAATAGAGATTTAAATCTTTCTGAGAGAAGATATATTTCAAACTTTTATGATCTGTAAAAATTTCAAACCTTTCACCATATAGATAATGCCTCCATATTTTTAAGGCAAATACAACTGCTGCTAACTCTAAATCATGAGCTGGGTAATTTTCTTGTGCTGGTTTAACTGTCGGGACGCATAAGCTATCACTTTCCCATATTGCATAAGCACTGCTCTCCAGTCCTCTCTTGGACGCATCTGTGTAATCACAAAACCACTGCTGCCCTACTGGTAATGTCAGTATCGGTGCTACTGTAAGTCCTTTTTTCAATTCCATGAAACTTTTCTGACATTCACCTGACCATACAAATGGCACATCTTTTTTGGTCAATCTAGTCATGGGTGCTGCAATTCTGGAGAAATCTTGTATAAACCGTCTGTAATACTCGGCTAGACCCAGAAAACTTCTAATTTCTCTGATTGTTTTTGGTGCTTCCCACTTCATAACTGCTTCCACTTTGTTGGGATCAACTACCACACATTCAGGTGAAATTACATGCCCAAAAAATTGAATTTCTTTCAGCCAAAATTCACATTTACTGAATTTAGCATATAACTGATTATCCCGCAAAAGTTGCAAAACTAATCTCAAATGCATTGCATGCTCTTCCTCAGATGCTGAATATATCAGAATATCATCTATAAAGACCACAACAAATTGATCTAGATATGGATGGAAAATTCTATTCATCAGATCCATAAACGTTGTTGGAGCATTGGTTAGCCCAAATAGCATAACCACAAACTCATAATGACCATATCTAGTTCAAAGGTTGTTTTATCAATATCTTCTTCCCTGATCCTCAACTGATGATAACTTGACCTCAAATCAATTTTAAAAACACCTTAGCTGATTGTAATTGGTCAAACAAATCATCAATTCTCTCGTAATGGGGTATTTATTCTTTATGGTGACATCATTTAGCTTTCTATAATCAATGCACATTTGGAAACTGCCATCCTTTTTCTTACGAATAGTACCAGAGCTCCCACAGGGAGTGACTCGGCCTGATAAACCCCTTCTCCAACATTCTTGCAACTGCTTCTTATTCTTTAAGCTCTGTCGGCGCCATCCTGTATGGTGCCTTAGAGATTGGCATCATACCTGACAGCAATTCAATAGTAAAATCTACCTCCCTATGAGGTGCCAAGCCTGACAAATCATCTGGGAATAAATCTGCAAATTCCCTAACCACGGGGACTGCCTCTACTCACTTGCCGGTTTCCATTAAACTTACAGAAGCTAAATATGCCACACACCCTGCATTTAACAACTTTCTAGCTCTAATTGCAGAAATTATGAACTCGGAGGTATAAAAAGGCATACCTTGATATCAAACACTGCTCCGCTGGCGTGACAAAACCTGATTCTTTTCTTTCTGCAATCAACCATGCTCCATAGGCCTCAAGCCAATCCATACCCAAAATGATATCATAATCACTCAACGCCCAAGCATATAACCTGACCGACATCTGATTCCCCTCGACAACAATAGAGGCTTCATTAATATAACACGTAGTGAGCATAAACTCACCCGAGGGAACCTCTACTGCCAATTCATACCTCTTTTCCTCTAAAGGATGAGCCATACAATCCAGAATTCTTTGGAATAAAAGAATGAGATGCACCCGATCAAATAAAACTCTTGCTGAGAAATTGTAAATGGGTATTATCCTTCTATCAGATTTGATGCCTCTGCCTGGGCTCGGGTGATAGCCATAACCCGGCCCTACCCCTCGCTGCTGCAGTACACCTCTACCTCGGCCTGCTGACGGCTGCTGGGGTTGCTGTTGTTGCTGAACACCTCTTCCATATCCATATTCTCTAGGATAGGGGCAATTGCGGATCAAATGCCCCGGCTAATCACAATTATAACATCGATAGCCTGGTGGAAGTGTGGGCTTTCTGGCGGTACTCTGCTGAGATTCCTCCACCTCTGGCCTGTAGCCACGCCCCTGCTGGAACTGCTGGCGACCTCCTCCTCGACCTCTGAATATTTTTTTCAATTTCTGACCCCACTTGCCAAAACCTGAGGAAGATGGTCTCGCTGGTGCTTTTCCTTTACTGACTCCTGTTGACTGCTGGGGTAGCCGAAAACTACCCGAACCTGACTCGCCCGCCTGACGAGTCTGAATAGATCTCTCAAGTGTGGCTGCTCTCTGGGCTGCCTCCTCTATTATTCTACACATAAGCGGTATCACCGCATTCTGCAATTCTACCCTCAACCTCGGATAAAATATTCAACCATCATATCATTATCCGATGCGACATAAGGCGCAAAATGACTAAGTGCCATAAACCGCATTTGATATTCCAAAACTGAAGAATTCCCTTGCTGAAGTGTCCGGAATTGCTCTCTCTTTGCATGCTGCACTTGAATTGGAAAGAAAGTATCATTAAATACCTCAAGAAATTTCGGCCAAGTAATTGCCTTCTTTGCTCTGCCTGCGAAAGTGGTCTGCATCGTCAAGCGCCACCACTCCTGAGCAAAACCTCCAACTAATACGAAGCTAACACAACTCTATCAGTTGGCGGACATCTCATCGTCACAAAACCCGCTCATCTCATGAATCCAGTGCTCAGCTACATCTGGATTCGGTCCTCCTGTATAAGTAGGCGGCTGCAACCTCAAAACTTCTCAACTTGCATCACTGGTTCCTCTACTACCCTCACTGGTGGTGGTGGTGGTACTGGTGCCACAAAAGGTACCTCCACACCTGGCGGTGGTGGAACAGGTGCCTCGGGTACTGATCCTCCGACAACAGGTGGTATTACTGCTGGTGGTATTGGTGCCTGCTGGTCCAGTCTCACCGAATATCTGTCAGACTCTCCAAATCCTTTCTATCATGCGCTAATCGTCTCCCTCAGGCTCATCTCCTCCACCACCCCCACCCTTCTATCAGCCATTTCAAATTTCTGTACAAACAACATTCCAACCACAAACAAACAAGCAAATCATTACAAAACCAGGGTCAGCTACCAGCAGTGGACTAATGTGGAAATAAGGCTATGTAACTTCCCGGTTCCTTCATATTTACACGGACCTTGCTCTGATACCAACTGTGACGAACTGCGTTGCTCAAACCCGTTAAACCGATAACGAGCCTGACCCGAGTCTGCCTCCCGCGATCGAGTCGTAGCCTCGCAAGGGGTAACACACACATGTCCGTGGAAGTACAAAGGAACACATTGACCCACATATATGATTTACAAATTCACATATATTCATACTGAATTTACATAGCCACATTTCAACAAAAGCCAAGAAAGTACAAGAGCCTGGGGCATACCCCGAGGTACAACTGAATAGAACTACATTGTTGGAGGTGCTGGCCCAACGCCGCGGCGATGCGGCTCCAACTGGAAGACGGTAGCGAAACCTCCTCCTCTCCTTCACCTGTTGAGAGTAGGGTGAGCCTCGCAAGTCACTGGCTCAGTAGGGAACTCCCCAAAAATCGAGCAAACAACACAAGTGCGTAACAGAAGGCTACGCTAGCAATTTGTATAGCACAAGCTAACAGACTATTAAAGCTGTAAACACCACTTACCGTTCACACGACAATGTAAAATAACATTAATAAATAAACGGCAAACCACAACCACGTGTACGTGCTAAAGTAGAGACCGCTACACTCGAGCCACGTAGACTGGTTCGCGACAACAACTATTGACTTGGACAAAACTACACAGGTCTACCTCTCAGCCTCGCAGCCACGGACGGAAGGTCCAGTTGCCGCTCCACAAGAATAAAACAAACAACTGTGGAGACCAACCAACACCACAACCTGTGGACCACACAGCCACAGGACCATGCCTGGCACCTCTAGGGACTCTGGCCGGAGCTCCCTAGAGTGAGGCACTGAAAATAGGACTAGCTGGGGACCAATGACGTCTACTGGTGTCCGTACCCCCAACTAAGAGCGCGCTACAAGCGACAAACACAAACTCAAGTCGTTGTCCTACTGTCGTATTTCCCTCAGCCAGACGTACAACTCAAACAACGGAGTGAGGATGTCCAGGACAGACGACATAGACCTCGACGGTACAACACAAGTACCGGGACAAGCCCCGAGCTAACAGCCTGGCTCACACAGAACCTGGGGCACCCAACTAAGGAGGTAACCACGGCAGGCGTCGTACTACTCGCAACGCACAAAGAAACCATGTGCACACCACACAAACCATGTGAAATCTCATGTCAACCTCGTGTACAGGCTACCCACAACACGTGAACTCAACACACACTGCGTGCACAGCACGCCAACGCGTAAGCCACTCGCTAGCTACATAAACAGTACGCTACTCTCGGAAACAACATGCTCCCAGAGCGTCACAAGTGCCAATGCACCGCTCGCCATTACTATACACATCGAATAACGATAATCAGATATTCACACCGCTGAAACCATGCACAAACTGACCTCTCGGCTGAGGTCATGACATAGGGCTCTGTCGCCTTCAGAACGCGACACCCCGATGTTCCGCGTTCATAACTGAACGCGAAGAGTCGGCTGTCGCGACCTTGTCACGACAGGGGGTTTCGTCGCCTTCGCAAGCAAGAACCCTAATCCGGGAACACCCTCCCTATTACACCCCCAACCTTGCAAACCCCCTTAATTCACGTATTTCATGCTTTAATGAGGTTTCTCTAGCATGATATCTATTGTTATTTACACAATAACACTTTACACACGATTGCTACACGCAATCCACAGCCCAAAACCGGGAGGAATCACCCTACCTCTCACAAAGAACACGAAGAACAGCAATCCTCCGGCGTTTCCCGGCTCCACGCACGATCCTCGCGGCGAGAAGACGCCCAAAACCTCGCTCCACGCCAAGTCGCCCCCAGAAGCCCGCACAGCCTCTCCCCCTGGCCAAACAGAGCATACCCAGCTATGTCTGGCCAGCAAGGGTTTAAGAGCTTGCTGCAGTTAAGAACGCGACCGACCCCTCTGTCGCGACCAGATCGCGACAGACCTGGGTGTCGCCTTCTTAGGGTTGACGTCTGCAGGTCGCCCGACGTGCAACACGCGGCGCACATGCGGACGATCAGTGCCTTTGGGCGGCAACAGGAACGCGACATGCACGACCATCACGTTCAGAATGCGACGTCCCTCCTTATCGCATTCACAAACAGTGAACTGAGAGGTATTGTGGGCCTAAACAGCCAGCCCAGTAAGCCCCAAAAACCTGTGTAGAAACCTGGAACACACCACATTGGCCACACTCTGGACACCACAAACACTAAACACAGGATCCACATGGATCCGAAAAATTCACGACGTTACATGTTTACTGCCGACCAGGTGGTCGGGAAGGGACATCCTATCGGGCAGTAAACATAGATGAAATCCCTCTTCCAATTGTGGACAAAGGAAGGCATTCGGCCAAGGATTTTCCGACCGATCTGAGTTGTGAAATATAGCCAGTCTTCGAAGTCTTTCACCGAAAAGTAGAAGAAGAAAAGGCGAGTGGCCGGTTGGACTTAGGTGAGGGCGCAAACTACCAGGAAGCTGACAACCGACGTCCAGGAGTTGGGGGTTAGTTGCGATGGAGCGGCTCCTACCTTGAGGAGAAGAATAATAATAAAGGGATGCAAGGGAAACTGAAAGCCTGTTCGAACAGCCTCAAAGTAAATGCAAACTCCACACTCCATAGTGAAGTGAGCTCGGAATTGCTTGGAAGAGTAACCCTTAGGGAAGTCAAGACTAGGTTAGTTTTTCATCCAGTGGAAGGTTTCGTAGTCAGTGTCACACCGCGCGTTGACTACGACGTCGGCTTTCTAACGTGACCCCGAGGTGTGGGAAGAAGGCTTCCTGGGTATGTAAGACCCAGAAGTGACCTAGAGAGATGAGGACTCCTTGGCAAGCTTCAACACATGAGCATCGGGCCGAGCTGCCTTCGGAGGAGATGTCCTCGTCTCGGTAGGAGAAGGATACGAGGCCGCTCTAGACAATGCCGAAGCGGAGGGGTTCTCGAAAAGAGAACCTTCAGATGAGGAACCCTCTCGAAGATGAGGGTTGGAGGTAAAAGAAGTAGAAGAACTGGAGAGGAGGGGGAGCTCATCGCTTACCTTTGAAGGAAGCAAGCTGAGAATGAAGATGATCGATGAAAGCTTGGGCGACAATGATGTAGCTCTCCAACACGTCGGCTGGTTGTCTCCCTATAAGTTCTCACGCACAAGAGCAAGGGTGGTGTTTCGGACGTAGATTGCACTATTTATAGTACCGGGGGTCAATCAGATCCAACGGCTAGGTTTGGTCATCTTTGACGACCGTCGAGATCGAACCACGTGGCAGCCTTGGATTGGATACTGAGCTTTGCCTCAGATTCTGATCAGCATGACTTGCCAGGAATGCAACGATGGGGCGCGAGAGTTGAGGTGATGACACGACGATTGACGTCGCATGCAACAGCCGAGGAAGCTCTGCCATCATGACACTGGCGCAAAGAATATGACAATGGGATGCACGGCAGACCATGTGGGCTAGCAGAGCCACATGGCAAGCCATGTGTCGTCGACTAAGTAATTCCAGAAAATAGCTTCATCTCGGCCCACTGGAGCCGACCGATGTGAACCTGGGGGGGCAAATGACACGGGGGGTCCCCACAGGGTGCCTGGAGCCTCGGCTCGGACAACCTCCCAGAGTACCAGAGCTAATGTCTTGACGTGGCTTGAACAAGATCCTGTTGTCGGCTAGACTGACCTCTTCACACTCCTTGGGTCGACAACTGTAGCTTGGCCAAGGACGAGGCTTACCCGGCTCAGCCGTGACCGACGCGAAGTGCGATGTGCTCGTGAGATTCCCAAGAATGTGGCTTGCATAACAGCCAGAGCATTAACAGATGAGGTAATGGTCGAGGATCATGTGCCCACTAATTGCAGCCATTAAAAGCACGATATGAGTGATCTGGCATAGCAGTTATGACCACGATCTAGTGACAATCACGGAGATCAGCCGTGGGGTTCACAGAGTCATCCAATTGTTCTACAGATAACCTGACCCTTTAAAAGATGCAAACACTCTATAGATGCAGGTACGCTATTCGCCTCCTTGGTCTAGGTCATTCTGCTCGGCTAGAAACTGACTTGAGCATTAGAGTGTCTCCCCGCCGAGACTTCTCAGTGGGCTTTGCAGGATAGGTCAGAAACTAGAAGCACGCGACCCACATCGGCTAAGCAGACGTCGGAAAAGTCATCCTCGGCTTGGTCATCATGACTCAGACGTCGGCCAGATCACCTCAGCAGTAATCTCAGCCTGAGTCGACCCTGGTTACATTCTGTAACATATATATGACATAAGGGTGTGCTTTCAGTTCAGTCCTATGAGACATGAGTTTTTAGTTCATAGCAAGTAGGTTTTTTTTTGGATAGAAATTATAAATCACATGATGAGGAAATCAATCCATATATTTAAGAGTGATTAGAATAAGTTTTTCATAAATTTAAAGCTTTTAACATGTATTAAAAGTTTTAAGGTACTGACAGACCATAACAATGCATTAAATTAGATAGAATAGAGCAAACGAAACAATTTCTGAAGGACTTTCAAAATAGCATCAGATGATGCCTATTTCAAGGATTAAACAGTGAAAGAAGTTAGTCTTCAGAAAGGAAACATACTGGACTTCCAACAAGAAAGTTGTTGGAGACCCAGAGTAGAAGAACTCTAAGGCCACAGTTTGGATCAAACATTCTAGGGATGCAAAATTCATAAGATGGTTAAGAAGATTGTAATGTTGTGTAATGGTCAAACAATTAATACTCTACATGATGAAAGTTGGGCAAAATAGGGGAAAACAAAGGTAGACTTGAAAGGCTTTCCGATGAGTTTTGCTAGATTATGTTTGAGCCCAAGATAACCTATCTTTGATAGCTTTTAATTCTCTGGTTCCTATAGGTCGAAGCAAAGGTAAGAGAAGGAAGAGCTTCAAAATCCCAAGCTTCAGGATCGTCTCTCTTGCTTCAGAAGGTTCCTCCCATGACGAGCAACGTCTAGAGAGGTTTCGGGTGGCCGAGGAGGTTTATATAATGTTTCAACCAAGGTTAGTACATGAGGATGGATATTCAAAGATCTATCGTACTTGAGTCATACTATGCACCCATACCTAAAGTTGACTTCTACCATAGGAAGGGACAAACCCACCGTACTTGAAGGTACCAGTACTTCCACCAGCCCCTAAAGTAGACTTTCGCCAGTACATAAAGTTGACTTTGACTCCCACTAGTAGATAAGTCGACTTCCGCCATAGGAAGAGACTATAGGGACGTTTTATTTTGATTGGTGTCATAATCAAACCGATTACTGAACAAAGATTCAATAACCATCTGATTGGTGTTATAATTACACTGATTACTGAACAAAGGTTTAGTAATCATCTGATTGGAGTTATAATCGAACCGATTACTAAACAAAGGTTCAGTAATTATCCAATTGGAGTTACAATCAAACCTCCAACTGTGAGGGCCCCAAATTTTGTGCATTTCATACTGTTTATTGATGCATATTATAAACAATTGTTTATTCATGTGCATGTATATAAATATATGTTATTCTTGTGTGTATGTTATAGTTATTTACTTCTGTGCTTAGTGTATTTAAATAATGTAGTGCATATAGTATGTAATTGTATTGTGCATGTGTGTTTACTTAATCATTTTTGTGTTCTGGCCGAAATTCATTTTAACGTCGATATCTCTTGACGTTAAGAGTGAGTAGACAGACACTGTTGTGCCATTTACTGTCTCTTGGCGTGAACATCGATGGACGTTGACCTGGGGTCAACGGCAGTAAACGGGACGTCTATTTCTCCAACTGTGTGCGTTTCCAGATCTGAAAACAGTAGCAGTTCTGACGTGTTCTCATTTAGGAAACCTTCCCAACGGCAGGATAACCTACCCCTAATGCGTGCCGACCCCTTTAGTCTATAAAATACCCATCTTTCGTTCAGATTAGGTCTTTTTAGCTCTTGTGAAAACCCTAGACTTATGTGGAAAATCGATATTGGCAAGCTTGGATCCAGCAATTGGGAGTTCCTACCGGCGATCTTCTTCAACTGGGAGCAGCACCTTGGATAGAGGAAGCTTCCCCGACTCCGTGTGTGGCCTTCATCGACTCAAAGACCAGATCTCAGTGGATTTTGAGCACCTTGTTGGCAGTGGCCGAGGAGGGCTTCTTCGACAGAATCATTCCTCATTAGATTTATTTGAAGGCAAGTAGCTTAATGGTTCAAGCCATAGACTTGTCCTTTATGTTTTTTTATTTTTCCAGATTTTATTCCATTCTTGGAACCCCAAATTTCAGTGTTTTATGTATGTCGGTCTGCACTGTGTGCAGATAGGATATTGACGGCCACTTTGTTGCCATCAAGATCCTAGGTCAGCGGCAGTCGATCATGTTGTTTACTCTGTAGGTGTCTAGACCCTGGACGCCAAGTTCTCTGATTTTTTTCAGAACAATGTGTGACTGCATGTGATGTGATTTTGGGAAAAATTTGCGAAAACATGTATGTGTTTAGAAAATGTAGTCCTGTCTAATATATGCAGTGGATCATGCCAAGATATTGATGATTTTCCAATGATAATTGTTATTTATAAAATTTCTATTGTGATGAAATATACATGGTTTGATAGAGTTTGATTCGGGAAAATTAGAATTGATGCGTGTTATAGTTTCTGAAAAGTTTCATGAATTCAGTACCATTGTATGCATGCTTTAGGACTATTGGAACAGATAGTTCACTGTCCTTCATGCTTAAATGAATTATCCTGTTAAATTTCATGAAATTAGTAATAACTATTAAAAATAGTGTTTATGTCCCAAAAATTGTGGAAAATTTTAGATATGTTCCTTGTATTAAAATTTGGTAGGATTCTAAGTACTGTGCAGAGTGCTATTAGTTTCTGAATCTTTCTACACCATGATATGATAGATTTAAACATAAAATAATTATGTATGATTGAATGTTATTATTCAGATATTTTTAATGAAGTTAGAACCACTGTTTGCATGTTTTATATCTGTTAGAATGGATGGTTCACTGTCTACCATGGTCAAATTGAAATATCTTGTAAATTGCCTGAAATATATGTTTAATATTAAAAATAATTTTACCATTCCAAAATTTATGAAAAATTAGTTATGTGTTTTGTGATACATATGTAACATGTGGTTAAATTTTCAGTCTCTTCTGATCACTGTAGAATGAATTATGAATTTTGGAAGGTTCTGTACTGTAAATTGAATGTTAAGGCTCAACCAAGTTTAAAAATGTATTAGCACCATGTTTAGCTTTTGTTAATTACTGGTTATGACTGATTTGAGAGTTTTAAGGTGATAATTTATATTCCATGATATATGTGTGCATGTGCATGGGAGTGAGAGGACAAGTGATATATGTGTGTATAATGATTAATGTGACAACATAAACAAATGTGCCCATAAGACACTGCCACCCTAGATACTTGGAGTTGTACTGTAGTAGTGCCCTACAGAAAAGCTCAGACATGTTACTTGATACCCGAGGTAAGAGTCTTGTGAAATTGTGATACCCGAGGTAAGGGTCTTGTGAAATTGTGATACCCAAGACAAGGGTCTTGAAAATCCTGGAGGTGGACTAGTTCCACTGGTAATAGTGGGAAGGGCTTTCCCTGGTTTCTGCAGGAACCAAGACTTGATCACTATGCTTGGTGATTAAGTACATGAATGTGAACGTGTATGTGCTACATGATCTTCTAGTGGTGGTTTTGGCTGTGTCTTGGCATTGTGTAAAAATGAACATGATATAATGTGAAAAATGATATGTGAATGTGGCACAAGGTACGTGCAAGATATATGTGAACGTGGCACATGTTATGTGCAAAGTGAAGTGATAAGAAATACGTGAATATGGAAGTGAAAACCATGTGAAATGGTGTGTAAATGAAAATGGATGTAATGTGAAAGTAAGCTCATGTGAAAACAAAGTAAAAGTACATATGTTCATGTCCTACGTGTGTTAATGTGAATTATGATAAAAATGATATTATGTTTAGTACCATGTTGGGTGTATGTTTACATACCCATGAAATGTAATTACTTGATGTGCATGTGCTTAGTATCATGTTGTAAGTTAAATAATGGCCATGTGTTTGTAACATCTCGGGTTTTCCGGATTTCCGTTGTGTGTGGGATGACTGGCCTTGTCGCGACGAAGGTGCCCATCGCGACAATCATCCCTGTTGCGACCGCCTTCTGCGTCGCGTTCTTGTCGCGCCCGGTCAACGGGTCACGACAGTGTTCTACTTTTTGGTCTTTTGACAGGCGTCTGCCGCCTGTCAGGGTGGCAGGAGGGTCAGGCGACCTGTCAGGTTGTCGCGGCGCTCAGGTGAGGCGCGTTCTGTTCACTGTCTGGGCGGCTGTCGCGATAAGGTTGGAATCGCGACGCCCCGCCCCGTCGCGTTTTGGGGATCGGAGGCTAAAAGCCTTGGCCAGTTTCCCCTTTTCCTCTTTCTCTCCTTTCTCCCTTTTCCTCTCTTCTCCGAGGGGAGAGGTCTTCCTCTCGTCTTCCTCCGGTGGTGGAGCTTGGTGGAGCGGCCGGCGGCTCGTGGTGGAGCTAGAGCGGTGGCGAGGAGTGAGGAGGAGTGGCAAGCTCGTCGTGAAGCCCTTTTGAGGGTTTGGTTTTTCCAAATCAGTAGGGATTTCTTGTGCCCGTACTTGTTGGGTGGATTGGGAGTCCTTTTAGGTTAATCCATGCTTTAAAAGCTTTCCCCATGCTCCACTCCCCATGGTTGTAGTGTTTGTAGTGTGTGGGGGACCCCGGAATGTAGCATTCTGGCGGTCTGCCTTCCAGTTGATGTCGCGACCGCCAAGCGCATCGCGACATCAGAGAAGGTGTCGCCCTGGTCGGACGCGACCTTATCGCGGTGCAGTGGCCATCTCAATAAGGGTCGCGTCGCGACCAAGTTCCTTGTCGCGACAAGGTTCTTGTCGCGGTGCGCTTTCCCGTCGCGACTTAGCGCTTGTCGCGGTGGCCCTGCCCGTCGCGTTCTTAACGCGATGGCCGTGTAGGCCGCGACAGCATCTATGTCGTCGTGGGTGTTTCTGTGTGCCACGGTTGGCATGTCGGCATGTGGCCCAGGGCAGGGTTGCCCTTAGGACCTTCTGGTAGGGAATGCAGCAGGTTGGCTCGCTGCGTTTAGTGACCGAAGGTGACACCTTCGTGGCCGTGTCCTAGCGGCGGTGCTAGGAGGCTCGCGTTTGTCAGTCAATCGATTATTAAAAGAGCGATGATTTCTGTTCTGTTTGGTGGTGTTCCGTTTTCTCGGGCCGTGCCTTGTGTGTCGCGTTGGCCGACGGCCCTTCTAAAGGTTTCCAGAAGGGGTGCCGTGCGTGCCTGTACCTGCTGGGCTTGTCTTGGTTTCAAGCCAGCTGTGTCTTTTTCTGTGGTGGTTGCCCCACCAGTTCTCTTTCGCCTTCGCTGCTCGGCACTTGAGGGCTTGTCCGTGAGACAGGTTTTTTACCGTTACCTGGGACCCCTAGCCCCGCGCGCCTGTGTCAGAGGGTGTTGCTGCTGGGGGCGGTGGGTGTGCTCAAGTCTCGGACTTGGAGCAGAAGGGGAAAACGGTAGGGGCAGCGGCGTGAGCCGTTTGTAGAGCTCTCTTAGATGGTCTGGGTCTCCAGGTGTTCAGCCGCTCGTCCGGTGTAGACCAGCTAGTCCTTCTCACTGCCTCACTCTGCGTTGGTTCTGGAGCCACGTAGGGAGGTCAGGCGTGGGGATGCAGTTCGACCGGACTGCGGTGTTTGTGGTTGTGTTCTTTGTTGTGACTCGCTAGCCTCACTCTACCTAGGGAGGTCGTAGGCAGGAGTCAGCGGCTGGCAAGCAAGAGGGGTGGACTGTGTGTCCCTCTCTTAGCTGCCTGTGGCGGTGGCCTGGTTGCTCTTGCTGTGACGGTGTTTCACACTATTTCCGAGTTTGGGTTTCTCGTCGAACTAGCCTGCACGGTGGTTGTAGACTAGCCGTGTCTAGTTTCCGTGGGTTTGGTTGGTTTGGCCTCGTGGGCCGTGTTTAGTGGTTTCCGCTCTGCGGGTTCTCTCGGGGTGCCTTGTGCAGGCACCCAACTGCTGTTTCGGTAACCCGTTCCTTGGTGTTGTCTGTGGTGGCACCGGAGTGTGTAGTTCCCTGACCTCGTGGAGTGCCCAAGGTGCAAGGTGGTTCTGTTTGTGGGCCCTCGACCTTGTGGAGGTTTGAGGTGGCCGTGCCTATGGTGAGACGTTCGTTCTCACTTGGTTGCTCGGTGTCTCTCATGGTGACACTTGGTTGTTCCTTCCCGACCTTGTGGAGGACTGGGATGTTAGTGCTGGTGTCATGAGACTCTGGTCTCACGCGGTTGCTCCGGTGTTCCGTGAGCTCCTTTGTCTCGGCGGGTGTGTGCTGAGGTGTTGCTTCCGCATTGTGTTTGACTCCACTGGTTCTGCGGGAATCGTGTTTGGCCCGACCCGGGTTGTGGTCGAGGCGTTTACTCTGTTCTGCTGCTTTATAGTACTTTGTGGTAGGCGTTTCTCACTTTACTGCTTTCTAGAGTAGTTTTGCTTCCACTTTTGTTGGAGTTCCTACTGCTCTGGCTGGTAAGGGACTGGTTATTCCTACTGAGTCTTGTTCGCGAGGCTCGCCCCCCTACTCTCTTCAGGTAGGGACTCGCTGTCGCAGGAGTTCGTTGTCGGACGGTCGTGGTGGCGGCTTGTTCGTGTGCGTTGCCAGCACTGTGAGTATGAGTTGTGAGCGTGAGCGCTTGTAGCGTTAGTTGAGAGTGTCCTTTTGGCAAGTCCTCTGAGTATGCCCCCTAAGGACTGCACCTTTCTTTCTGTACCTGTACTTTTATTTGGGACATGTTGTACATAATTTCTTTATTAATGTACGAACTTTCTTGTTATAGTTATTTGAATTCATTGCTTATCTCACTGGACTAAATTATAACCCTTCCGGGTCTTCGGATCCGTGGGTGGCGGTGCGACCTTCGGGGGTCCCTGGCGGGGGTCTAGGAGGTCGGGTCATTACAGTGTTAGTGTCTTGTGAGAGTAGAATATGAAAGCATGTGATGGTATGATTGTACTTATGTAAATGATACCATGTTATTAGTATCTGTTAGGATCGGATATTCGATTATGGCAAAGGTAGAAGGGGGGGTTGAATAGATTTTCAGCAGAAACTTAGCAATTTAAGAATTACTTTGGATTAAAAGATCTACTCCATTAAAACCCTTGATCTGATGTAATGTGTGTGAACAAATTAACAAGTAGTGTGTAGATGAAATCCCTAGGCATGCATCTAGCGCAACACAATGCAAACCACAAGTCAAACCACAGTGCACAAGGGATTTTTTAGGTGGTTCGGAGATCACACCACGTGACTTCTACATCCACCCCTCACACAGTGAGGACACACTACTCAAGAACTGAGTACAACACACACACGAGCACAACGGCTCAACCACACACACACACGCTAGATCAATTCCACAATAGATCAGATCCTCTAGTCTTGATCTGACCAACACACCACACACACATTGTCTGATGCAAACACGCAACCAGAACAATAATCCACACGTGGATCAAGCACAAGGAACGCTTGAACCACTACCACACACACAAAGATATGAAAGGTGTAGAAGTAGAAGAGTTCAGAGATGTAGAAGTATATCCTGATGAAGAACTCTTCGTGGTGGTCGTCCGGAAGAACTTCAAGCTTTGTCTTGATAGGTATCAGTTGATGGAGAAGCTTGAAAGATGGACGAACCGGCTTCAACTCCGCTTGGAAGATGGATCTTCTTCGCTCTGGTCAGAGGGATGAAGTAGGGCAGCAGGAAGAAGCTCTTCTCTTGATTTGGCTTAGGGTTTGATATGGTGGCTTCTTGCTGCGCGAAAATAGCCTCATATGATCCTTATATATGGGTGTCCAAACATGGAGAGTCGTGCTTAAAGGGATCACCCAAATATAGATCATATACTGGCCATTAGATCTTCCCAAAACTCCGTCTGTCGACAGTCGACTTGCTACTGTCGATAGGTGCTGATAGGTTTGCAAAAACCAGAAGACTGGCCTTCCGGGAAACCATTTTCTATGTGTATCTGTCGACATGCTACAGTGTATCTGTCGACAGGCTACAGTGTATATGTCGACAGGTACACTATTCATCTATTGACAGCACACTATTCATCTGTTGACAGCTACTTGTTCCAGCAGCTTGTCTTGTTCTTTTGCACTTGGATTTTGTTGCTCGTCTTGTGTACATCACACCTACATTAAAAGACAATTATTAGTGATATATAATGACATATAATGAACAAGTTAGACATGTTTTTTTCTTGATTAGCATTTGCTTTTCTTGATTAACATTTGCTTGACTTGACATTCTCATTATGTTTCACATATTCACATCAATCATTTGTATTGTTCATGAAATGCTCATCGATTGCTCATCATCAAAAACAAACATACCATATGTCAACTTAGCATACTCATGTAAACCCAACAGTATCCATTTCAGATTACTGTTTTACATGTGATAGAATAGCTGTTTAATTCGATTCCACGTTAATTCATTTATGTTATAGCATGAGCATGTATGACTTTAATTGCTGAATTTTAATAGGTTTAATAGTGTTAAATTGTTAGAAATCATGTGTGATAAGGATATAGTTTGAATTTTAAGTTACTTGCTGAGTCTATTGTGTAGACTCACACTTGCTAAACATTTCAAGAGATTTAGTAGCTGAGGACTTGGCAAGATCCGAAGAGTAGCGCAAAGGATAGATTGAAGATTGTATTTCCTTTACTAGTATGTGATGTAAAATTTTAATTTGAACTTTGGTTATGTAATTGCAACTGGCTACATGTTAATGGTTATTATGTTATGTCATTTCTTTATTGGACTATATAGACTGTGGTATGTGGATTAAAGTTGATGGAATAAGAATTTATTTAAATTCCATTGCAATAGTGTTCTCTATTTATGTGTATCTCAGCCCATTTGTTACTTGTTGGGGTTTTCTCCCCTGTAGTGGCTTGCTCTCATCCGATGTAGGTTGGTATAACCGTACTGGATGGAAGTGGGTCATTACAGAGATGGTATCAGAGCCACAGGGTTGAGATTATACATGAATAGCCATCAACTAAATCACATCTCTAAGTCTTTGTAGTGGATAGCCAGAACCAAGGAATAATTAAGATAGGATTAGAAAAGTGGTAAGATGAAGGCATGATAATGTGCTAGGTGTAGTGATAAATAGAATTTGACTTGGTGTTTATTTTACAGACTGTGGCTGGAAGGACCCGACATTCGAGTGTGCCTATCCAGGACGAGGAACTTAGGAGGACTGCAAGTGAGCAGCGGGAAGTGCCAGCACCTCAGGGACCACCTGTGCCACCCCCGCCACCGTTGGTTGACTATGGCGTGTTCATGCAAGGACTTATACAAGTTATGCAAACTCAAGCACAGATGCAAGCATCTCTTCAGACGCAGCTTCAGGCTCAGGTTCCGACACCAGCTCAGCAGGACCGTGGTGTAGGAGGTGTATCGATCATGGAGAGGTTCAAGAGGATGGTTCCACCCTTTTTTAAGGGGGAGAGTGAGCCGTTGGTTCTGGAGAGCTGGCTTAGAGAGATCGAGAAGATATTCATAGCTATCCGGTGTGCAGAGGATGACAAGCTCAGTTTGGCAACATACATGCTTCAGGAATGAGCAGATGTGTGGTGGTCTTCTGTTCTTCGTACGCAGTTTGAGGGAGTGGAGTTGGAGATGACTTGGGAAGAGTTTGTAAGGTTATTTGAGGCCAAGTATGTTCCCGAGCACATTCAGGACAAAATGGAGCAAGAATTCTTGACGTTGACTCAAGGCTCGATGACAGTTTTGGAATATGAGGCTAGATTCGTGGAATTGTCGAGGTATGCGCCACACATAGTTGCTGATGAGAGGCGTAAGGTAACGAAATTTGTGATGGGTCTTAGACCATCATTGAGAGCCAGACTTGTAGCATTTGACCATAGGACTATGGATACGGCTCTTAGCGCGGCATGCAGGCAGGAGAATGTGATGACATTGTACTTGGAGGAGAAGAAGGCTCGGTTGAAAAGATTACCAGAACCATTCCAGCGGCAAAATAGGAAGATGAAGAAGCTTATGGAAGGTCAGCAATCAGCTGTGGTACCAGTAGAATCAGCACCCCAGTCAGTAGTTTCTGCAGGCAGTGAGAAGCCCGAGTGTGTACACTACGGCAAGCGTCATGGTGGAGATGTGTGTTGGACGAGGTCGAGAAGATGTCTCAGTGTGGCAGCATGGATCATCGGATTAGAGAGTGTCCGAATTTAAAGAAGAAGTTTGTTCCCCGAGATGTACCAGCAGCGATGAAGCCAACAGCAAGAACTCAAACACCGGCCAGAGTATATACGTTGACTGGAAGCAACACCGAGGATGTCACCATAGGTACATGATCCAATCTTCAAGGACGAAGATCTTTTTAAGGGGGAGAGGGTGTGAGGCCCCCGAATTTTGTGCATTTGATACTGTTTATTGATGCATATTATAAACAATTGTTTATTCATGTGCATGTATATAAATATATATTATTCTTGTGTGTATATTATAGTTATTTACTTTTGTGCTTAGTGTATTTAAATAATGTAGTGCATGTAGTATGTAATTGTATTGTGCATGTGTGTTTACTTAATCATTTTTGTGTTCTGGCCGAAATTCCTTTTAACGTCGATATCTCTTGACATTAAGAGTGAGTAGACGGCCATTGTTGTGCCATTTACTATCTCTTGGCATCAACATCGATGGACGTTGACCTGGGGTCAACGGCAGTAAACTGGACGTCTATTTCTCCAGCTGTGTGCATTTCCAGATTTGAAAACGGTAGCGGTTTTCACGTGTTCTCATTTAGGAAACCTTCCCAACGGTAGGATACCTACCCCTAATGCGTGCCGACCCATTTAGTCTATAAAATTCCCATCTTTCATTTAGATTAGGTCTTTTTAGCTCTTGTGAAAACCCTAGACCTTCTGTGGGAAAACCGATCTTGGCAAGCTTGGATCCGGCGATTGGGAGTTCCTACCGGCAATCTTCTTCGACTGGGAGCAGCACCTTGGATAGAGGAAGCTTCCCTGACTGCGGTGTGCGGCCTTCATCGACTCGACCAGATCTTAGCAGATTTTGAGCACCTTCTTAGCAGTGGCCAAGGAGGGCTTCTTCGACAGAATCATTCCTCATTAGATTTATTTGAAGGCAAGTAGCTTATGGTTCAAGCCATAGACTTATCCTTTAGGTTTTTATTATTTTTCCAGATTTTATTCCATTCCTGGAACCCAAAATTTCAGTGTTTTATGTATATCGGTCTACACTGTGTGCAGACAGGATATTGACGGCCACTTTGTTGCCGTCAAGATCCTAGGTCAACGGTGGTCGATCATGTCGTTTACTCTGTAGGCGTCCAGACCCTGGGCGCCAAGTTCTCTAATTTTTTTCAGAACAATGTGTGTAACGACCCTTCTCATATCGGTACGATTATACCAATCCCCATCGGTACAAAGAACGTTGTCACAGTGGGATAGTAACCCAACACTAAATGATAGGTTGATATGTACATGAATAGCATATGAGTACAGTGGAAATAAAAGAAAAAACTCACTTTATTCCATCATCATCACACCATTCAACAATCTATATAGCAAAAGAAAATAATAGAGTCCACATTATTACAATTTCAAAAGAACTACATTTGTCTATTACATTGTCCATACGAATGACATTATTCATATTATAAAATAAAGCAACTACTAAAAGGTCTCCACAAGCAACTACTCCTCATATACGTCGTCGACCTTCACTACACTCTCCTCAGATACGGGAACACCTGTCACACCTGTACGTTGAAGCAAGTATGAGTCTAAAAGACCCAGCAAGCAATCTAAAATCTCAATCTTACACATATCACATACACACTAAGCTACCAACAATAAGGAAACACATGCTATCATTTTAACCATAACAATTTACATGGCACATGTTTTTTATGATCAACTACACATAATTCACCCAAACACGTTCCTAACTAACACATGCTCATATTAAATCATGGATAATAAACATACACCTATGCGTTGTTTCTACACATAATAGATCATATGATACATGATTCAAATACTAATCATATCATTGCACAATTCTACCAATTTAAAACATAAGGTTATGTACGAGATAATGAACACACTTAGCATGGTATCTAACTAATTTCATATGCTCTTTCCACATTTAACTACTCATTTAGCTTACTGTTTTAATGTATATAATCCTTAATTACACATGATATCACATTTTATGGAACATGAATTGAAGGTTTAAAATATATTCAAGTTGGTTGGCAACTATATGCAATTTAAGCATGGAACTATGTACTGAGTGAATAGCATGTCTATCATGGAATTTAGACATTCTTTCATAATTAACAATAATCATATTAACGTATGCATTACATGAACATATGCACTCTTATCTTTATTTTCACATGCATTTACTCTCTCATTGACATTTATTTGAACTTAAGGATAAACATGGTACTTGCTTTATATATCTTAAACAACTAAGTATAAGAAAACTTATAACATGCTCTCTACATCTTTTAATCAATCATTCTGTAAGATTTAAATTTCATTCACACCCTTTTGCAACTATATATACTTTAAGCATAAAGTAAATAGCATACCTAGTCTGGATTCTAATCATTTTCACATGCATTTAACAATCATATACATATCTTTTGTTTGTTGTTTTGACATGAGTTAAACACTGTAGCAACCTGAATTTTTAAGAAAAATAAAAATTTAAATAAAGAATTAAAACCTAGCTAAATGGATATTTAAATGAAAAGAGCATTAAATAAAACCCATTAAATGGAAAAGAGTAATGGGCTTTGCTTAATGGACCCTCTAGAATTTATTGGGTCAAAATATGAATTTACAAAGGGAGAATAATAGAAAATACCCTAAATTCGGAGTTTAATTATCTCATAATTGGAAAGGGGTTATTAAAGCATAAAAATTGGCAATTAGAGTTAGAATAGGATTCCTAAACCTACCCTATATAATCCAGCACGAATTTAGATCACATTCTAACCTAAATAGAAGTTGGAAAGCAAGAAAGGAAGGTTGGAGTTAGGAAATCTCGTAATTAAGAGAATTTGAGTAATAGTAGGAATATGAACTTGTATTTATATAAATACACCTCTTAAATCCTCATGTCCGGCCCTAGCTCGTGCAAAGGGGTTCTTAGAGGTGGAGAAGAGGCCAAGGAGGAGGAGAAATCGAGAGAGGAAGATCCATCAAGCTTCTTCCTTCGTTCTTGGAGTTCTAAGCCCTAGAAGATAAATCGAGTCAAAGGTAGGCATTCTCACAAGCTAAAATCCTAATATTTCGTCTGTAGATTGTTCCATACATCAGAAACAAAACCCTCAAGTTTTATAATTTTCCATCGAGCCAATATTTTCTTCTTGAATTTAGAAGTTCTGCAACTCTTATGACCCCGAACCTTCATGCTTAATTCATATCTCTTTGAATACTCTATCTCATGCCTCCAAATTTTAATGGGAGATATTGATGCATGATAGGCATCTTTTGCCCCTAAAAGCCCTAATTTTTATTAAGCATGTTGCTCGAATTAAATCATTCATCTCTGCTGCACCTGGAATCAGGTTGCTTCTTGTTCAACTTGGTAGAACTATGTGATACCATGATTGTTTTCAAATTCCTAATTACTGGAAGTACCCTTGCATGTCTAGATCAATTTAAATCTAGTTTCATGATTTTTCATCATGTATACAATTAGTTATGATTTTCTGAACGTCCCTGTATCAAAATCTAATAATCCTGGACTGCAATCCAAGACAGAGCAGAACTCTGTCAGACTCAGTCCACGGACCTGAGAACGCGACGGCCCGACAGGTCGCGTTCTCAAGCCCATCGTGATGCCTCTTCTTGTCGCGTTCTGAACGCGACAGTACCCTACGTCGCGTTCTGACCGCCTGAGCAGACAGCCCTGTCGCCACCCCTTTCATGCCCTGTCGCTACCTGCCCTACCTCTGTCGCAATCCTTACTGGTCTATGTCGCCTTCACAGGATTTTGCATGAAAACCCATAAAATTATTGCTCTCACTTTCTAAAATATCCTTACGCCTTTTTAACAGTCATACACGCAGTAAAAACACATGTTTTAAAATGGAGCTTTATTGAATGCTTTAAAATACATATTCACGACTTCTTTCTCTATCTATGATTTCTCTTACACATGCACGCACATGAACCATCTATATATGGCTGAAATCTGGCATACAATACCTCATAATGTATCTGGTAATTTATTGTTGATAAAGTATATTAATTGCCCTATTTTAAAGGACTTGTATTCGTTTCTTGCGTTGTTTATATACCGATGTCGACGCTCCACTGTTCTAGAATTCCTCTAGAACGTCGAGCAATTGTTTCTATATACACACTTTCTTGGCTTGGACGAACTCTCCGTCGGATACTCCTTCTGCTGGACTAGTGAGTCTTTGTTCAAGGCCTCCGTAAGTCTCCTCTGATCATGGATTCCCACATGGTCAATGAGCCGGTTGTACCCTAACACCCATTACACCTTTAGGGATCGATATGATCCTAACGGCTATTAAAAGTTCGCTCTTACCTTGAATCACGTCAGACCTCTGGACTTGCGCATAACATGGCCAGCAGGAAGATCGTGAGTTCCACCTGACTGCCAACACCAAGTGCGCGTGTTGTGCAACTGTTACTATCGCTTGTTTACTCGTCGCATTACGTGCAATGTCCACTAGCTCTCATCTGTACTCTACTCGCTCGTCTATTCACGTTCACTCTACTATCTCGTCTATTCGTCTAGTGCTCTCATCTACTTCTTGGTACTCTATATTGGCCAATGACTGATGTCTAAAGATACAATATAACCAATGCATGGCAATAATAAAGGGCCCGATCTGGTCCTGGGATGTGCGCCCGAAAGTGCTAGTGCCCATGGGAGTTAAATGATCAGAGTGTTTGGCATTACACTCAAGTTCTATCTATCTCGACTATCTATATGACAATCAAAACACAAAAAACGTGATATACTCTCTCGATGTCTAGAATGACAACAAGTGCTATACTCGTCGTGCTATATATTAACTTGTGCTAGTTGTGCTATGGCCATCCTGCTATTCGTGCTATACTCGATGCTTGTGCTATTTTTGGAAACTATACTTGATCTCGTGCTATTGTGCTACCCCTGCTACCTGTTGTGCTATCTCTTGCTATATTTTGACTCTATTGTACCTGCTATCTTTAGATACTCTGCCATTAAATGCGTTAATTATTTAAAGCCTGCTTGAGCTGAGATTTAGTTCTACTGGGCGTTATCGCTTACCCTTACCCTAGTTATTTGATGTTGTGTTCTCAAGTGAGACCGAGGATGACACATACACTCACAAGGAAGGGAATGACCAAGAGTGAAGCCCGGAGTACCCTCGAGTCATTATGTTATCATAAAGTGGTAGTTAGTTATTTTCCTTTTATTGCAATGTAATTGGGCCCTATAGAATGGCTCTGATATAGTGGTTGTAACTAGACATTGGAAAAGTTATTAATGAGAAGGATTTGCTTTAGTAGTATTCAATGTGCATGGTTTGATGTCTAGTACTCGCTCTATACCCTTTCTTTCAACTGCCTTTCGCGCTCCGATATTCTGCGTCGGGGCGTGACAAACACATTCATATGGGTTTACCTTTGTTCACATGCTATCTTATTCATTTACCATTCCACATGTTCATCTTTCTCATTGCACAATTTACATATTTACTTACACATGTTCATATACACTACCACATGGAAGTTATTAAACTATATACCTGATATTACATTCATGGTATTAACACATGCTTAACATGAATATATATATATATATATATCCATTATTACATTGGTTTTCACATGCAATTACTTTAATTATCATTTACTCTCCCTTCCACATCAATTTACACATTTTCCCCACTTTGTTTACTCTTGCACTTTCACTTATCACATATCACATCATTGCACTTACCATGTGCCACATTCACATATCACTTTGCACTTTATTCACATTTTATCTCTTAAGTTGCCATGACACATAGTCCTAACTACCATCTAGAGGATGCACCGCACCCATATCAATAGCATGTATCTCTTAGCACATAGCACATCACATTCACATATCACATATCGGTTACCTAGACAATGCGTGACGAATCTAGGTAACTGCACAGAAACCGGGAGAAGCCCTCTCCACCCTAACCAGTGGTACTTGTCCACCTCCAGGATTTCATCCTAATGCCCTTAGATATATTTCACAATGTTGAGCCTTCCATAGGGACTTTTCTGTGGTACAGCTCTCAGGCCTCTATGGTAGCAGTGTCAATCTTGGCCTAATTTTACATTAAGCACATTATCACAATCTTACATTCATTTACATATTTTGAATGCATTATTACTACTTTTGCACACACTTTTAACAAATTACACATTATCACATTGTTTACACTTTTTCATGTACCAGTTAGCACAATTATACTTATTTCACACATTCACATACACTTCACTTTTTCTAACAAGATACTACTGTTCATAAAAATAAAGTAACTCATACGGTCCTATACATGCTTCTTAATTACTGAATCACACATATTTAATCTAACATGTTCAGTTTGACTATTCTCCATGGTGTAATTAAGAACCAAACTTGCTGTCATCAAAATAGATCCAAATTTTTATCACAAAGTATTAACAGTAAACATATCACATATTCAATTTTTCCAGATTTTTCTGAGCATTATATATAATTTTACTAATAAGACAAATTCCAGGCCTATTTATCAAGAATTTCAGTAACACATGATTTACAACCAAACAGTCGTGCTTAACAATCAAACACATGGAACATCATCATATGATCATATAAAATTTCTAAAACCCTAACATGCAATAAATCTAATTATTCAGGATTTAACATTGACAAATCATGATTCCTCAGTAATGCAGAAATTTCAAAAATTAACACTATGTACAGAATTCAAAATATCCTCATGACATGACCTATTGATCACATTTGACCACACATAAATTTACAGCATGCACACATACCCGGAAGTCACAAAAACACCTTAAAGAGATCAAACAGTAGATCTTTAAAACCCTGAGGAACTTGGCGGCACATTGTGTGCCGTCTACTGTGTCAACGGCACAGTATCCTGCCGCCAACACAGGATCTTGGCGGCACAAGATGTGGCCGCCAATCTCCTGTCAGCAAACCATGCAGACAGCACACATATGAAAGGGAAATTTGGAGGTTCCAAGACACGCGAAAAAATCCGAAAAAATACTAGGACCAAAGGGGACATGCGTAGGATTGACATCTATAGATTACTTGCCTCTAATTAAATCTACAAAGATCAAATCTTGCTGGGTGAAGCCCTCCTCGGCCAAGCCAGAGGGTGCCCAAAACCTCTTCAGATCTGGTTCTTCTGTTGATGCATATTGATCCTCGGAGTTGGGAATGCTTCCTTGATGTATGGACTATCCTCCAGTCGGTGTAGATCTCCAGAAAACTCCTCCAGTTGCCGGATCGAAGCTTGCAAAGATCAGCTCCTCTTCACAGAAAACCCTAGCTTCTCCAAAGGCCAAAAAGACTTAATCTGGCCGGAACAAGGTGGTTTTATAGAGCTGGGTAGGTTGGGTACGCATTAGGGTAGGTCTCCTACGACTTTAGATGGGTTTCCTAAACTGGAACCGGGAAGAACGCATGTGTTACCAAATCTGAAACCGTCAGCAAGCAGTGAACTAGGCGTCCACATCTGGTGCCACCAATAGGTGGTTGGTGTCCACCCATGGTGCCGCCCACAAGAGGTTTGGCGTCCATCGATCTGGATGCCAACTCCTCTGGCCAGGTCAGCAGCAGGCATGATGCCGCCAACTGGGATTTCGGCCAGAGCAGATGCGTATGTTAAAATAAATATACAATTACAACACAACCAACTAAATGTGCACTGAAGTAAATAAACATACATTCACCATATAAACTACATGTATTACACACTATTTATTTAAATATAATTTGTACTAATCTTATTTAAAGATAATATGCATGAAATAACGTACATATATATACATACACAACATAATTACATGCATTATGCATGAATTTAAACAAATATAACATGCTTATAATATTTTGATATATATACACTATGCATAGTATTATTTAAGTACCATTTACACTATAAACAATTTAACATACCCAAAATAGATAATTATCATTTGCACAAGGTGAACATATATATATATACACATTTATGCATCATAGTTACATATAATATGCATGGAATAACTAAATACAATATGCATGAACATATAAATACAATATGCACCTCAACAATTAGATAATGCATGCACATTTAAATATATTACATGCACAGACTTAAACTCATATATACCTACAAATGTATAGAAATATTTACATATTATACGCATAACATTGTTTAAATTCAATATACAAAGGATTTACGTAAATACTATATGTACAAAACTAGTTAAGCACTTATAATCACAAGAGTATTATATATACATACACATGCACATGAGTAATTAAATAATTATAACATGCACGAATTTAATACCACCATATATGCAAAAAAAGTAAACATCACATACATAGAATATAAAATGAATAAAATTCGAGGGTCTCACACCCTTCCCCCCTTAAAAAGATCTTCGTCCTCAAAGATCGGATCGAATACCTCTGGCGACGTCGTCGATGTCATCTCTGAAAATAAAATGTAATCCTCATTCTTCTTGACTGGTGCTTGTAGCTCTGCTGCTGGCTCCTTTGTTGCCGTTGCTGTAACACCTCGTGTATCGAACTTCTTCAGCCTTGGGACATTCTCTAATCCGATGGTCCTTGCTGCCACACTTGAGGCACCTTCCTTCCTTTGTCCAACACAGGTTCCGCCATGATGCTTACTGCAGCGCATACACTTGGGTTTCTTGCTAGCTATAGAGACCGTTGACTCTGCTGTGCTGAGAACCTCGTCTAGAGTGCGGGGGTCGCATTCTAAAAGTCTCGCTCACACTGATGGCCTGAGTCTCATTATGAAATTTCTCACTTTGTGCCTTTCCTCATGCTCCCTAGCTCTAGCCTCACGCTTACTGCTGCTCGTCATTGCCTACGAAACAATTAACTTTGTTGCAATCAAAGTTACTAAATCCTAACCATTTTCTTAACTATGTTTCATTCATCACTAAGTATTTTCTATACATATGGACAGATTTCGATAAAGACTTTGCAATATAGTGAAGATGATGGCTTATCCATGTACAATCTCAACCATGGGCTCTGATACCATCTCTGTAACGACCCTCCTCATACCGGTACGATTATACCAATCCCCATCGGTACAAAGAATGCCGTCACAGTGGGATAATAACCCAACACTAAACGATAGGTTGATATGTACATGAATAGCATATGAGTATAGCAGAAATAAAAGAAATAACTCACTTTATTCCATCATCATCACACCATTCCACAATCTATATAGCAAAAGAAAATAATAGAGTCCACATTATTAAATTTCAAAAGAACTACATTTGTCTATTACTTGTCCATACGAATGACATTATTCATACTATGAATAAAGCAACTACTAAAAGGTCTCCACAAGCAACTACTCCTCGTATACGCCGTCGACCTTCACTACACTCTCCTCAGGTACGGGAACACATGTCACACATGTACGTTGAAGCAAGTATGAGTCTAAAAGACCCAGCAAGCAATCTAA
This sequence comes from Colocasia esculenta, assembly GCA_014218235.1. NCBI lineage: Eukaryota > Viridiplantae > Streptophyta > Magnoliopsida > Alismatales > Araceae > Colocasia > Colocasia esculenta. The sequence continues at coordinate 112,301,302 of CM024758.1, forward strand.
AATCTCAATCTTACACATATCACATACACACTAAGCTACCAACAATAAGGAAACACATGCTATCATTTTAACCATAACAATTTACATAACACATGCTTTTTATGATCAACCACACATAATTCACCCAAACACGTTCCTAACTAACACATGCTCATATTAAATCATGGATAATACATACACCTATACATGGTTCCTACACATAATAGATCCCATGATACATGATTCAAATACTAATCATATCATTGCACAATTCTACAAATTTAAAACATAAGGTTATGTACGAGATAATGAACACCCCTAGAATGGTATCTAACTAATTTCATATGCTCTTTCACATTTAACTACTCATTTAGCTTGTTGTTTTAATGTATATAATGCATAATTACACATGATATCACATTTTATGGAACATGAATTGAAGGTTTAAAACATATTCAAGTTGTTGACAACTATATGCAATTTAGTATGGAACTATGTATTGAGTGAATAGCATGTCTATCATGGAATTTAGACATTCTTTCATAATTAACATTAATCATATTAATGTATGCATTACATGAACATATGCACTCTTATCCTTGTTTTCACATGTATTTACTCTCTCATTGACATTTATTTGCACTTAAGGATAAACATGGTACTTGCTTTATATATCTTAAACAACTAAGTAAGAAAACTTATAACAAGCTCTCTACATCTTTTATTCAATCATTCTGTAACATTTAAATTTCATTCACACCATTTTGCACAACTATACATACTTTAAGCATAAAGTAAATAGCATACCTAGCATGGATTCTAATCATTTTCACATGCATTTAACAATCATATACATATCTTTTGTTTGTTGTTTTGACATGAGTTAAACACATTCATATGGGTTTACCTTTGTTCACATGCAATCTTATTCATTTACCAATTCCACATGTTCAACTTTCTCATTGCACAATTTACATATTTACTTACACATGTTCATATACACTACCACATGGAAGTTATTAAACTATATAACATGATATTAAACATGATATTACATTCATGGTATTAACACATGCTTAACATGAATATATATATATATATATATATATATATGCATTATTACATTGATTTTCACATGCAATTATACTTTCATTATCATTTACTCTCCCTTCCACATCAATTTACACATTTTCCACTTCGTTTACTCTTGCACTTTCACTTATCACATATCACATATCACATCATTGCACTTACCACATGCCACATTCATATCACTTTGCTTTTATTCACATTTTATCTCTTAAGTTGTCGTGACACATAGTCCTAACTACCATCTAGAGGAACACGCAACCATATCACATAGCACATATCTCTTAGCACATAGCACATAGCACATCACATTCACATATCACATATCGGTCACCTAGACAATGCAGTGACGAATCTAGGTAACTGCGCAGAACCAGGAGAAGCCCTCTCCACCCTAACCAGTGGTACTTTTCCACCTCCAGGATTTCATCCTAATACCCTTAAGATATATTTCACAACGTTGAGCCTTCCATAGGGACTTTTCTGTGGTACAATTCTCAGACCTCTATGGTAGCAGTGTCAATCTTGGCCCAATTTTACATTAAGCATATTATCACAATCATTACATTCATTTACATTACTTGAATGTATTATTTACTACTTTTGCACACACTTTTAACAAATTACACATTATCACATTGTTTACACATTTTCATGTACCAGTTAGCACAATTATACTTACTTTCACACATTCACATACACTTCAGTTTTCCTAACATGATACTACTGTTCACAGAAATAAAGTAACTCATATGACGGTCCTATACATGCTACTTAATTACTGAATCACACAGATTTAATCTAACATGTTCAATTTGACTATTCTCCATGGTGTAATTAAGAACCAAACTTGTTTTCATCAAACTAGATCCAAATTCTTATCACAAATTATTAACAGTAAACATATCACATATTCAATTTTTCTAGATTTTTTCAAGCAATATATATAATTTTACTAATTAAGATAAATTCTAGGCCTATTTATCAAGAATTTCAGTAACACATGATTTACAACCAAACAGTCGTGCTTAACATATCAAACACATGGAAACAGTCATCATATGATCATATAAAATTTCTAAAACCCTAACATGCAATAAATCTAATTATTCAGGATTTAACATTGACAAATCTTGATTCCCTCAATAATGCAAAATTTTCAATAATTAACACTATGTACAGAAATTCAAAATATCCTCATGACATGACCTACTGATCACATTTGACCACACATAAAATTTACAGCATGCACACATACCTGGAAGTCACATAAACACCTTAAAGAGATCAAACAGTAGATCTTTAAAACCCTAAGGAACTTGGCGGCACATTGTGTGCTGTCTACTGTGTCAACGGCACAGTATTCTTCCGCCAACACAGGATCTTGGCAGCACATGATGTGGCCGCCAATCTCCTGTCAGTAGACCATGCAGACAGCACACACATGAAAGGGAAATTTGGAGGTTCCAGGACACGAGGAAAAATTCAGAAAAATACTAGGACCTAAGGGGACATGCGTAGGATTGACATCCATAGATTACTTGCCTCTAATTAAATCTACAAAGATCAAATCTTGTTGGTGAAGCCCCCCTCGGCCAAGCCAAGAGGGTGCCCAAAACCTCTTCAGATCCGGTTCTTCTGTTGATGCAGATTGATCCTCGGAGTTGGGAATGCTTCCTTGATGTATGGACTATCCTCCAGTCGATGTAGATCTCTAGAAAACTCCTCCAGTTGCCGGATCGAAGCTTGCAAAGATCAGCTCTTCTTCACAGAAAACCCTAGCTTCTCCAAAGGCCAAAAAGACTTAATCCGGCCGGAACAAGGTGGTTTTATAGAGCTAGGTAGGTTGGGTACGCATTAGGGTAGGTCTCCTATGACTTTAAATGGGTTTTCCTAACTAGAACCCGGAAGAATGCGTGCGTTACCAAATTGTAAACCGTCAGCAAGCAGTGAACTAGGCGTCCACATCTGGTGCCACCAATAGGTGGTTGGTGTCCACCCATGGTGCCGCCCACAGAGAGGTTGGCGTCCATCGATCTGGATGCCAACTCCTCTGGCCAGGTCAGCGGCAGGCATGATGCCGCCAACTGGGATTTCGGCTAGAGCAGATGCGTACGTTAAAATAAATATACAATTACATCACAACCAACTAAATGTGCACTGAAGTAAATAAACATACATTCACCAAATAAACTACATGCATTACACACTATTTATTTAAATATAATTGTACTAATCTTATTTAAAGATAATATGCATGAAATAACATACATATATATATATATATACATACATAGCATAATTACATGCATTATGCATGAATTTAAACAAATATAGCATGCTTATAATATTTTGATATATATACACTATGCACAGTATTATTTAAGTACCATATATACTATAAACAATTTAACATACCCAGAATAGATAATTATCATTTGCACAAGGTGAACATATATATATAATATATATATATATATATATATATATATATACATTTATGCATCATAGTTACATATAATATGCATGGAATAACTAAATACAATATGCATGAACATATAAATACAATATGCACCTCAACAATTAGATAATGCATGCACATTTAAATATATTACATGCACAGACTTAAACTCATATATACCTACAAATGTATAGCAATATTTACATATTATACGCATAACATTGTTTAAATTCAATACACATAGGATTTAAGTAAATACTTTATGTACAAAATTAGTTAAGCACTTATATTTACAAAAGTATTATATATACATACACATGCACATGAGTAATTAAATAATTATAACATGCACAATTTAATACACACCATATATGCAAAAACAGTAAACATCACGTACATAGAATATAAAATGAATAAAATTCGGGGGTCTCACAATGTGTGACTGCATGTGATGTGATTTGGGGGAAAATTTGCGAAAACATGTATGTGTTTAAGAATGTAGTCCTGTCTAATATGTGCAGTGGATCATGCTATGAAATATTGATGATTTTTCAATGATAATTGTTATTTATAAAATTTCTGTTGTGATGAAATATGGTTTGATAGAGTTTGATTTGGGAAAATTAGAATTGATGCATGTTATAATTTCAGAAAATTTTCATGAATTCAGTACCAATGTATGCATGCTTTAGGACTATTGGAACAGATAGTTCAATGTCCTTAATGCTTAAATGAATTATCCTGTTAAATTTCATGAAATTAGTAATAACTATTAAAAATAGTGTTTATGTCCCAAAATTGTGGAAATTTCAGATATATTCCCTGTACTGTACGTGAACCGTGGTTAAAATTTGGTAGGGTTCTAAGTATTGTGCAGAGTGCTATTACTTTCTGAATCTTTCTACACCTTGATATGATAGATTTAAACATAGAATAATTATGTATGATTGAATGTTTTTATTCAGAATTTTTTAATGAAGTTAGAACCACTATTTACATGTTTTATATCTGTTAGAATGGATGGTTCACTGTCTACCGTGTTCAAATTGAAATATCTTGTAAATTGCCTGAAATCTATGTTTAATATTAAAAATAGTTTTACTATTCCAAAATTTATGAAAAATTAGTGATGTGTTCTGAGATACATATTTACCTTGTGGTTAAATTTTTAGTCTGTTTTGATCACTTTAGAATGAATTATGAATTTTGTAAGTTCTGTACCGTAAATTGAATCTTAAGACTCAACCAAATTTAAAAATGTATCAGCACCATGTTTAGCTTCTGTTAATTATTGGTTATGACTGATTTGAGATTTTGAAGGTGATAAGTTATATTCCATTATATATGTGGGTGCATGTGCATCGGAAGTGAGAGGACAAGTGATATATGTGTGTATAATGATTAATGTGACAACATAAACAAATGTGCCCATAAGGCACTGCCACCCTAGATACTTGGAGTTGTACTGTAGTAGTGCCCTACAGAAAATCTGAGACATGTTACTTGATACCCAAGGTAAGGGTCTTGTGAAATTGTGATACCCGAGGTAAGGGCCTTGTGAAATTGTGATACCCAAGACAAGGGTCTTGAAAATCCTGGAGGTGGACTAGTTCCACTGATAATGTTGGGAAAGGCTTTCCCCGGTTTCTGCAGGAACTAAGACTTGATCACTATGCTTGGTGATTAAGTACGTGAATGTGAACGTCTATGTGCTACATGATCTTCTAGTGGTGGTTTTGGCTGTCTTCGCATTGTGTAAAAATGAACATGAGTGTAATGTGAAAATGATATGTGAATGTGGCACAAGGTACGTGCAAGATATATGTGAACGTGGCCATGTTTATGTGCAAAGTGAAGTGATAAGAAATACGTGAATATGGAAGTGAAAACTATGTGAAATGTGTGTAAATGAAAATGGATGTAATGTGAAAGTAAGCTCATGTGAAAACCAAGTAAATGTACATATGTTCATGTCCTACGTGTGTTAATGTGAATTATGATAAAATGATATTATGTTTAGTACCATGTATGGGTGTATGTTTACATATCCATGAAATGTAATTACTTGATGTGCATGTGCTTAGTATCATGTTGTAAGTTAAATAATGGCCATATGTTAGTCTCATGTGAGAGTAGAATATGAAGCATGTGATGGTATGATTGTACTTATGTAATATTGCTTTGCATGTGATAGAATAGTTGTTTAATTCGATTCCATGTTAATTCATTTATGTTATAGCATGAGCATGTATGACTTTAATTTCTGAATTTTAATAGGTTTAATAGTGTTAAATGTTAAAGTATGTGTTATAAGGATATAGTTTTAATTTAAGTTACTTGTTGAGTCTATTGTGTAGACTCACCCTTGCTACATTTCAGGAGATTTAATAGCTGAGGACTTGGCAAGATCAGAAGAGTAGCGCGAAGGATAGATTGAAGATTGTATTTCCTTTTGTTGGACAAAAATGGCACTAAGAATGTGGATGAATAGGACTTCTTCCCTTTTAAAATTTTGCTTCTAAAATTGCACAACACTAAATAAATATTAGAGCTTAGTGTGGTGTGTGTGGTTCAATGTAGACAAGGCGGAAACAATCACACAATGAATGCACCGAGATTTATCCTGGTTCGGCCCTTCCCACATGGAAGTCCTACATCCAGTCCTCAAGCCAACCACTTGAGATTTCAACTATCTGCCAATGAATTGGCCTTCTCTCACCCTTGAGAGGGATTACAAACGCACTTGCTCCCAAGCAAGTCTTCCCTAACCAGGGGTACAACAACTGCCTTCCACAAGGCCTTCCTTGCACAGGAGGGGCAATGCAGAAACAGACTTCTGCAGAATTTACCACAAGAGAAATAAGAAGACTTGTGTGTTTGTCTGAACACAACACAGACTTCAGAAGGATTCAAGATCAGAGATGAGATAAAAATCCTATCTGAAATCTAAGGGTGGACTAAAGAAAGTAAGCAATTACAATTGCCACCCAACACTACTAGGAGAGCTTCAAAGAAAGTCTTCTAAGGAAGAAAAGCTCTCAGACTTTAGCTTTCAGAGAGCTTGTGAGAGTTGAAGGAATTCGAATGAAGCTTGTATGCTTTCTTCTTGAGTTGCCTATTGCTATATGTATCTTTCTTCTTCAAACTTGAGCTCCTTTTATAAACTTCAGAAAAATAGCCGTTTGAAAATAGCCGTTGGAGGTGGTCGTTTGCAATATCTGTTTGAAGAGATCTCTAGGATCCTTTGGTCTTGAAGTGTTTGTTACCGAGAGTCTTTCAGCTTTGCATCTTTCCAAGATCTTCAGAAGGAGGTCCAGTTTTTCACAGCTAGAAGATAAGCTATTTTCCTTTCGGAGTGACTGTGAGGGAGACATGCTGAAAACGTGCTCCAATAAATGTCTGTTACAAAGGCAAGACAGAAAGAGAAGAACTCCATACCTTGAGGTAGGTAAGTCAGTAAGTACAGAAAATAGGTATGGAAACCTCGTATGCACAAGCTATCAGAAAGAAAAAAGTAGACAGACAGATATGCTAAAAGGTGAAGTATGGTCTGTCAGTGGTAGGTGAGTCCTGTCAGATGCCATGCGCCTGAGAATTCATAAATGCATAGTGTCTAATGAATCCAGCAAAATCCGGAGCAAAGGCATTGAACAACTCAAGGATTGTTCTTAAATATATCAGAAGTGTCATGCGCAGGATTTAAATGAATATTTATACTGATATGACTTGTTCTAACAGAGAATAAAATAATAAAATAATAGGATAATGACAGTTTTGATGAATCAATAAGATATTGAAAGTTCATTAAAAAGATGTATGACAAATTTGCAGATAAACTTGCATTAAGTGTTAAGCCTAAAAGGATCAGAAGAGAGTTTTAAGTACAGAGTTAATTAGTGAAGTCGAATCCAAAAGAACATGCAATTAGACTGGACAAATAAGAGTGATTCGACTTCAGTAGTCGAATACCATATAGATTGTTTACTGAAGCATTTGACTGTGGTAGTCGAAGAAGACAGACGATATAGAAAGACATTCGACTGTAACAGTCGAGTCATCAGTCGATCAAGTAGAAGAGCATTCGACCATACCAGTCGGAGACATAAGTCGAATCAAGTAGAAGATTATATGAAGCATTCGACTGTACCAGTCGGAGACATAAGTCGAATCAAGTATAAGATTATATGAAGCATTCGACTGTACTAGTCGAAGAAATAAGTCGAATCAAGTATAAAGTTGTAAACTTAGAAAATTTTCAAGGTTGTTTGACTTCGATTCTGAAGGAGTCAGATTTGACAGTCGAAGCGAACAGTCGAATTTAGTAGGACATAGAGAGAGTCTGTGGACTTAGAAAAATTTCTGAGATGGAGGTAAAGTCCTGAAATGTATCTGTATGATTTTTGTGATATGTAATTACTATATTTGCTTTGAAGAAAGTTTATTTTAAAGAGTTTTGTCATAGCAAAAACAATAGATATATTAATTTAATAAAATTCTTAAATTCCTTAGGGTAGTTGCTCAACAATTCTCCCCCTTTTTGTTAATGACAAAAATCTTTAATTTGACAGTAAAAAGTATAAGTAAATTGTGAATATGCGGCTGTCTCTCCCCCTTTGTGGCATTAACATAAAGCTAATCATCACAAGATGTTGAACACATAATGTTGCATTCAGAAAGTGCAAGCATTTAAACACAAGATGTAAAACAGAGTAACAGAAATTGTGTATAAACTACATAGTTCTCAAAATATAACAAAAGTTGATCAAGACCTAGACAAGGAGCTATGGCAAGTACAAAGATCTGGAATTTGAGCAAAAATGGTTTGAGAAGGTCCCAGAGCTTTGTCTCATTTCAAAAAAGAAATTTTCAAACAAGGAGAGGTCAATGTTGTAGGAGGGATTATAGTAGGCAGTTCTTATGAGATTTGATGTGGCGCCTATGGAACCAGCCTATCTTGGAGTGGAATTTGTCCCTGCTCAGACGAAACCTAAGGGAAACAAACTTCTTAGAGGCTGCAAGAAGAAGAAATTCATAGACAGTGATGTTCCAGTGCAGGCCTCGGTCCACAGCTGCATCTTTGGCTTGATAATACACTATCTTTTGAGCCCATTTATGACCAATGTTTTTCTCAGATCCTTAAGACTCTTGGACTGGAATTCATAGAGAGAGAGCTTCATCTTTTCACAGTCAGAGTGGTAAGAGGGATAGGCAGCTGCCCACTGAACTTCATTGAGTCTTTCAGATTCAGCAAAACATACTGGAAATCCAACAGATGATGAGTTCTTGGAAATTTGAGGAACACAAATCTTTGAAAGACAATTTGAGCTTGTATTTAATTTTGAACCTAGTGGCAATACGGATGAATCTGTTGAATACTACTTCAGCAAAATCTTTCTGAAGGAAACTGCTCCTATAAAGGATGGATGCAGTCCAGAGGGTAAGCCACAATCATGGAGGGAATGATTTCTCTTTGACCTCTTAGTAGATTGTCCCATTGGCCTTTAGAAACATCAGGCAATCCCAATTTGAATCTTTCGAAATTGAAGGTCTTCAATCTAGTGTACTTGGCCTGAGAGTCCTGGATAAAATGTCCAAACATATCATGAAACCTCAAGGATAGGTGATGTTGGACAGTTAAAAATTGGTTTCTAGATTGGGTTTTCTGATATTGGGTTGCTTCTCCTGGATAGAGATCAAGGAACTCCTTAGGAGTCAAGCTATGACTTTTCTGAGAGATGAATTGAAGTTCCTCAACTGAAATATGTGAAGTTCTGAGAAGAATAGGAAGCCAATGTTCGAAGGTGAACCCTGGCATCTCATGAACTTCGAGGAAAGCACGATAGATCGATATTCTCTGAACAGATTCATGTGATGTTCAGAGTGGTAGATGAAGGCATACCAAAAGGGTGGAAGGAGTTTAGAAGGATTGTCTCCAAGTTTGGATCCACTAGATGAGGAAAGCTGAATACTGGGAAGTATTTCAGCTAGATGGAGAAGTGTTTTCTTGGAGTCTGTTCTTGAGGCAGTGGAAGACAAGAAAAATACTAGGAGGTTGAGTGGAAAGAGTGAGAGTGAGAGTTTGGAAGGAGTGAACCGGTATTTCATTGGGTAGATTTTGAATTTGATGTCCTGGTGGAATGGATCCATAGGAATAGTTGCAAGTGGAGGAGGATCCGAAGAAGTGGATTGTGAGGGAATTTCAGTGGTAAGAGGAGTAGGTGCAGAGGGTGCAGTGGGTTGAGGCTCAGCTGGAGTTGGCTTTTTAGGTTCTGGAGGAGGCTTAACAGATGGAGCTGGAGTAGGATGAATTTGTCTAGAAGGAGGATGAGGGAAGACTGGGTCACCATTTTTGACCAGTCTGCGCTTCACTTTCCTCTTGAAGGTTTGCAAGTTAGGACTCGACTCCAGGGGTCTCTTAGCCATAGATTCTATCTGGGAAGCCTGCCTGGGCTGGGAAACCTCAGCTGCTGCCACTGCCTCTGACTGCTTTTCTGACACAGACTGCTGCTGATGCTCCACTTGAGGTTGAAATACTATCATAGCTAAGTCTGCTTCTTGCTCTAAATCTTTTTGTTGCTCATGAGGCTGCTCCTCCACACTATGCTGCTTGACCTGAGGCTCAGGCTCCTTGGATTGATCAACAGCAGGTTCAACAAGTTCTTGAACTTGGGATTCTGGCTCCTGGTCCATTGCTGCTCAGGTTGCTGCTCAACCTGCTGTATAGATCTTCTGTGGACTGTTGTTCTTGAGCTGGTTTTTAGGTTCTGGAGGCTCTTGAGACTGAACAGGTACTTTTTGTTGCTGAGAGGATGAGGCCCTGATGGCCGAGAAGTGCCTTGCTGGCACACTAACTGAAGCAGCAAATCTTTCATTTGCTTAACCTCATCAGACAGACTATCAAACTTGACATCAATAAACTCTATCTGCATTTGAAGAACTGAAAGACTTTCCTGTTGCTTGCTCAATAAATCCAAAATGAGTTAAGACTGTTGCTACTCTCCCCCTGAGACCTTGGCCGGGTCTCAAACTGAGAAGGGGAGAAGAGATGCTCTCTCTCTTCAAACTCTACTTATGCAGGAATGTCATCTGATGCAATACCTTTGCCTCTGATGTCTTTTAATACTTCATTGATAGTTTCCTCAGGACCATCTGGTTCAGGAAAAGAAGGAAACAGGAACTTGATCTTCTTGCTCTTGGGTCTGAACTGGTACTTCAGATCTAACTTGATCTAGAGGCTCTATCTCTTGATGAACTATTTGAGGAATTGGAGGAACAAGAGGTTCATCAGAAAACACTTCATGATCACATTCTGGCACTGAGTCTTTTACCCAAAGATTTTGCTTCTTATTAACCAAGGAGTAGTGACTCCTTCTCAAAGTAGTGATCCCTATCTTCTCTTTTATTCCAACAGATATTTCTCCTGACAGATCTACTGAATATCTCTTAAAGATCAGGGAGAGCAAGGGACCATAGGGAAAAGATTCTTGGAGATTCTTAGCAGCAATCATTCTATCCAAGATAATTCCAGCCAAATTTACTTTGTGCCTCTGAATAGCCCAAAATAACAAGTTCCCATCTCTAGAGGTGATAGATGAGTGGGTTCCTGCTCTAGGGTCACAATGTTGGATATCACAGAATGAATCAATCTCTTTTCGGCTGACAGCTCATTTACTGAAAGACCTTTCTTACTTATAGAGGCCAAACTCCCAATGATGCCTAGTTTTGCTTTTCCAAAGGTATTACTTCATTAAGCTTATGCCCGGAGTTTGGACATCCAAATCTCAACCAACAGTTCCTCAAAATAGATATCTTGGTTCCTTTGACATAACCGAACACTGTACTTCCAGATGAGATTTCCATGGTTACATAAAATGTTCTAACGCATTCTCTACAATGGGTTCTGAAATCTGGCACAACTTGGTCCAACCCATGGCATTGAGGGTGTCCTCTACCCATGCAAGACTTCCAGTAAGACGGGAGAAATCTACAACCTTCCCTGGGCAAATGGGAATCTTAGCCAGTCTCACCAATTGATCAGGGGTCATCTGGGTGGATTCCGGAGCCCTAGACGAAGCCATCTAGAAAGGAGATGAACAGGACTCAGGGAACTAGTAGAGGAGTGATAAAAATGCAAAGGAGAGTTCTAAGATCCTACCTTTCTTCGAGGAGGATGGAGATTTCAGGGTTCTTCAGAAGTCCTTCGCCGGAGAACAGTAAGGGCGCGAAGAAGCAGAAGAAGACAAGAAAGTTGAAGACAGATTTCGAAAGGGTGTCTTCAAAGGAGTCGGGGTTTTCTTTTATAAGGAAAGACAAGATAACTGCCCCTAGATTTCAGGATGAAGAACAGGATTAATGATTTGACCGTTTAAGACATGAAAGGATGCATCTTAAAGAGTGTCAGTTACATAATTTTAAATTATAAGCGCCTTTTCACAATTTCATGATAAGTCGAATCATGTATTCGACTGCATCAGTCGAATGCAAGAATTATAACATAATTCGAATGCATAAGTCGAATGTCTGGGACTTAGAATTTTCAGGATGGTTTTCACAGAGTTCATTCAACACAATCTTAACATACAATTCAAGCATCATTTTACTTTGGTAATTTAATCAGGATTACACATACCTATTTCTCTTCTAATTGATGTGAATCTATCCTCAGAAGAGGTTTTGTAAAAATATCAGCAAGTTGTTTTTCTGTAGAAACAAATTCAAGTAAAATATTGCCATTACTTACATGATCCCTGATGAAGTGATGTCTAACCTCAATATGCTTGGTTCTTGAGTGCTGGATAGGATTCTTGGTCAATTTATTGCGCTTGTGTTGTCACATAGCATTGGGATTTCTTGGAGTTGATGACCATAGTCTTCCAGTTGGTGCTTGACCCACAAGAGTTGAGTACAACAACTTCCAGCTGCAATGTATTCAGCTTCTGTGGTGGATAAAGCTACTGAGTTCTACTTTCTGGAGGACCAAGATATCAACACCCTGCAAGAATTTGACAAGTGCCACTGGTGCTTTTCCTATCTATTTTGCATCCAGCATAGTCAGCATCACTATATCCATTAACTTGAATTCAAACATCTGGGAAACCAAAGCCTAATTTACTGGTATTTATAAGATATCTAAAAATCTTTTTAACAGCATGAACATGAGATTCTTTTGGATCAGCTTGGAATCTTGCACATAAACAAACACTAACATTATATCTGGTCTACTAGCAGTAAGATAGAGCAGTGATCATATCATTCCTCTATAGATCTTTTGATCTACCTTTTTACCAAGAGGATCACTATCTAACTTAATGCCTGAGCTCATGGGTGTTCCTAATGGCTTACACTTGTCAAAACCATACTTAGAAAGTAAATCTGAAATATATTGGTTTGACAAATGTGAGTTCCTTCCTTGGTCTGCTTATTTGCAACCCAAGAAAAAAATAGTTGACTCACCCATCATGCTCATTTCAAATTCACTTTGCATCAATTTTCAAAGAATTACAAAGTGATTTTAGTAGAACCAAAGATAATGTCATCAACATAGATTTGCACAATTAAGATTCCATCTGAAAATTTCTTTATAAATAATGTGCTATCTACTTTACCTCTTATAAAATCATGTGATATAAGATAAGCACTTAATCTTTCATACCAAGCTCTTGGAGCTTGTTTCAGACCATACAATGCTTTCTTTAAACGGAAAACATGATTAGGATAAGTAGTATCTTCAAAACCAGGTGGTTGCTCAACATATACTTCTTCTTTAATAAAACCATTCAGAAATGCACTTTTAACATCCATTTGGAACAATTAATATTAAGAGAACAAGCATAGGCTAATAAAATTCTGATTGCCTCTAATCTAGCTACTGGAGCATAGGTTTCATCAAAGTCTATGCCTTCCTCTTGGGAATATCCTTGAGCAACAAGTCTGGCCTTGTTTCTAGTAATCCCCCTGATTCATCCATCTTGTTTCTGAAAACCCATCTGGTTCCAATAACTGGATGGTCAGTAGGTCTAGGTACAAGAGTCCAAACCTCACTGCGTTGGAACTGATTAAGTTCCTCTTGCATAGCAAGGATCCAAGATTCATCTCCCAGAGCATCATTGATTGTCTTAGGCTCTATTTGAGAAACTAAAGCAGAAAAGTCACAAGGAATTTGCATACCTCTTGTTCTTACCCTATCTTGAGGATCACCTATAATGTTTTCTCTTGGATGATCTCGGTGATACCTTAAGTTTCTAGGTAGCCCTTCTTGTGGTTCTTCTAGTTGTTGAAGATCTTCTAATGGGGGATCTTCCATTTCTTCATCTTTACTTTCTTCTTCAAGAGAAGTCTTTTCTAAATCCCTGCAAAGATCATCAACACATTCTTCTTCTTCTTCTATCCTTTTGATAGAAGGGTTAGTTTCATCAAATATTATATGCACAGATTGTTCTATAGTTAATGTTCTTCTATTGAATACCTTATAACCTCTAGGTTTTGAAATATATCCTAACAGAAACCTTCATCACTTTTAGCATCTAATTTTCCTAGATTATCCTTACCATTATTTAAGATAAAGCACTTACAGCCAAAGGTCGAAGATGACTGATGTTGGGCTTCTTTTCCTTGTAGAGTTCATAAGGAGTCTTCTTTAGAATGGGTCTGATCATGCACCTGTTGATGATGTAGCAGGCTGTATTGACTGCCTCTGCCCAGAAATATTTTGGCAAGTTATACTCATTCAGCATTGTTCTGGTCATATCCAGCAGTGTCTTATTCTTTCTTTCTGCTACTCCATTCTGCTGAGGTGTTCTTGGTGCTGAGAAGTTATGCTCAACCCATCTTCATTTTGAATTTCGCCTCCATGATCAGATCTAATGCTTGTAATCTGAATTTTTTATTTTTCTGAACTATTTTGCTGAACTTCAGAAATGCTTGAAAGGCTTCAGATTTGGCTTCTAGAAAAGACACCCAAGTGTACCTTGAGTAGTCATCAACTAATACATAGCCATATATTTTTCCTCCAAGACTAACTGTCCTCATAGGTCCAAATAGATCCATGTGAATTAACTCCAAAGGCTTGGAAGTTGTAACAATTGTCTTGACTGAAATGAGTCTTGGTCTGTTTTCCTTTTGCACAAGCTGAACAAATTCCAGATTTCTTAAGTTTCATCTTTGGAAGCCCCTCAACCAGATCATGCTTTATTAATTTCTTGATAACTGAAGTGCTTGCATGACCAAGTCTTCTATGCCACAAATCAGACTCTTCACTTTTGGTGGTAGCAAGACAAAGTTCACTTCTTTTAATTCTGCTAGTTGCAATGTGTATAAATTCTTCACTCTTTGAGCTTCGAATACAATCTTGTTATCTTTCTGGATGATACACTTATCATTCTGAAAATTTACTGAATGCCCTTTATCACATAACTGACTAATACTTATCAGATTATGCTCCAGACCTTCTACATACATGACATCTTCAATTAGGTTCTTTTCTTTAGTACCAACTGTTCCACATCCTAGTACTTTTCCTTTCCCATTATCACCATAAGTGACTTGACCACTTTCTTCTCTAAAACTTGTGAATAGCTTCCTATCCCTGTCATGTGCCTTGAGCATCCACTATCCAAATACCATTTGGATGCCCTCAGCCGACCCTGCAAACAAAATCAGGTTGTAACTTTTGGTACCCAAATTTTCTTGGGTCCTTGATGGTTAGTTTTAGGAATCCATCTTAAATGTCTAGTAGTGCATGTGCTAACTGTGTGTCCTAATTGATTACAATGACTACAGCATAATCAAAGCATTCTTCATATATGCAGAATTGTTGAATTTCTGTTTTTGTTGTACACATGCTGATTTACCTTTTTGTATTTTTATTTCTTTTCTGCTACAAATTTAGGGTTGGATACACTTGAGGATGAATAATGTTTTCTTCATTTTGTGGAGGTGTGTATCCTAATCCATATTTCTTCTTTCCTATTCTAGAACCTTTTATGTTAACGAATAAGGAGTTTTTGCAGTTAGAGATTTTTCTATGGTGGCTTTTAGATAATTATTTTCCTCTAACAATTTTTCTTCATTTTTGAGTTCCTTAAGATTTGATTCAATTTCCAAAATTTTGCTATTTTTATTTTAAATCTTCGCATAGTAGTTCATTGGTTCTTTTAGTTTCACTTAAACTTTTGTTTATCCTTTCTGTTTCATTTTTAAGAAAGGTGTTAGCCTTTTCTTGGTTCAGTAATTTAGTTTAACTATTTTCATTTGTTTTACTACTGTTTTATATTTTTCATAAAGTTCATTGAAAGCATCTTCAAGGCTATCAGATTCAGAACAATAAGTAAATGAGGTTTCTGAATTTACTGTTCTAGTCCTGCCATGAGGGCTAGATTTGCCTTCTCTCATCTTCTTCGATTCTGAGTAGATGATTCTGAACTGGTTGCTTCTTCATTGTCCCATGTTGCTGCCATTGCCTTTTTCTTGAATTTTCTGAACTTTTTTCTCTTTGCCTTCTTTCCTGAATCCTTTTTCTTGAGCTTGGGACATTCAGATTTGTAATGTCCTGGCTGATTACACTCATAGCAAGTTGGCTCTTTCTTCTTCTCTTTCTTGAAAAATCTTTTTGAGCCAAACTTCTTCTTCTTTGCAAGAATTCTCTGCAGTTTTCTTGAAGCATAGCCTCATCATCACTGTCATCTGATTTTCTTTGAGTCTTCAGATGAAGAGGAATCTGCATCTTCAAAGCATTTGAATTTTCTTTTTCGAGGAATTTTCAGAAAACCTTCCATGTTAATTTCATGAGCCATAAGGGATCCTATTAATTTATCAATAGACAATTGTGTTAAGTCATGAGCTTCCTCTATGGCTGTAACTTTAGGAGTCCAGACATTAGTTAGAGATCTTAATATTTTTCTAACTGTTTCTTCATTAGTTAGGACTTTTCCTAAAGCACTTAATCCGACAATTATATTTGAAAATCTGTTATACATTTGAGTTATGTTCTCATTGGGGAGCATTTTAAACTGTTCATATTGAGATACAAGTATATCTATCCTTGTTTGTTTAACCCTATCTGTACCTTCATAGGTTACTTGAAGCTTATCCCACATTTCTTTAGCTGTTTTACATGCTGAGAGTCTGTTAAATTCTCTTTTAGACAAAGCACAGCAAAGGTAATTTTTTGCTTTGTAATTTAAAGACATGTTTCTTTTATTTGCAATGGAAAGAGCGCAGAAGAAGATTCTCCAAGGATTTGAAAGTCACCTTGTTCTATTACCTGCCATAAGTCGAAGTCAGTACCTCTGATGAAGCATTCATTCGCATCTTCCAGTATTGGTAATCTTCACCATCAAAGAATGGTGGCCTTGTAACTGATTGGCCTTCATAGTTGTGAGCTTTGGATGCCATTTCTTCTCAAATCTTTTAGATTCTTCTGAGAAGACCTCTCTCTGATACCACTTGTTGGATCGAAATGGCACTAAGAATGTCCTAGAGGGGGGTGAATAGGACTTCTTCCCTTTTAAAATTTTGCTTCTGAAATTGCACAACACTAAATAAATTGTTAGAGCTTAGTGTGGTGTGTGTGATTCAAGTGTAGACAAGGCGGAAACAATCACACAATGAATGCACAGAGATTTATCCTGGTTCGGCCCTTCCCACATGGAAGTCCTACATCCAGTCCTCAAGCCAACCACTTGAGATTTCAACTATCTGCCAATGAATTGGCCTTCTCTCACCCTTGAGAGGGATTACAAACCCACTTGCTCCCAAGCAAGTCTTCCCTAACCAGGGGTACAACAACTGCCTTTCACAAGGCCTTCCCTGCACAGGAGGGGCAATGCAGAAACAGACTTCTGCAGAATTTACACAAGAGAAATAAGAAGACTTGTGTGTTTGTCTGAACACAAACACAGACTTCAGAAGGATTCAAAGATCAGAGATGAGATACAAATCCTATCTGAAATCTAAGGGTAGACTAAAGAAAGTTAGCAATTACAATTGCCACCCAACACTACTAGGAGAGCTTCAGAGAAAGTCTTCTAAGGAAGAAAAGCTCTCAGACTTTAGCTTTCAGAAGAGCTTGTGAGAGTTGAAGGAATTCGAATGAAGCTTGTATACTTTCTTCTTGAGTTGCCTATTGCTATATGTATCTTTCTTCTTCAAACTTTAGCTTCTGTTAATTATTGGTTATGACTGATTTGAGAGTTTGAAGGTGATAAGTTATATTCCATGATATATGTGGGTGCGTGTGCAAGGGAAGTGAGAGGACAAGTGATATAAGTGTGTATATGATTAATGTGACAACATAAACAAATGTGCCCATAAGACACTGCCACCCTAGATACTTGGAGCTGTACTGTAGTAGTACCCTACAGAAAATCTGAGACATGTTACTTGATACCCAAGTAAGGGTCTTGTGAATTGTGATACCCGAGGTAAGGGTCTTGTGAAATTGTGATACGCAAGACAAGGTCATGAAAATCCTGGAGGTGGACTAGTTCTACTGGTAATGGTGGAAGGGCTTTCCCCGTTTTTTGCAGGAACTCAGATTTGATCACTATGCTTGGTGATTAAGTACGTGAATGTGAACGTGTATGTGCTACATGATCTTCTAGTGGTGGTTTTGGCTATGTCTTGGCATTGTGTAAAAATGAACATGAGTATAATGTGAAAAATGATATGTGAACGTGGCACAAGGTACGTGCAAGATATATGTGAACGTGGCACATGTTATGTGCAAAGTGAAGTGATAAGAAATACGTGAATATGGAAGTGAAAACTATGTGAAATGGTGTGTAAATGAAAATGGATGTAATGTGAAAGTAAGCTCTTGTGAAAACCAAAGTAAATGTACATATGTTCATGTCCTACGTGTGTTAATGTGAATTATGATAAAATTGATATTATGTTTAGTACCATGTATGGGTGTATTTTACATATCCTTGAAATGTATTACTTGATGTGCATGTGCTTAGTATCATGTTGTAAGTTAAAATAGCCATATGTTAGTCTCATGTGAGAGTAGAATATGAAAGCATGTGATGGTATGATTGTACTTATGTAAATGATACCATGTTATTAGTATCCATTTTAGATTATTGTTTTGCATGTGATAGAATAGTTGTTTAATTCGATTCCATGTTAATTCATTTATGTTATAGCATGAGCATGTATGACTTTAATTGCTGAATTTTAATAGGTTTAATAGTATTAATTGTTAGAAAGTATATGTGATAAGGATATAGTTTGAATTTTAAGTTACTTGCTGAGTCTATTGTGTAGACTCACCCTTGCTAAACATTTGAGGAGATTTAGTAGCTGAGGACTTGGCAAGATCCGAAGAGTAGCGCGAAGGATAGATTGAAGATTGTATTTCCTTTTGTTGGATCGAAATGCACTAAGAATGTCCTAGAGGAGGGTGAATAGGACTTCTTCCCTTTTAAAATTTTGCTTCTGAAATGCACAACACTAAATAAATTGTTAGAGCTTAGTGTGGTGTGTGTGGTTCAAATGTAGACAAGGCGGAAACAATCACACAATGAATGCACAGGGATTTATCCTAGTTTGTCCCTTCCCACATGGAATCCTACATCCAGTCCTCAAGCCAACCACTTGAGATTTCAACTATCTGTCAATGAATTGGCCTTCTCTCACCCTTGAGAGGGATTACAACCCACTTGCTCCCAAGCAAGTCTTCCCTAACTAGGGGTACAACAACTGCCTTTCACAAAGTCTTCCCTGCACAGGAGGGGCAATGCAGAAACAGACTTTTGCAAATTTACACAAGAGAAATAAGAAGACTTGTGTTTTGTCTGAACACAAACACAGACTTCAGAAGGATTCAAAGATCAAGATGAGATACAAATCCTATCTGAAATCTAAGGGTGGACTAAAGAAAGTAAGCAATTACAATTGCCACCCAACACTACTAGGAGAGCTTCAGAGAAAGTCTTCTAAGGAACAAAGCTCTCAGACTTTAGCTTTCAGAAGAGCTTGTGAGAGTTGAAGGAATTTGAATGAAGCTTGTATGCTTTCTTCTTGAGTTGCCTATTGCTATATGTATCTTTCTTCTTCAAACTTGAGCTCCTTTTATAAACTTCAGAAAAATAGTCGTTTGAAATATAGCCGTTGGAGCTTGTGGCCGTTTGCAATATGTCCGTTTGAAGAGATCTCTAGGATCCTTTGGGTCTTGAAGTGTTTGTTACCGAGAAGTCTTTCAGCTTTGCTTCTTTCCAAGATCTTCAGAAGGAGGTGCAGTTTTTCACAGCTAGAAGATAAGCTATTTTCCTTTCGGAGTGAACTATGAGGGAGACATGCTGAAAACGTGCTCCAATAAATGTCTGTTACAAAGGCAAGACAGAAAGAAGAGAGAACTCCATACCTTTGAGGTAGGTAAGTTAGGTAAGTACAGAAAATAGGTATGGAAACCTCGTATGCACAAGCTATCAGAAAAAAAAAAAAAAAAAAAAGTAGACAGACAGATATGCTAAAAGGTGAAGTATGGGTCTGTCAGTGGTAGGTGAGTCCTGTCAGATGTCATGCGCCTGAGAATTCATAAATGCATAGTGTCTAATGAATCCAACAAAATCTGGAGCAAAGACATTGAACAACTCAAGATTATTTCTTAAAATATATCAGAAGTGTCATGCGCAAATTTTAAATGAATATTTTAATACTGATATGACTTGTTCTGACAGAATAAAATAATAAAATAATAGGATAGATAGTTTTGATGAATCAATAAGATATTGAAAGTTCATTAAAAAGATGTATGAAAATTTTGGAGATAGACTTGCATTAGGTGTTAAGCCTAAAAGGATCAGAAGAGAGTTTTAAGTACAGAGTTAATCAGTGAAGTCGAATCCAAAAGAACATGCAATTAGACTGGACAAATAAGAGTGATTCGACTTCAGTAGTCGAATACCATATAGATTGTTTACTGAAGTATTGACTGTGGTAGTCGAAGAAGACAGACGATATAGAAAGACATTCGACTGTAACAGTCGGAGTCATCAGTCGAATCAAGTAGAAGATTATATGAAGCATTCGACTGTACCAGTCGGAGACATAAGTCGAATCAAGTGGAAGATTATATGAAGCATTCGACTGTACCAGTCGGAGACATAAGTCGAATCAAGTATAAAGTTGTGAACTTAGAAAATTTTCAAAGTTGTTTGACTTCGATTTTGAAGGAGTCGGATTTGACAGTCGAAGTGAACAGTCAAATTTAGTAGGACATAGAGAGAGTCTGTGGACGTAGAAAAATTTCTGAGATAGAGGTAAAGTCCTGAAATGTATCTGTATGATTTTTGTGATATGTAATTACTATATTTGCTTTGTAGAAAGTTTATTTTAAGAGTTTTGTCATAGCAAAAATATAGATATATATTATTTAAGAAAATTCTTAAATTCCTTAGGGTAGTTGCTCAACACCTTTACTAGTATGTGATATAAAATTTTAATTTGAACTTTGGTTATGTAATTGGAACTGGCTACATGTTAATGGTTATTATGTTATGTCATTTCTTTATTGAACTATATAGACTATGGTATGTGGATTAAAGTTGATGGAATAAGAATTTATTTAAATTCCGTTGCAATAGTGTTCTCTATTTATGTGTATCTCAGCCCATTTGTTACTTGTTGGGATTTTCTCCCCTGTAGCGACTTGCTCTCATCCGATGTGGGTTGGTATAACCGTACTGGGTGGAAGTGGGTCGTTACACCAACTATGTATTTCACATGAATTATTTACCTATGTTAATGGGTTCTCTATTTATCGGTTTCTTTATAAAAATCTAGACTACTACAATACATATTCTTTAGTTGACAGTATTGTGAACCGTGCACATTTTTTAGTTGAAACATTGTCAACCATTACACATTCTTTGGTTGATAACATTGTGAACTATACATTTTTTTTTTTTGTGGACAACATTGTCAACCATCGTACACATTCTTTGGTTGACATCATTGTCAACCATCGTACACATTTTTGGTTGACAGTATTGAGCAATGTATGACATTCCAAATTAATTGAAATGGTCTTTTCTTCGCATGTAATGTAGTGATTGTACACACCCTTCATTTGACAGTATTGTAACCATTGTACATATTCTTTGGTTAGCAGTATTGTGAACCACACACATTTTTTGGTTGACAATATTGTCAAACATCATACACATTCTTTGGTTGACAACATTATTGGCCATCATACACATTTTTTTGTTGACAATATTAAACATTGTATGACATTCCAAATTAATTAAATTGATTTTTTTCTTCGCATGAAATGTAGTGATTGTACACATTCGTACATATTTTTTTATTGGCAGCATTGTGAGGTACACATTTCTTGGTTGACAACATTGTTAACCATCGTACACATTCTTTGCTTGACAACATTGAGCATTGTGTGATATTTCTTGGACCAATATTTAGTCACCTCTAAATTGAAATGTCTTTTTTCTTAATATGAAATGGTAAAATCAATGTGCCATTAAAGTTAGCAATGGATTTTTCGACGGTTTTGAATATGTTGGAAATAATTTCGATGATTTGTTTGACTGATCATTATTCCCACAGACTAATTTCTGTCAAAAAATCTGTCGGAAGTTTCTGACGGATTATTATCCGTCAAAAAATTTGTCAGAATTTTTTAAGAGTTGATTCTCTTAAAGTAATAGATTTGATTCTAGAAGTCGTCTTTCAAACAAAATATCAAAAATTCTATCGAAAATTGTGATGGATTCTCTGACAAAAATATTTTTGTCAATACAGCAAAGAGATTTTATAGGACAAATTAATTATGAGTCTTTATTAGATGTTTGACTTATTTTCTAGTCCCTGAAAGAACTGTAACTCATTACAATAAGTGTAATCCCCTATTACAGAATATGTTAAGTCCTATTATAGTAATAACCACCATGTTACAATTAGGGACTACTAACTAATTTATCTGATTTAAAAAAAAAATTCTCATTCTAAGCCTTTCGGTGGACATGAAACTATCAATAATTCTGTCATATTTTTTGACAAAATTGCCGACGGAACTTATTTCGTCGAAAATATTCTAACAGATTTGTATCTGTCGGAAACTAGTCCAATTTTTGACGAATTTTTCGACAGAAATCTTTTTATCAAAAAATTTAGGATCTGTGATGATTTTATCGATGGATAAAATCCATCGAAAAATCTGTTTTATCCTATAGTGAACAGAGGAGGATAAAGTCTAACTCTCCTCAAGATTAGGAGCTCCTAAAGGTACAAACTCGTATACATGGCACTACATCACTTATTATGCATCAATAAATATTCATGAACAACCAAGTGAAGTCTTACAACGATGGATGTTTTCAACATTAAAGGTGGCCTGTGTACAGTCCCACAGAAGGGTATTGTGGTCATCTAATCTAGTCTGAAAGAGACATGGCATGAAACATTAGTATGTGTAAGAGGGTACTAGTGCGTATCTATTTGTCCCTATGCAAGTGTACCATTTTCATTGAGTGTGCATTAACGACAGACCATGTTAATATTTGTCAGAAATCATCAAGCTTCTCATGGGAGCGGAAGAGAGAAAAGAAAACAACCTTGCAGATATGCACAGAGATAACATCATCCGAGGTTTGTTTATTTCCTCAACTATGTACTTTTGAAGAAGTAGGATCTCGAACAGACTGATGAACTAATCTTGGGATTTGTTGGATTGTCCTCTGTCTCGTTAAGAAATAGTTTTGCATGAAAGAATAAAGAGAAAAATATATTGCACTTGAGATTTACACTTGCACTTCTTATTTTTTCATTGGCCAATACAATAAGAGCACAATGTACTCATTCAATAAGAAGCAAAAAATATAAGTGCACTAAATTTTTCTCAAGAATAAAAGATAAAAGATTTCAAGATCTTTATTTTGATATTTTGATAATTGAATTGCACTATGTCTTATTAAGAAGAAGATCGGCAAAAAAGAACAAATGTTTAGGAGTTTAGGGATGGAGATCCAAGGAAAAACTACTGATATCTAAGTGAGTAATGGACAAAAGATAGAACAAGAGGATGAGTCAATTTGAGATCACTCCTCACGTCAGAGCGTGCAGTTATCTATGTGTTACATTTAGCCAAAGAAGTTTCTTTGGGATTTAAGGGTGGTCGAGTCTCTCGAACGATTTCAAACGATGTGTCTACTGTTAAGGTCAAGGTGTGGTGTAACCACAAGATAGTGGTCATTATAAGCTGTTATGTCCGTTACGAGAATCGTGGGTGGAGATAGCAGTGATTATGAGTGACACGTCATGATCCACTTTAAGGTTCTACTTATCATAAATAGTCATCATCCATATAGGATATGTTAATCGAAATATCAGGTAAGAATGTCTATCTCTTCACTTTCACTGAGCTAATAGCTCTACCAGGCTAAGGACTTTCTGAGCTAAGATTTACTTACCAAGCTAAAGTCCGTCGGATTAATATGTGGAGTGTAGATCGAACTAATTTCCCACTTTAGTACTTGTCGAGATGTTATCTTGAGAGTTATACTATTGCCTAGGACAGTCCTATATCCAATGTCAGGATAAAAAGCTCTGCTTAAGTCGGTAGATCAAGAGCTCGTAGTGTTTTATTGGCCTCGCTTGATAACTAACTATTTAAGACGAGGCCCTGTTTAATAATTAAACTTTTATCCATTAAACCGAGTTTTAGTGATTAGACCTGTTGAGCTAGAAGTCGAGATTCTCCATCTCCGACTATAAATGAAGAAAAAAAAACCTACATTAACGTTAAAAACTCATGATTTGTGAACTCAATGAAATAATCACAGAGATTTTTTTAAAAAAATAAACAACTAACAACTCTTTCTTTTACCTGCCCAATCTTCTTTAGATCAGAGGCAGGCCAAAGAAACGGCTGACGCATATGCTAGGTTCGCTGAGCACTGCAGGCTAACATTCCTCTTCCCAACAACGGCAATAAATGAGACTCCAATTGTGTCTCCCATTAATGGGTCATCAACAGATAAGGGAGAAGCGGGGAGAGAGAGAAAGAGATGAACCGGAAGTGGTGGGACGACGGCATGACGAGGTTTCTTTCTGATTAAGCCCAAGCGAGGGAACCAACGCGCGTGCGTGGCGCGGCCGAGCTGCGCGCCGGAGGGCCAACAGTGCACGCACGCGTAGCCCACTCTGCTGCTCAAATCCTTTTCCAGACACTCGACCCTGTCTGAACAGCGAGGAAAGGTTCACATGCTTGAGTTCCCACATCTCTCTCCCTCTCTCTCTCTCTCTCGCAATCTTCACTTCTTTCGTGGCACTCTAATACCCATGTCTTCTTTCCAAGTCTCGACCAAGAAGAGAGATCACTCCTAGCCGTGAATTTGTTTGTGGAGCTTAATTAAGGTGATTATTGTTCATCAGTCTTGTTTCGTCACGTAGTCCACTGTTTATTGGCAGGTTGGTCTCCCTCAAGTTAGAACTTTATAATTGGTCTGACTCTCCTTCATGGTTCGGCGACTACTCGTACTTCCTTTTTGACCCGTCATATCCGTCGATTGATTTGCTAATAGTTTCGTGATTTGTGCATGTAATAACAAATCTCTTACATATAGACTTCATGTCTTCTTTCACGCAGAAAATTTCGATTTCACCTACATGGATTAAAGTATGGTGTAAGGTGAAGACTGAGGTGATCAATAGCTTTCACATGGACATATAATAGCCTAGGTTTTGGTGGATCTGCGGAAGTGGGTAAAATAATCCCAAGATCCCCTAATAAAAGGCTTGCACATATACCTGCCTTGATGAGCAGAATGGATTCCTAATTGGCGGAACATCTGAGAAAATGTAAAGTTCTCTTGGACAATTAAGAGTGTCATCAGTTATGCTCCCATTCGCCTAAGTAGGAGAGAGAATTTGAGAAAGGACTATGTATTTAACATTGAAAGCTGATGGGTCCATGATCCTGAACCATTCACTAGTCTTATCTTTCGTACAAATAAGAATTACTGACGTTCCACGTCCATTTACTGTTCCAGAAAATGTTGATGAAAAGGGTAGTCAAGTCCTTCTGGCTTATCAAAGGAGAAAACAGCCCCTTCACAGTC
Source organism: Colocasia esculenta (assembly GCA_014218235.1). Taxonomy (NCBI): domain Eukaryota; kingdom Viridiplantae; phylum Streptophyta; class Magnoliopsida; order Alismatales; family Araceae; genus Colocasia; species Colocasia esculenta. Next base: position 112,326,913 of record CM024758.1, read on the forward strand.
TCAACATCACTAACTAGGACCGAAAGAGAAAGATTTGTCCCCATTGGGACAATTATTAATGCATGAGAAAATATCAGCAGAGAACTTCCTCCATAATATTCTTCTCCCTACACGTAATTCTTCCACTTCCCGGGAGACTAGTAATTCCTGATTTCTTTCTCCATATCTATTAACTTGTAGCGTTCGGCGAATCTATCCCCATCTTTGATCCATTTTAGGTCTAAATCATCGCCTCCCAACTCCCCAGCAGCTGCACCAAGCCTGTTATAGTTATCAATATCCACTTCTCTCTCAGCGGAAAGCCCAAGGTTGGCATCTGCTTTCTGGAGGCTAATCAACCTATTGTTCCACGAAACCTGACGTTTCTGATCGGCGTTATCCAAGGCTTCCCCAAGTCTCAGAACCGGCATAAGAGTTGTGTTATTCGAAACAGTCATTTTATCAAATAGATCAAACACGGTCCCAAATATTCTGCCAGCCGCATTAATATCCTTGAGATGAAAGCCGGCTACGATCAAATTTAAGTTTCTACCCAGCATTGCATTTTAATTAGTCGGAAGAGAGATGCTTAATTTGCACATGTCCGGGCACACCACGTCGTTTAGACCCGTTAATCTAATAACGAGTTTGATCCGACTCTGCCTCCTACGAACAGGCCGAAATCTCACCAGAGATATCAACACACATGTCTATGGAAATATAAAAGAACACACTAAATATATATAAAATCAAACATCTCACACATATTTACAGAAGGATTACATAGCCAAATTTCAACAAAAATCAAATTTAAGTACAGAAGCCTGAGACATACCCCGGGATACAACAGAAAGTAAATTATACTGCTGGAGGTGTGAACCCAACATCGCTGCGATGCGACTCCGGACTAGAAGACAGATGTGAAATCTCCTGCTCTCCCACACCTGAAAGCAATAAAGGGTGAGCCTCACGAGTCACTGGTTCAGTAGGAAAATTCTCTCAAAAGCCACAAACCACAAAACACAAGAGTAGCAGGAGTAAAGCATAGTTATTTATAACTAGCAACCCAACCAAAGCATAGAACTATAATTACAATGCTTAAATATCTCAGTCTCGCAGTCAAAGACGAAAGGTCCAGCTATTTGAAGACCAAACCTCACCACAACTACAACTCACAGGGTTGCAACTCCTTTAAGGACTCCGGCCCAAGCTCCTTAAAGTGGGGCACTGGAAAAAAAAGGACTAACTGGGGACCCGTACGTCTACCAGTGTCAGTCCCTCAACCAAGAGCATGCTACAAGCGACTAAGAACAACCACAACACACAAGTCGCTGTCTCATTGTCGTCTTTCCGTCAGCCGGACGTACAACTCAAACTACAGAGTGAAGGTGCCTTGGAAGACGACACAGACCCTAGCGGTACACCAGTATCGAGATAAAACCTCGAGCACTACGTGTCTGGCTCACAAAGAACCTGGGGTACTCGACTCGAGATGTAACCACGGGGGGCGGCGTATACCCGACTTGCCTCACACACAAAACCATGCAAACTTGGTGTTTCCACTTACCATAAGTGCCAATGCACCACTTACTAACCATTGCATGCAAACCAACAGTCACATGGACCCATACATAAAATCAACTCATAGCATCATGTAGGCAAACTAGGGTTCGGATAGTAGTCTTATAAATCGCGACGGACACAGAGGTCGCTATTTGAAGACTGAATCACGACGGTTACCCCCGTCGCGATACAGACTGAAACGCGACGTCTGGTTCCGTCGCATTTCAGCTGCAGAAACCCTACCCTAAAACCCATTCCGAAAGATGCTCAAACCACCCTACAAAGCCATATTACATGTAAACTTGCATTGAAATAAAGACCTACATATGCATCCTACTTCCCTTAATCCCTTTCATGCATTAAAAACCTTAAACATGGTCCATTTAAATCGAGAAGGAGAAGAATTTCCCTACCACGCGAAGAACACGAAGAACGTGTAAAACGGCGCTGCCCTGGCGTTTCCCGTGCTACGTACAACATCCTCGCGCTGGAAACCCGCCAAACCGCATGCCGAGACTCCAAATTGCCAAGAAAAACTCCACACGAGCCTCCCCCATGGCTGAGCAGTGTTTCCTGCACTGCTCGGCCTGGGTCGGCCAGCCTCAAACTTAGAATCAAAATCGCGATGGGTCACGACGTCGATTTAATTGCGACGGATAAGTCCGTCGCAATTAAAAGCGACGTCCCTGCATGCGACATGCGGCGCGCATGCAGACGCGCACCCCAGGAAGCGGTATTTAAAACGCGACGACCAGGGCAGTAGCGATTCTCAAAATCATGACGCTTGTGTTGGTCACGTTTATGAAAGTCGCTCTAGAGGTTGATTTGGCCTGGTTTCCAAGCCCCCAACCCACACAACCTGTACAAGCCATACCAACACTCACTACTGGGCCATACACTAGCCACTAAACCCACTAAGCTACGATCCGAAAAAGTCGCGACGTTACATTACTATCATCTAAAAAGAAATTTTGGCCTCGAAATCTATAATGAATTTAAATACACAAGGCATTAATCACTACACAACATACTATCATCTAAAAAGAATTAAAAGCTTACTCAAACATGTAAGGATACGCTTTAAACATTTCTTCTACTAACTCCCATGTATCTCCTCCTCCCTGCCTGTTCTCCCATCTGATATTTACCAACTCAATTTCCTTATTCCTCAATTTCTGTGTCCTTCGGCCTGTGATCTGTACCGAGTATTCTGGCATAGACATGTCTGGCTTTAGATCATCTCGTTGATAGCTGACTACTTGTGATGGATCCTTTATATACCTTCCAACATAGAAACATGGAAGACATCATGAGCATCGGTAAAATTTGTCAGGAGTTCTATTCTGTATGTTGTTTCTCTGATTCTCTCTAAAATCTGGAAGGGGCCCACATATCTCGGACTTAACTTACCCTTTTTGTTGAATCTCAGCACACCCTTGGTGGGAGAAACTCTCAGAAAAACTTAATCACCAACCTCAAATTGAAGTGGCCTGCATCGGGTGTCTGCATAACTCTTCTGATGGCTTTGGGCTGTTTGCAATTTCTCTTTAATAAATCTGATCATTTCTGTAGTTTGCTGAATCAATTCTGGACCCATAACTAGCCTTTCTCCGACTTCATGCCAGTTCAATGGTGTTCTACATGGCCTACCATACAAAGCCTCATAGGGTGCCATCCCAATACTTGTGTGATAACTATTATTATAAGCAAATTCTACCATTCCCAAATGGTGCTCCCAGCTACCTCCCCATACTAAACAACAAGCTCGTAGCATGTCTTCAATAGTCCGTATGGTTCTTTCAGTCTGTCTATCTGTTTGCAGGTGATATGCCGAACTATATTTTAATTCAGTGTCAATTACCCTCTGTAAACTCCTCTAAAACCCAGATGTAAATCTTGGATCTCTATCAGAAACAATTGTCTTCAGAATACCGTGCAACGGTACAATTCTGTCCCATATATTCTAGTCAGGCTATCCACTGTCCAAGACATACTCACAACTACCATATACATACCTTAGTCAATCTATCAACAAGCACCCATATACCATTGTGCCATGTTGCTGTCCTGAGTAGTCCTGTTACAAAATCCGTAGCAATGTCGTCCCACTTTCATTGTGGAATTAGTAACGGCTGAAGTAGTCCTCCTGGTTTCTGATGTTCCGCCTTTATCTGCTGGCAAATTGAGCATCTTGCAATAAATTCTGATATCTCTCTTTTCATGTGGCCACCAGAAGTGCCTCCTCAAGTCTTGGTACATCTTAGTACCACCCAGATGAATGGTGTAGCTGGATTTGTATGCTTCTTCTAAAACCCTCTGTTTTACCTCCATTTCCGCTGGAATATACAACCTGCCTCTAAGCTTGACTACACAATTATCATCAATAGTAACACCCTCCATTTTTACAATCTCTGCCAAATTTCCATTTGCCTTCTGGGCTTCAACTATTTGCCAATATAATGATGGTTCAATTGCACTGTTGGTTAACACTGCTCGCTGCTGACTACTTGGATATATAAAGAATTTTCTGCTATTTCCTCATATAACTTCCACTCTTTAATCATCATCTACTTAGATATGCTCTTCTGCTTAATGCATCTGCTACTACATTTGCCTTTCCTGGATGATAAGCCAAATTGAAATCATAATCCTTCAAGTATTCTACCCATCTGCACTGTCGAAGATTTAAATCTTTCTGGGAGAAAATATATTTCAAGCTTTTATGATCTGTAAAAATTTCAAACCTTTCACCATAAAGATAATGCCTCCATATTTTTAAAGCAAACACAACTGCTGCCAATTCTAGATCATGGGGTGGGTAGTTCTCTTTTGTTGGCTTCAACTGCCTAGATGCATATGCTATAACCTTTTCATGTTGCATTAAAACAGCTCCAAGTCCTATCCTGGAAGCATCTGTGCACAATACAAAACCTCCGCTGCCTACTGGTAATGATAATATCAGTGCTGCAGTAAGTCTCCTCTTCAACTCCATAAAGCTTTTCTGACAATCATCAAACCAAATAAATGGTACACCCTTCTTGGTTAGTCTTGTCATTAGTGCTGCAATCTTAGAAAAATCTTATATGAAACGCCTGTAGTATCCTGCCAGACCCAAGAAACTGCTAATTTCTGTAATTATTTTCGGTGCTTCCCATCTTATGACTGCTTCAACCTTTGCTGGATCAACTGCAACACCGTCTGCTGAAATTAAATGCCCTAGAAACTGAATTTCTTGCAACCAGAACTCACATTTACTGAACTTAGCATACAATTGGTTCTCTTGCAAGGTCTGCAAAGTGATTCTCAAGTGTGATGCATGTTCCTCTTCTGATGCTGAGTATATCAATATATCATCTATAAAAATCACAATAAACTGATCCAGATATGATGGAAAATTATATTCATTAAATTCATAAATGATGTGGGTGCATTAGTCAACCCAAATGGCATTACAACAAATTCATAATGACCATACCTCGTTCTGAAAGTTGTTTTATCCATATCTTCTTCTTTAATTCTCAGCTGATGATATCCGAACCTCAAGTCAATCTTGGAGAATACTTTAGCTGACTGTAGTTGATCAAACAGATTATCTATTCTTGGCAATGGATACTTGTTCTTAATAGTAACTTCATTCAATTTCTGATAATCTATAACATTCTGAAACTCCCATCTTTCTTTCTTCTCACAATAACATTGGAGCTCCCCAGGGTGAGTGACTCGGCCTGATAAAACCTTTTTCCAACAATTCTTGTAGCTGCTTTTTCAACTCTTTAAGCTCTGTCGGTGCCATTCTATACGGTGTGCAATTCCATTGTAAAGTCCACTTCCCTGTGTGGAGCTAAACATGGCAAATCATCTTGGAACACATCTGTAAATTCCCTGACTACTGGAACTGCCTCAACTGACTTACCAGACTCAACTAAACTCACTGAAGCTAGGTAAGCTACACATCCTGCATTTAGCAACTTTCTATCCCTAAGTGCAGAAATTATAAACTTGGGAGTGTAAAATGGCATACCTTGAAATTCAAATACAGCTCCATCAGGGTGACAAAATCTAACCCTCTTTTTCCTGTAGTCAACCACTACTCCATAGGCTTCTAACCAGTCCATTCCCAGAATTATATCATAATCCTTCAACTGTAAAGCATACAATCTGATAGGCAACTAATTTCCTTGTATCATCATAGGAACTCATCTATGTAGCAAGAAGTGAGCATGAATCCACCTGAAGGAATCTCTACCAGTAATTCACATAGCCTTTCTTCTAACGGATGTACCATATTATCCATAAACTCTTCAGAAATAAAAAGAGTGAGAAGCACCTGGATCAATTAAAATTCTTGCTGAAAATTCATAAATAGGCAATATACTTTCAATCAGTTAGAAGCCTCTGCCTGTGCCTGGGTGATAGACATAATCCGGCCTCGACCACACTGGTGTGGTGCTCCTCTACCTCGTGCTGTTGGCGGCTGCTGAGGCTGTTGTTGCTGTTGTTGTTGTTGTACTCCCTTACCATACCTAAACTCCCTTGGATAAGGACAAATCCGAATCAAATGCCCTAGCTAATCACAATTGTAACACCTGTAGCCTGGCAGAATTATAGGTTGCCTTACTGTACTTTGCTGTGATTCTTCCACCTCCGGCCTATAACCTCGCCCTTGCTGAAAAATCTGCTGGCGGCCTCCTCCTCATCCTCTAAATATCTTCTTCAATTTTGAACCCCATTTTCTAAATCCTGAGGAAGATGACCCGGCTGGTGCTTTCCCCTTACTAACTCCTGAAGATTGTTGTGGTAGTCAAAAACTACCAGACTCCCCCGAGTGACGGGTCCAAACAGACCTCTCTAAAATGGTTGCTCTTTGCGCCGCTTCCTCTACAGTCCTACACATAAAGAGGAATCACCGCATTCTGTAATTCTGACCGCAGTCCACGAATAAAATATTCTACATCATTGCATTATTTGTAACACATATGGTGCATATCTACTCAATGCCATAAATCTCATTTGATATTCCAAACTGATGAATTTCCTTGCTGCAAAGTTCTGAATTGTTCCCTCTTGGCCTGCTGAATTTACATCGCGAAGAATGTATCATTAACGCCTCTAGAAACTCTGGCCAGGTAATAGTGTCCTCCATCCTGCCTGCAAATGTTGTTTGCATTTTTAGCCTCCACCATTCTTGTGCAAAGCCTCATAGCTAGTAGATAGCCAAAATCACTATGTCTGTTGATGAACACCTCATAGTAACAAAGACTCTCTCTATCTCATGTATCCAGTGTTCAGCTGTATTTGGATTGGGACCTCCTGTATAAGTAGGTGGCTGCAACCTCAAAAATCTTTCAATCTGCATAGTAGGTTCCTCCACTGCTCGCACTGGTACTACTGGTGGCACAGGTACCACAATGGGTACCTCCACTCCTGGTGGTGGTGGGGGTGGTATAACTGGTACTGGCTCTGCCTCCTCTACAACCTGAGGTCCTGCTGCTACTGGCTGAACTCGACCCTGTTGGTCCAACCTTGTTCTTATCTCGGTTATACTTTCCCATAACCTCTCAATCAATTGATGTGTTGTTTCTTCCGGCTCATCTCCCCCACCTCCCTAGCCTCTCCTATCAGCCATCTCAAATTTCTGCACAAACAACAATCCAAACCACACATATGCTAACAAATCAATACAAAACCAGGGTCAACTACCAGCAGTGGACTAGCGTAGAAATCAAGCTATGTAATCTCCTAGTTCCTTCATATTTACACGGACCTTGCTCTAATACCAACTATGACGGACCACATCGTTCAAACCCGTTAACCTATAACGAGCTTGATCCGACTCCGCCTCCCGCGAACAGGCTGAAGCCTTGCCAGGGATAACAACACACATGTCCATGGAAATATAAAAGAACACACTAAATATATATAAGATCAAACATCTCACACATATTTACAGAAGGATTAGATAGCCAAATTTCAACAAAAGTCAAATTCAAGTACAGAAGCTTGGGCCTATCCTAGGGCACAATAGAAAGTAAATTACACTACTAGAGGTGTGAACCCAACACCGCTGCGATGTGGCTTCGGACTAGAAGATGGATGTGAAACCTCTTGCTGTCCCTCACCTGAAAGCAATAAGGGGTAAGCCTCACGAGTCACTGGCTCAGTAGGGAAATTCCCTCAAAAGCGGCAAACCACAAAATACAAGAGTAGCAGAAGTAAAGCACAGTTATTTATAACTAGCAACCCAACCTAAAGCATGGAACTATAATTACAAGGCTTAAATAAAATTAAGCAAACAATATGATTTCAACTTCCATAAATAAACGAAAACCATGCTCAAGAGTACGAGCTAAAGAAGGGTAACGTCAAACACGAGTCACGAAGACTAGTTCGCAACACCAGTTACAGACCCGGACAAGTAACACCAGTCTACCTCTCAGCCTCGCAGCCAAGGACGAAAGGTCCAGCTGCCGCTCCACCACAACAGAACCAACAAACTGTGGAGACCATACCTCACCACAACTGCAACTCACACGGCTGCAGCTCCATGCCTGGCACCTTTAAGGACTTCGGCTCGAGCTCCTTAACACTACAAGAATAAGCACTTTTAGAGACCGATATAGAGATCGATAATTTTGGTCACAATTCGGTCACTAATTAGTGACCGAATTGTGACTGAAAGTAATCAGTCGCTAAATAAATATTTTAGGACCGATTCTAATTCGGTCACAATTCGGTCACTACTAGTGACTGAATTGTGACCAAAAATTTCGGTGACTGTAATGATAGATTTCGATGGAAACATTTGCGACTAATTAAATTCGGTCACTGTAGACACCGCGTGTGGTCCGTCAGGGCCCCGTGCGTTTTAAATCCACAAAGAGGGTGGTGATAAAATAAAGAAAATGATCGTGATCGCCAGGCACGCGAGGGTGCCGAATGGAGAGTGCACGGCGAGGGGTGCGGATGGAAGAATGATCGCTAGCGTACCTTTTTGGCGGGGAGATTGCACGGGGATGATGTGGGCCCTATTTTCCTCTACTAACACGGCCGGCCGTGGTAGAGGGTGTTTCCTCGTTTGATTACCTTTGCAAAAAAGACAATAAGAATGGTGATTAGCGAAATGAGGCGTGTAGTACCGAATCCTGAATAAATAATGAAAGAGTAAATGGGGAGGACTCACCGGATGGTGGTTTTTAAACCCCTAAAAATGGTGTGTGTGTGTGTGTGTATGCATGCACGTGTGTAAAAAAGATTAAAGGAGGGCCACGTGGGGCCCGGAGGAGG